>KK499851.1:500683-567950 GCA_000688715.1 Glossina pallidipes | reverse complement strand
TATATATATATATATATATATATATATATATATATATATATATATATATATATATATGTGTGTATATATGTATGTATATATATGCATATAGATTTGTGTGTATAGATGTGTATATATGCATGTATATATATATACACATTGCTATATACATATATACATATATACATACATACATATATATATATACATATACGTGTTATCTATATAGATACGTGTTTTATCGTTACCTGTGCATGTTCCATAATTCAGTTCGTTCTTTTATCTGACTGTAGAGCAGGGCGCATATGCGCTTAATCTCTCAGCGTTAGCTAAATTGTGTATTATTAAATTTAATCTGTGCCTTCAATCTATCTGTTACTGTTACTATTACTAGTACTGGTTTATACTTTAAGCTAAATACGATTGGCAACATTGATGTATTGCCGTTATAACAATTTCGCATCCGTCCGCAACAATAACAAAAACAACAGCGAGAACAACATCTATAAAATTGGTAGCTTAGAAATTGCTTAGTTAGCGATTGGCTCCGTTATTGGTCAAAGGAGTGTAGTGTACGAGAGCTGTTGTTAGTTATTGCCTGCTTTTAGTGCTACCTCGCCTCTTTTCCATTGATAATAGAAACGATTTTTAATTTTGTTCTTGTTGTAGTTACATAGTTATGCCGAAGATTCCATATATCTTGTATCTTAAATGCAATCAACGTCAAAACTAATACGCGTCAACAATGCCTCATTTTTTTAAAATTAAGCAGAAGGGAGTCGCAATCGTTGTAAAAGAAGAAAGAGAGAAATATTCAACCTATTTGGCTTTCCAAAAACTGTGTTCAGAATATAGAAAAGAAAAAAACCAGGTATCGCCAACAAACGCTATAAATATCTCCATTTACGGTTAACACTTTTGATAGATGCGCTTTTTTAATGAAATGAAAAATATTTTGTTTTCAAAAGGGTTATAAGACTTGTGTGTCATCTAGTAGTAACAATAAAATAAGAAACTGTTTTTAGTTCAGTGACTTAATAATGTAATACTTTCAGTGAAATTTTAAGTCATGAAAACCGCATCTGCAGCGCTATGCTTTTGGTGCTACCAAAAAACGAAGGAAAGAACCTTGATTTGTAAACCGTTCTATCGGCTGTAGTTATCTGGCCACATTTCCCAACAACTTTTGTGTATTTGCTTAAAAGAATGGAGGAAACTCCTTGAGGCTGTTAAAAACTATCCAAATAAGGAAAATTAACTTGGACAAAAAAAGTTTCTCCAAAATTGTTTCGTGTATTATTGTATATCACGTATTAGTTGATTGCGCTTCATATGCAAATAAAGAAATTGACTGCGGAATGATTTTACAAAAATGCACCATCTTCTATGAAGTATTTGTGAAAGTCTCAGCATATTCTTCATCGTTAAAAACGTAATTTTTCTTATAGGAGAGGACAGCCTTCAAAAGAATATTAAATGACAAAAAGTTCTGCACTATACGATGTAAACATTGTAAACATCTCCTTGGTATTACTAACAGATTGTATAGAAGATGAAAACGACAATGTTATGTTTGCCTTAATACGAATTCATAGCATGTTTATCTCTGACAACTGAAAGAGACGTAACAATATTTTTATATCTCCATGTCTCAATTGCAAGCAGAAATAATTTTTCTACAGGAGTTAACGGTCAAACTTTCTTTGTAATCCATTGCTTTTTCTCTTACATAGCTTATATCGACCATAGAAGGATGGAAAAAACACTCCAGAAACCTTACAAAATACATATATTTTTTATCAGCATCAAAATCAATATATCAGCATCTCCGCCTATCCATTCGTCGGTGTGTATAATGTCTGTGGAGAACATTTTCCCGATCTTAAAAATGAAAATACAGATGAAAGCATTAGAAATTATCGCACGCATTGTGGTGTTAAAAATAGATAACGCCGGCCAGCCTTGTTTGATAATTAGATAAACTTTGGTACATCAAGTTGTCTTGGCCCAAGAACGAACGCTATTGAAAATAGTTTCGTTCGCATCACTTCCTATATAAGACTTCATTTTGAAAAGTCATTGCATGAGTAAACGGTCGAACGTGTGTCACGATATCATTTTCAGTTGTTTTTAAGATAAAGGCGGTAGGTATAGAAGAGTCTTCTGCATCTTACACCTTGGATAGCTGAATAAAATTTTCTCTCTTCGTTTTTTTTTAAGAAAATATTTTGCTTTCGAAATTTTGTGATTAAAAAGTCCGCTAGTAACGCGATTATTTGCATATCGTTTGATTCAAGAGCACTTCATCAAATGAAGACGGACAGCTTTTCGAAACGGGGAACAGAACCTCGAAGCCTCGAAGTTAGATGAACGGTTCTATACATCTTACCAGGTTGTTAAATCTACACGGTTGAAACAGTTGCTTGTTGGATGCTTTCAAGAAAACAAACACCGTAAACGTATTAAATTTTAAAATAGACGCGATTGCCTCTCGTTTCTGCTTTCTTTTCGTATAAAACATACGTTTAATAAATTATTTGGGTAGCGAGGATTAATCATAATTTCAGAAAACTAACAATATATCCCGCTTACGAAAGTGGGCCATATTGACAACTGTTAAGTTTCTTCTGATATTTTTATATACGAATTATAATTAAAAAAAAAAAAAAGAAGAGATTTGTCTACTTGAACATCATTTTTGAAGCTTCTGTGTTGCGGTAGGAAACATGCTGCAAACTCTTCCATGTTTGCATGTAATATATGGTTAAAACATTCCGTTTACATGTTTGCATGTAAATACATCATAAACTTAACGGGCACGTAGCCGATACAATAACATCGTGTGCGTTAGTTGGGATACTAGAGCAAGTAATGAAGGAAAGTCAGTATAAAAAATTGTTATTCGCGTCAGTAAGTAAAACAAACAAATCATCGAATGAGACGAGAGCTTTTCCTATGAGAAAGGGAGTGGCAGACAATAAGTCACTTTAATTAAAAAAACTTTATTACATCACATATCATTAACAAAAACCTGGATGCAAGAAAGGCTAGACATGGCGCAGACGCAAAGGTATCAATCACTTATCTTTGCCGTAATATACGCCAGAGTGAGCGTAAAGCGTATTGTAATAATAACTGAATCAAGAGTCGTAAACAGTAAGGTTAGTAAGTCATTTGTCATAAAAATTCCAACTTTTAATTGAGTGTTATTCTAATCTTATTGTTGTTCTAACCTTAGCAGCGGTGATAGGTGCATAAAATGACCATGACCGTTTTTCTTTACTTTCACTTAGCGCATGTATTGCCAATCAGTGTAACGCGTAACATATGCAAGAAAGTAAATCATAACATTGTCAGGTTGTTCCATAATTTATTACCAAAAATTAACAACCACAGGCCGGCAATTAAGTTGTCACTATTCTCAAGAAATGAACAACAGCAGCACCAGAAATATCATACATTGGTATATAGTTTTTAAAATGACAATCTTTCTCTTTTTAACACTTCCCTCATCCTACTCACGCACTGTCTTTGTAAAACACAGTTATGTTGCCACTGTACCAGCTCTGCGAAATGATGGCATAAAATTATAATTTTCATTCAGTCATCATAGCCTACGCGTGTTGCTTGGTTCTGCAAGTGATGTCCAGCTTTTACCGACTTACGTTAACCCAAGCTATGTTATGACGTAGTCATAAACTGACTCAAGTCTTCTTATGGCACAAGTCATCTTGAGTCTTGAAAGTTCTACCGATCGCGGTTGACTGGTTACGTCTTCAGCATCTTGTCGTGTTTCTACAACATCTGTTGCAACAGTTTTGTCTGTAAGATTTCGCTTTTTAACATTTGTTAAGACGTCTTATTTTAAATAAGTATTACAGCATCAGTCATTTATGCCTTGATGGTGATAGAAGCGTTTCGATTTATGTTCTGAAAATAAATTTAGTCGGTATTCGATTTAATGATGTTTTTCCACATTTTGGTTTTTGAATGCTTTGAATTTTTCCACTCGAGAAAGTTTATATCACACATATATAATAATTTTTCACATTTTGTAGCCATTAAATTGTCCTTATAGGGTGATGTATAAATTAAATGATAAATATCTTCTATTCGATACATATAAGGTACTTGATTGAAACATATAAGGGAAACAGTTAACCGAACAATTAGGAGATGGTTAAATAGTTTAGTTAAACTTTTGCTAGATATTGTCAAAAATATTTGTGCGTTTATTACAAAACTTCTTTTTTCTTTTCTTACGTTACATGAAGTTAGAGATAAGTCAGTTTCTCGTATGGTCGAAAAATCCGGTTATATTGGCCTTCTGCTCAAAGTCAATGAAAATATTTTCTTCAGCTAACAAACTAAATAACCTAATGACAGAATTGCCTTTAGCGGCTTCTTACTTTTATACGTTTTATACGTAGTTGTGTTGAAGTATGAAATGACTATGGAACTCTAAATGAGTTTATATTCTTGAATGCGAAAGTGTTCTTGTTGTTTTCTTTTCTCAATTGACATTCAAGTGCGTACTTAAATCTACCTATGTACACAGGACAAATATTAATACTCGTGTCTATAATTTCAGAAAAACTTTCTGAAGGAAACAAGGAAAAAAATAAATAAATAAACATATCGTTACAATCAACATTTCCTCTTACTTCATCGTCGTCGTTACTCCACATGCTGTGCGTAGGTTTTAAAAGTAATAAGTGCATGGGAAACTCAAAGGATTTATAACAATTGTCAAATGTTTTGCGTACAAAGCACGGTTAACTGCTATCTTTTGTTAACTTTTCATGCGTACCCTCCCATATGAGCACCAATGTAAATAGATGTGTAATATTATCCCTTCGGGGATGTATATAATAATCGTAAAGAAACTCTTTGATACACTCTGTAGGTCTTTATCTTTGTGAATGTCACAGTTTTTTTATACCCATCTATGCTTTATTGTTTTGCTTTGTTTTCTATTGTTTCAGTTAATGTTTTCTTGTTGTCTTTTTGTTGTCTTTTATGTTGCGCGCATAATTAGATTAAATCACTCTCTTATGCGTAACATTTAAGTAAATACACGTGAACGCATTCAACGAAAGGGTTCGCGTACCATAAGGTTAGTGTTCACGTTTCGAACAGTAAATGAGTATAAAAAGAAAGCATATAAAGTGCGTAAGTATGTAAGTGAGCTGGTGTGCGCCCGTAGCCCTAAGGATATTTAATTTAAAAGCATAGACGGAAACAATAACGCACAAGTACTTGACATTACCGCAAGTAAGTAAATATTACGTAATTTACAGCCACCACCGTACATAGATAGAAGAACGTATTTAATAGTAAATATATATGTGTATTTGTGTTTATGTGTATGTAGATAATTACTTAAGAGAAATCAGACAGTCTGGGACTTGGCAATACTTACGTGTTTTATTTAGCAATAGCAACAACAACAGCTGGAGTATTTATCCGTAAATCCTTAGCAATTGCTTTCATACACGTGACACATGGACGAGTGGCGTATAAGTAACATACAAAATAATTGCGTTTATTAAGGATTATTAAGAAGTGTTTTCAATAAAATAAATATTGTTAAAATAAATTTTTCATTTAGTCAATTCATTACATTTCTGTTATTTGAATTTGAATTAGGCTCTCACTGCTCGCACTAACAATTAACCTAAGGTTATCAGCTTTAAATGGTCACCTGCAAAGCAATTTAGCCATTACGTTTGGAAATATGCAGCAGAGACCCCATAACGTTCAAATGCTTTTTATAAGCATTAGACTTCAATTCCTATATCAATGATAATCTGTCCGTTGTCCGCCGTTTATTCTTGGAATTCACGCAGTTAGAAATCATTGTCCCCAACTTGCATCAACAAATCATTAACTTGCAAATAGGTGCAATCCGTTCTAACACACACACTTACCGCTCCTAAAATACTTAAAAAATTTCAACCGAATGAGTCAAGTTTTTGAAACTCCTCTCATATAAAAGCAAAATTAGCCTCGTTGTCGGTCATGTCCGAATATAATTTTTTTTTCTATGCAGGATTTAATAAATAAATTGAAACATTTTTCAGCACTTGTAAACATGGTAAGAGTAGTGAAGAATCATTATGTTCTACAATAATTTTATTTGAAAGGCGTTAGAGAGAGAGAAAGAGAGATGAAGAGTTCAGATCTTAAATCAAAAACTTACCGCTCAAATTGCTTCTCCACGTGTCTTATACATCAAATTTGATCCCAACGGATTATTTTCTCCTTACAGATTTCAAAAAATGACTCAATTGTAGAGGAAGTGTACGGTTGACGATTACTTTTAGGAGCTTAAGGGTTGCCATTGAAAAAAAGATGTCTAAGTTAATGATAACATTGCTCGACAAGAGGCATCAAGCTAAATGGAAATAAAGACTTTTTTTCTAAAGCTTTTTGTGTCGAATATATCTGGGATTACCTTCGTATAGCCTGCATACAATTTTACGTAAAACAAATATCAATTGATCACTCTTCCGCATTAGTCATTACTGGTACTGACACGTGTTTCTTTAGATTTAAAAAAAAAAATTATTATTATGTGTCAACGAAGATCGAAGAATAGTCAGCCACGTTCTTGTTAAATTAGAATTCTTTTCATACGTAAATCTGTTTCAATTATCTTGAAATAAAAGCGAATATTATGTTCTTGACCAACAACTACTTCAATACTACTTGATTTAAAATTCTATATGGTAGACATATAAAAGTAGGTAAAAATATTGTGGTGGGAAATGGCCGACCATTAAATATTCATAAAGCGATCTTTCAAAATAAGGCATTGTATAGGAAGAGCTCGAACAAGTCGTCCGATCCAAACCATTTTCAATAGCAGTCGTCCTTGAACCTTGCGACCTATAGGTTGAACACTAGAAAACAAGACGAACAGGCTGGTAGGCAAGCTTAGATCGATTCGCAGAATGATTTTGAATCAATCGTAATAATAAAAAGCGTGTTTATCTCAAGCACCTTTCGGTGTTGTACATCACGCAACAACAAACTATAGATACCCTTATACCAAAAATGGTGTAAGGTATAATAAGTCAACGTTAATGGAAAAATGACGCACAAATAATTGAACATAATTACCATAGAAAAATCGAATTGAAAAATTGAATGAACACAGTTTGTTTTATAGCGACATTTACTTGAGATTGTAGAAAGGAATGTTTCTTCCGAAATCTATAGAAAAGCGATTAAAATCCAGCGATATAGAAGAAACAAATCAATTAAGAATCACTGTGTGATAATAAAATAGATCATTACCTAGTGACATGAAATATTAGGAAATGAAATGTTTCCAAGAAATTTAACAGGAGATATCCTCCTGTATAATATATAGTAAGAAAGTAAATATCGTATAAATTATCTTTTATTTCGGAGACGATGTATTTTAAAAATAATTTTGAAAATATGTTCATGATTAAATTGGCTAAATCTTATAATTTGGTAACTTTTATACCCACAACTGAAAGTTGAGGGTGTATTCATTTTGTCAAAACGTTTGCAACATCCAGAAAAAAGGTTTAGAGACTCCGTAAAGTGTGTATATTTTTGATCGGTATTAAGTTCTGAATCGAATTGACCATGCCCGCCTGCCCATCTATAAGTCCCTCACAAAAATGAAGCTATTAGCTTCATATTTAACAGAAACATTGGAAGTGCCTGAGAGCAGGCTAATATTGAAAATGAGTAAAATCGGTCGAAGGACAAATGCACAGTACCCCATGAACTGACATCACCACCACTTTTACAAACAAAAAAAGAATTGGTTTTTCGTCCGATGCTCTATGGATAATATTCTAGGATCTGTAAAAAAGCAAAAAAAATCAAATGCTCCTACCCACAGTTAGAAAATATTGAAATTTAATTCTTTTGTTAAAACGTCTACAACGCACAGTGGGAAGCTTCAGACCCCCTAAACGGTATACAAACTCTTCATCGGCAGTAAATATTGAGTCCGCGTAAGCGTGTCTACCCTTCCGTTTGTCAATCTCTGTACATTTATGTGCTAACTATTCTTTTGATCGCAAACCCTAAAATATTAGCTTCAAATTATGCAGAAACAGTTGAAGCTACTGCAGGAGAGTTTGTATTAAAAATCGATAAAATTAATCCAAGAACACGCCCACAATACCATATAAACTGCAAAGCCAAATAAATGAAGTTTCTCATTTATTATTCATAACCTAAAATAGATGCAGCGGTCAAAGTTTCCACATACTTTCTATAGTATTTATATAAACACGAGCAAAATCGCCCAAGCCCACTCAACAGTATCGGTATTTTGTTTTTGTGTTTCTTATTATTTATAAGAAAAAGGTGAGGGTTGTAAAAAAGATTAGGGCGCAGCTGAACTCCTTACATGTTTATATCATACATCATATATATACGTAAACGTATATATGCCTGTATACATCACTATCCCTTTTACTATACACTTTATCTTTTGCAAACGACCATTGGTAATAATAATCACAATAATGATAGTGGCGCAAAAGGCCGATGCATATTGTCGCACAACATCAAAACATGACCATCATTATATTTTAAACGATTATAAATACATGTAGAGACAGACGGCTGGCTGGCATTTATAAATTTAATGATATTCATTAACATAGCGCAAGATCATATGATTACCTTGATAAATTTTTATATGACTAAAGTCCGTCATAATCTTACATAAGATATCATGGTGACAGATGACGAGGCAACAAGAAAAATGCTACAACAACGACGTATTTAGTTGGTTAGGTAAGCAAACAGGAAGAAAATCATGCTAACAAAGGCAGACAAAGCGGAATAGAAAAAAGACAAAAATAAAAAAACTAATTGCAAGAATCATAAACTACAACATAAAGTTTAGAACTGATGCTTATTTCTGTTTACTGTGTATGTAGCACGCATTCTCTACCCGGTACATAAGCCAAACCGACAGCGACACGGATCAAGCAACTCGCAGTTTATCTAAATAATGATATTCAAGAATCTACAAGTGGCGCAAGCAGACAACATGAACATGAAGAATAAACGACACATCTGCGTTAATTTTTTCATACTTTTTCTCACAGTCGTCTTTCTAGACTCATATACAATGGTATGCAAAATCTCATCTCCAACAACTACAACCATAAACTGATGATGTAGTTGACATAAACATGATGAAGATCGGATTTTTTGTTTTTTTTTTCTTAATTTTTATTTATAAATGCGACCTTTTGTTTTTGCGTTTTTTATATATATTTATATATATATTATTTTTTACAATTGCTTTACTTTGAGGTTTTAACTTTGCCATTGTTGTGGACGAGGGAAAACAAAAGCTACAACAACGGCATAATGTATAGTCAGTCAGATCAGCAATACTGTGTGCTGTGTTGTCCTTAGCGAATCACACGGGTGATCTCGGTTGAGTGTATAATAACCCACTCCATGCACATGTACTTTCAGTCAAACGTAAAAGATATGCTAGGCTTTAAATAAAATGTCAAGTTTATTTATCATTTGTCAATGCAAAATCAACTTTCAACCGACAAAACTCGCAAAGGAACAGACTTTAACAAAAAGAAGACAAAAATGTAAACAAAAAAAAAAAAAAATGAGAAAAAAGAAAAGAAATCCGTCAAGTCATCATACATCAGCAGCAGCAGCATCAGTAGCTGCAGCAGCGATTTGTGATCAACTGATTCATATGCAAGTTTATGCCAAACGCCTTCACTGTCCAAGAAGTTGGCAAACAAAGGTTTTTTTTCTTATGTCGCTTTTCTTTTGTACATCCGACAAGCGTTTTATTAAGTTCACTAAGTGTTCGTCAAACATTCAAATATACATTCAAAGACCATTACCTAAGAAATGTGTATCTTTCGTTATCGCCGATACCCAAGTCGAAGCAGTTATTCCGTCATTACGTTGATTAGAACAAAAATTACATCAACTTAGCCTTGCTTTCAATAACAATTTAAATCTTATCAATGAAAATCGTAATTATTATGTGTTGATGCGCCCTGCATATTTATGATTGATCATTTGGTGTTTGTAGGGCATATCACATTTGTATATTTCCATTTCCATTTCTTTCCATTCTTTCCATTTTTTTCGAAATATAATATTTATTAGGAAATCATAACAGCGATGTTATCAAATAGGTGGGTATCGAGAAGTGAGTATGTTATATTTGTTGGTAGGTTGGACTGCCTTGAAGAAAAACAAGATTTTCTTATTCAAATCATGCATTGTGAATTCGTGTCAATCTGTCACTCAAAGTTTCACTTTGTCACGATCTCGATACTTAGTATTTTGGTGTCATCGGCAATTGTCCGTTACTAGCATTACTTGTTTGTCCACACTGATGAATAATTCAAGGCCAACGACAAAACAGTTAACAGAAATCTTCGCTTTACTTACACTTACGATAAGGCCACACTATCGCGTTCGAAGGCTAACTACGTATAATATGTGTAAATATAGTGAATTTCAATAACCAATTGATATACTCTTTGTTTATTTGTTCGTCTTGCAATCTGTGGTCACCATTTGCATTAATTCACTGCTTGCTATTTATTCTTAACCAATGTGCCGTCTAATTTCAATATCTAAAACACATACACTCATATACACAGCCGTGCATAGTTTGTTTTTATGAATGGTGCTAATTAAATGATCATGGCCTGAATTGTGATAAAAAGACATAAGGAGTTTTATTATCTCCAATAAATTAAACATAAAGCTTGAGTTAATTGTAATTCGATTTCAATCGTTTGATAGCGCGATATTAGAATTGCTTTTTCTTTACCTTACTTACATTTTATGAATGAATACTTAAAAAAAAAATGTAAGCAAATTGATTCGAAAGCTAATTTATTTGTTAATTCGTAATAGTTTTTCTATTCAGCCGAAACTTGAGATACGATATTATATCGATAAATTTAGAATAAAAAAAAAATCCTTATAAAATCCTTCATTAAGAAGAGCATGAAATTTGGTTTCTCTGAGCAACTTTCAGTATTCGAAACGCTGAATTCTTATCCTGCACACAGAAAGCTACGAAAGTCTTTTCATAATTGTACAATTCGCACGGTTTTAGAAGAGTTGGTTAAAGCTATGGGGGAAACTAGCAATCCTGTAGCAGCCTCACAGTGTGCACAATTATTAGGAGCCAACATTTATTTAAAATCTTTTTCATATAATTTTCGAGACAGTATTGGGAAATACTGCGTCTTCCCAAAGGGTTTTACGCCGCACAGTATAAATTATCTCACAGAAGCAGCCTTCTGAAACTTTAACTTAGGCGCACGTTTGGGAAAAGTATTCCTTATGCTGCTTACCTCTCAGGAAAGAGCGCAAAAACCTGCTATGCAGAAAAAGCGAACTGCTAAAATGCGAAGTCGCACGACGGTATCATTTCGGAGATCAGCTAGCTATAGCGTATTAGAAGTTACTTTGACCTATTGTGGATGCAATTCTCAATTTCTCTGCTTAACGTACAGAGCATGAACCGAAATGAGCTCTCAAGTATCAGTATTAACATGATTCAGCTGATCACCAACAAGAATAGATGCAGCATTACGTTACAGAGTGTTCAAGTGTTAGATTCGATCTGTAAATAAGTGTAACGTAATCAGCATTAAAACACGAGGACGTTTGAAAAGTCATCATAGATTGATTTTGTACCATTAACCTATTGGCCATATATTACATACTTTAATACGAAAGCGAAAAAAACTCTGAGCTAGAATGCGCTTCATCGTTCATCATGCATTTTTCGTCTTACGCATTTACTATCCTGATTGGCACGTATTAATATCGAAGTTCTACGGACTGTGGTGTCAATGCTTTCATTCTTTTGACAATACTCTTGTAAGGCTCTCCAACCGCTTGGATCGTCTTGTGAATACCTCCACGAGAAGGATCATATTTTCAGCAATTTTTGTAGGACATCAGAATGAATTTATTCAGAGTCTTTTTCTGACTGAAATGGGTCGATCCGATCCACTCTCAGTAAGGTACGTCCGTTTGACAACACACATCAGTATAACAAATTTTGTCAAGTTATCCAAAAATGTTATTCTATTGTTTGAGCACAAAAAAGCCCGGAGACTCAAACTAATACACAGGCAGAAAAACTAAATCAATTCAGCATATGATTTTGAATTGGTCAGTGTGATAAAAGGTCGTCTTCTGCGTGTTACATTTCTCTTTTTTTTTCAATATGATCGCATCACCCTGAAAATGTCCCGTATACGTGCATTGTGGTGATGATTAGACAGGAGTAAGGAGAGGAAGAATAACGGTCAGTGGCCGCAGCCTGGGGAAAGTGTAAAAAAAAACACTCATTACAGCTCCGACCATACAATTATCGTAATTAAAGTTGGTCTGCGGCACTGGGTGTTGAAATCGGGAATGTAAACTTGATAGATGCGTTTTTTGATTACTTGGGTATGCAATAGCCCATTATACCAAGCAACATACAACATACAAACTAAATATACTCTGTACCGCAAGTGTTGAGTTTTGGAACATTTTATTTTATAGTTAAAAAATTTTATGTTTAAAATATAATTACAGTAGTGCATATACAGGGGAACGTCGATGCGAATTTCCGGCCGCAGAAAAAAGGACTTTTTTTTGCT
Source organism: Glossina pallidipes (assembly GCA_000688715.1). Lineage (NCBI taxonomy): Eukaryota > Metazoa > Arthropoda > Insecta > Diptera > Glossinidae > Glossina > Glossina pallidipes. Next base: position 555,303 of record KK499851.1, on the reverse strand, counting down.
TAGCTAATTAGCGACTTATCCGGATAGTAGTATATATATGGGACAAAGACGGGTATGCGATTGCCCGCTCCAAGCAGATTACTTCACGCCTAAACACGCACACACACACAGAGAGAGAAAGAGAAAGAGAGAGAGAGAGAGAGAGAGAGAGAGAGAGAGAGAAACAAACACCCACACACACACACCTTCCCCGCCAACTCACTGCGGTAACACATACCCATCGTTCCCTCGTATGTGGAACGATTGCATTCTCCCAAATAACAACGTTTTTTCTTCATACTAACAAACAATTCAAAATCCAACTCAATTTTCCATCAAAAAAGGATTGTTCGGAAGAAAGTACGAAAGTATCAACACATGCATATTTTTACTATTGTATATCCTCATATTACGTTCACGAACAATGTCCTTCGATCTATCTTTTCTTTATTTTATACATCCTAATGATCAAGCGAAAAAAGCTTTCAGGACATACATTGGTTAAGAGGCTGATAACAATTGAGCACGAACGTGCATAGAAATGCATAAATAAATTTCCAGGAACAAAGGTAATAAAGTGCACTCTGGGTGGTGCGCCTATTTCACCATATTGCCTTTCAAAACGCTCAAACATTTAACGATCTTTCCTCATTTGTGTTCTTATTATTAGTATCTCCATTCGTATTCATTCCATTCCCGCTGAAGGCGGAAAAAGGATCAATGTTACGGTACGTAATAAATGATAAAAGAGTTAAAATTGTGTTTTAATTATTGCGTTATAACCCTACTTAAAAGTATTTATCGAGGAATACTCAAGGCAATTAAAGGCAGAGACAATTTTACAGATAACGCTTGAAAGTAAGTGCCCCAAGATTTCTATCCTACATGAGTAGAATTTCCTCTTAACTTGTTCTAAAAATAATCAAACCATTACGTCGAGTAATTCCCCAAAACATTATATAAACTTATAAAATATATAAAACATGGAATCAATCAACAGCACAACGTCTACAACAGCAGCACCAACATTATCATCAATACAAGGCGAAGATCAACATATGGCAGGAATGAGTATATTAGATAGCTATTATTCTCAGATGACAATAGATTCCTTCATTTTTATACCTTGCCAAAGTGCGGAAGTTATTTCGATTTCCGATGACAACGAACCTGATCTCGAACATTTTTTATCAATGCAACATAGTAGATATTCTCCAGAGTCGTCGACTCAAATTGCTCAAATTTCTCAAAGGTCGGAGTTAAATTGGGCAACCGTGCCCCGATCAAGTTTTATATAGAACAAGCAAATGTGGCAGTTCCTTCAAAGTGGGTTTCCAGATTACGACCCTCAATATTTGTCCCAAGCATATTCCATCGAAGACGTAAACTGTGACCATTATTTCAATGATGGTTTCGACAACGAACTTTTGAACATTAATATACAACCAATTACCAATGCTTTTTAAATGACAGTTTTAATGGTGAAATTCTTGAAATTAATTTGGATAAAATAATAAACTAAACAATTTAATAAATAACAATTAAAAATATGTTTTTATTTTATTCTTCTAGTAGTCAGAGCGATAAAAAAGGACAAAAAGAAGACATGATAATGAATAAGAAACATAAAAAATAATTATGTAATTATTCTAAAAATGTCGTTTTTTTTTTTAAATTTCTTCTTATAGTCTTTTCCGCAGAGGCCTGGAAAACATCAAAACAAGGCTTTACAAAGATTGACAAATTATCAATTGGCACAGCCTATAAAATAGTTGAACGTAAAGAGACCACAACATAATTTGGAGAGAAATGTGCCCTTTATTTGGAATCACCTGAGAGGGACTTACTGTGAATATTTTTATCGGAGCGTCTTAGTCAAGTATTCCCATGCAAAAGCCCGTATAAAAGGTTGAAAGAAAATAGTGTCTGCCTGTATAATAATTGTCTTTCGAGGAAGGGGCAAATCTATAGCTAATGCACCTATTTTTGAGTTTATTTAAAATGAAAATAAAAGATTTGGTGTCTAAATTGAAAATTTAACTTTTATTTTATTAAAAATTGTTTTTACATAGTTTGCGTATTTTTTATCATTAAAGCTGTAGTCAGTTTTACTAAGTTGTTTGAGTTGTTTGTTGTTTGTTTCTATTTAAAAAATTGCAAAATACTTTTTCTAATGGCCTTTGACCGTAGGAATCAAAATATTCCGCCCCTGTCTCGAACAAACGAATTCAAGTGCTTGAGCGAGTATTTCCACACGATTGACTGACTCTTTGCAACTAAAAATGCTGGAACTTGAAAGGATCCATTGCTCGCTCGCCTGAATAAGCGCTATTGGAAACTATACTAAAAGCTACAAATGTTGGAAGTTGCCCTATAACGATATCATGTAATGATAGAGTATTGTTTCCAGGATACAGAGTGAATGTCTTAACTTCTAGTTGGTTAAATGGATATAAAGTTGCTTTTGTTTGCAATATTTCATGCTGAGTAACCAGTATCCCAGGATTAATAGTTATATGACTCATAAATAATTTTCCTTGCAATATTTTAAGCTGCGTGTTCTTATCAGAATTTTCCATTAACTAAAACGATGATTTTTTCAAATTAAATATAATACGAAAATCAACATTATTTAGTGAGAATTTAGATTGATTAAAAATGCCTCCATGCACTTTTCCAAACTATTCAAATCTATTACTCTTACCAAGCACCTCAGTTAATTCACGAATAATAATTCGCCGGTGTAGTGGCCTGGATACCATCCAAATTATAATAAATGTTTCCGACCAGCATCAGTACCATAATTAAGTAGAGTTTATATGTATGAGCTGTAGTGATAATAGTTGCCACTTTACGAAAACAGAAAATTATTTAAGTTCACGGAAAAACTTCGAAATATTGAATGCAGAAGATTATTAACAACGCTACACTTATCGTCAGTAACATCAGAATTATCTTTATCCTTCAATTGAAAAACCAACTTTAAATAAACGCTGCAAAGGTCTCGATGTGTATCTCCATTACCAAGACAGAGAAATTCCACAAAGCTAGAATTGTCCAAGGATTGAATGGGATTGTATAAGACTTCTTCTGTGTTTAGAATGCTACTTTGTATAGGATGAGGTGCAGATAAATCTAGTTCGCTTTTCATACATTCTGTATGCGTGATCTTAGTTCCTAAGCAAATGCATTCTTTACTTTCTTACGTAGATGAAATTTTTTCGTGCGTTTCACTTTAGGTCTCTAGTGACTGACGTATTTTCTTTTTGATGCGACGTCTCATACTAATTTTTCCAGGGCCTTTGTGAAATTTAGATAATATCTTGTTGACTGCTTTTTCCGTCAAATTATTCAAATGTAAGTAGGTATAACGGCACCACGAAAATTATATTTGACATCGTCTACACTAACTATGAGTATAGAGATGTCCTTCATACTAGCAATTTCAAGACTGTGGTACTCTTCGTTTTTGAACTCAGAACACTTGCTTTTTCCATTAAACGACAGAACACGAAGACATCTTAAAATTTCATGTCCAATGCAACGAGGTTTTATTATATAAGTATAAATAGATAGTGGTGAATATTTCCGCGGTTGCTCTTGAGGAGTATCATTTTCGATATTGACATTATTTAAAAACAAATCATTTATTCCAACTTCCCACTGTTCATTTTAATAGTAGAAAGATTTCCAAAATTTGTAAATGAGGAGAGAGTATTCCTTTCGTAAACGGCAACTGAATTGTTGCTTAATAAAGTAACGTAAAAATCCACCAGGTAGTTCATAGCTTCAAATCATCAGCAGACAGACCATTTTTAATTAAATCAATCTTGATTTTAAGTTGATTCTAAGTCGTGTCTTATTCGGAGAAATGCGTTTCCGAATTCTCGTTTTTCTGTGAGATTTTGTAGGTTGTTTGCTCACTTGGTGTGGTGTGGCTTCCGCATTTCCAGTTAAGGACTTTTCAGGAGTTATAAACCCATCTTTCGAAATACTGTCAACCATCTTACTTTGTAATTTTTCTCTGCCACTTCCATTTCTGCCAGTGCTATCATCGTTTACGTTAGCTTTCACTTGTTCTACATTGTTTTTAGAGGTCATTTCAGGTCAGAGGTCAGTTTTGCTTAAGTGGTTTTAATTTTCTTTCAAGGTAACTATTTAGTTGTTGTTTAATTTCATCCACTTATTATATTCAGAAAGAAAGACGTTGTTGACATATCGTAATAGCTTTCTATTAATAAACTCCGTTGAATATTTGTCAGCCATCATTGCAGTGTATGCGTTTGGATGCAATAAAATCACTTTATTTGATTTCGGCTTAAATTTATTGAACATTGTCTAGCAATTTTCCGATAAATTCACTTAATAGCGACGCTAAGGTTATAGGCAAGAAGTCGCCGCCTTCCTGCACAACCACCTTTCTTTTGGACTCTATGGTTGCGTTTGGTCTTGAGATGAATCGAAGTTCGTTTTTATAGTTTTTTAAAACCTCGAAATCTTTATTTTTTAGTTTCGTGTTTCCAATTATTGTGTTAAAGATAAACTCAGTCAAAGTTTTGATTAATTCATCATCAGCATAGTTGAGTATAGCTTTTCTTAATTTGCTACTGTTGGTTTTGAGGATATACAGCATATGTTTGTCATTCTTCAGTCGCTTCAAACTAACTTTTAAGTCCACTTTCTCTTGTGTCACAGAAGCTATAGCAAAAGTTCAAATTAAATATGTTCGTTCTGTATCTTAATAAATCAATTACGCTTTCTGTAAGGTCGATTAATAAATAATCGTGAAGTTTGCTAGTCGCACTTTTATATATTCTCGTAAGTTCAGATGAATTTTCGGGATAAATTTGGCTCGCTAAATGTTGAAACTGTAGGATATCTCTAGGATTTTTGAAAACAACTATATATTTTGAATTCAATGAAATATCTCTTGTGCGCGAGTATCTGTGAAAAACGTTCTGTGTTACTCCAGCGACAGAAAAATTTCTATGATGTGACCTGTTAGTGAAAAGTTCACAAACTGTATTGTTGAAAACGTCCATCATTAAGCCAACGAATATAAAGAGAGCTGGTTCGTAGAGAACATTTTGCAAATTCTCTGGTATTTCATTGTTATATTCAATATGTGCCACATTATCCATATCAGGTTTCGCATTTTCTCCACCATAACATGAAATTATTCGATTAACTTTCGCACTAATCAAGAAATTCTTGTTGTAAGTAAGATTTTCCAAAAATGTCATTTCGCCGGACCCTAATGGTCCGCTAATAAGCATAGTAAAAGGATGGTAAAGTTGATAAAACATGTTGTCTTGTTAATAATAAAATAGAAAATAAACTGTAACTTCATATTGTAACGGGTCTTCTTTTCGAGGTATACCCAGGAAGTCCCTTTCAAAGAATATTTATGTAAAAAAAAACTCCTGGACCTTCGGATTTTTTGTTCTTATGTATTTATTATTTACGTGGAAGTTACAATTAGATAAGCGATTTTTAATGGGAAGGGGAGAAAACCAGCGTGGTGATTCGCGACCCGACTCTTGTTTGAAGCTTTCTACGTTTTTGTTCGTTCCGAGAGATTTTTTTCCACATTTTATCCGTATCGCGAGATTCGGCAAAAAAAAGAATACGCCGCAGGTGTTATAGCAGCCAATCTCGGCCTATAAGGCCACTTGGCCGTCCCTAACCGTTTCACGTCGCTGAAGGGCGTATTCCTCTGTCATTCAGGGATGACGATTAACTTGAGCCGGCCATCCCCTATGCGTAAAGGTTAGCAGTTCTATCGGTTATTCAGGGATGAAGACTAAGCTGAGCCAGCCATCCCCTACCTGTAAAGGTTAGCAGTTCTATTGGTTATTCAGGGATGACGATTAAGCTGAGCCAGCCATCTCCTATCCGTAAAATCCAAAAAAAATATCCCTGTCGGTAACGTCAACTAGTTCTGTTGTCTGCGATTACTTACCTCTGGCTGCGATAATTCGACTGAAAGGATGAGCGTGTTGCGACGCATTCTTTTATAGTTGCGATCATCATCACTGTTCGTTGCATAGCTATTTTGACTATACCCGCTTTACAACTTCAACACCCACTTGTATGTGTGTTGTAACGATATTCTTACACATTTCTTATTATGAATGCTATCTTAGGTATGATCGAACATGTGTACATGGCCGCTTTGCCTGCATCTATGTTATAATCGCAGCTCTTATTTGCATATGTATTATAATGCTACTCTTACGTATATCTTATTATTATACCTTAAGTACCAATTCGTGTGATCGAGCATGTATACATGTTCTTATGTCTGTCTTATTGCAAGTGCTGACCTAGGTACCAAGTCGTATGATTTTGTAAACCGCAGAACCGTTGGGTATGCCTTCACGTGCCATATCAACGTGAATAATTTTATAAGCTCCTTCCTATCGCAATGTTTATTTGTATAAGTGTTCTTATGTGTGCCTTATACCAAATCGTATGATTTTGTAAACTGCGAAACTGTTGGGTATGTGAATCAATTCTTTCTATATTAACCCTCTCGAACCTAAGAACCCAAAACCGTATTGCTGGCATGTGTAAGAAATGCTACGGCATATTTATTTATTATTAAGCTATTTATATTATCATAATTCTGAGTATGAGTTTCTTTGAATGTAGGTAAAAAGTTTATATAAATTGTCGAGAGCATACTTAAATGTAAAGTCATTTTGATGTTTTTGGCAGTTAGTAAAATAATTAAGTAAATTACTCAAAGATGTTTGAGTGTTCACGAATATCTATTTGGATTTTTGTTTTTCTCTTCCCACTATTAAAACATAATCATAGTGATTCAACGGTGATAGTATATCACCTAAGCAGGAATACTCTATTACTTCATCCCGCCATGTTAATACATGTATAAGTTTACCATAAAAATGATTTCAATCTTTAGTCTTCTCATTTAAACCCTTTTCACCGAACGGAGGTCTAAATAAAAAGTAGTTAACTACAACAGAATTTTCACTCATATATGCTAACCCTTTAATAAAAATTTATTTCTGATCTCTATGACAATGGTGGAAATCATCTAGAACGAACGTAGTTTTAGTTATGCTATACATAGTTCGATGACTCACTGATAAATACTGAGCTGTAATCTTCGGGTTTATATTCTAAAGAACTCACGTCACTTTCAGTAATAGCTGTGTCGTCTCATTAAATGGCTCACATATCGCAAAGTGCCCAGAAAATTCCGCGTTTACCAAACAGAAACCAAGACCATCAATTAATTTTTGACTTGGAATATTTCATCAATTTAAGAACTAAATTTAAATGCGATTTTTCACCTTCAAGAAGTGTTAAACTAGTTTTATGGCTACAAAATAATAAATGTAATTTTATTTGTTTTATTCGTGACAAATGAAATCGTTTAATGGCATCCAAAGAAAACATATGACTAAGAATGGATCAATTTGACTTCAGAGAACCTGAGAGCATCCCAGAACGTCCAACTCTAGACAACATTGAGTGTAATTTTAGATATAAGAAGGATGAACAGTGTCTGTAGATTGTTAATCAAAAGGAAACTTGATGCTGAAACGTGGAGATTGATTTCCTCGGTTGGAATTTTTTTATCAACATTCGTATCTTGGAATACTATGTTACAAATAGAAATCTCGTGCCTTTAAAATAATCATTTTTGACCAAAGTGCGTGGAATTAAATAAGATTGAGGTTCAGCCTCCATATCTATCGACCTTTATGATGAGATTGATTTGTTAAGATTATTTTTTGAAATTTCTCAAAAGATGTAAAACAAGATTAGGAAGCATATTAAGATTCATAAGCTACATCTGAGAATTCTGAAATCTCTAAATCTCTAAAATCTCTAAAAATAGTGAAGTTTAAGTAGTTAATCAGATTCACAAACCAATCAGAAAAAATGGTGTTCGGAGGAAATTTATTCGAAAAGGAAGGAATAATGATCTTGGGAAATAGATTTAGATGAGTTAATGCCATTTCAAAAACTAAATAAAGCCCTTTGGTTGGAATTGATGGATTTTCCAAATACGCTTTCGGACAACCACTAAAACCTACAAGTTCATCTGAGATAGTAAAGCTACCAGATAGGTATTAGAAAAAAAGACATGTCTCCAAAGAATCTTCAGACTGATCAGGGGAAGCAATTTTTCAAAAAGAGTTTAAAGAGTTGATGAAAGATTATCAAATTGACCATTATCATACATATACTCATATGAAAGCCTCCGTATGTGAAAGATTTAATAGAACATTAAAAAATTTAATGTGGAAAATGTTTACCGTGAAAGGTAATTACAAATGGGTAGACTTACAGATCAGTCGGATGGGGGGCTAAAGAGAATTTTCAAAAGGAAAAGAAGAATAAGTTGTTGAAAATATTATTAAAGTAATTTCGCAGAACATCTGCTTTTGATTAGGTTTATTTTAAATAATATTAAGGCAACAGATTTTATAATTGCCGCCTTTTATGTGCGCGTATTTATCTGGTGCAGCAAAAACCTGACAGCTCTTGAACTTGAGGATTCTGAAAACTGCAATGCATGACAGTGAGTGGTTGAATGAATAAACAATAACACGGTAATCGTGCCATCAACAAATAACAAACAAACAAACCAGAAGCCACCCAGATAGTATCTCTCAGCGCCCTGATACCATAGTAACAGCAACAATAATAGCAACAACAACGGTAACAAACACAAGTCATTTCAATATACATAATGACTCAATTAAACGAGTATTGTTGCGTTTACAACAAATTTTCGCGCATTTATTTATATATGCCGAGTTGAGAAGCAATTTTCAACAACAAACAGTAATTGCGCTGGACTCTGAAATTGCTTAATAGTTCAATTTCTGGCAATATCCGGGTGTATGTATACATCCAGCGGTATCTGGAAATAAAAGTATCCAAGAAGAGTTCCGCTTGTCAGACAGTGCATTGATAGTTCTCAATGCATTCCAACTGCCAAGCACTACAGTTTTGCTTGTTTGTTTGCTTGTTTCGTATTCGGTGTTTGCTGGAAAATATGTGCGCAATCTTAAAATGTTCAGCTGGCGGCGAAAGTATAATACTAATAAAAGAACTCAAAAGCAAAACAAAAAATACTGCGCGCATCTTACCACACGCATGTATCTGGCTTAAATACATAATGCTTTTCGATGGCTGCAATTGCGCAATTTTCTGAATTCGACTTACAGTTTGTTTGGAGTGTAAAACAATTTTATATTTAGCTTAAGCACAATTTTTATATATTTTTTTTGGTTTCAATATTAATTAACAAATGGTAAAGGAAGTTATTCGTGGAGCTAGCATTTAAATTGCTGAATTATGATGTTATCCTTGCCATCAGCCGTCCTGCATACAGTTTGGTATCAAGTTCAGGTTAAAAACCAAACCCGTTTTCCGTAACGACAATTATAGTCAAGTACATCATAATAACACTGACAGTTTTATGAGTTTGTTCAGGTAAATTAACTGCTTCTTCTACTAGCACACGACACGCCCGCTTTACAAATAATGACCCCCAAGTGGTAGATTGGTAAGTAGGTAGCTGTGGATGGCACAAAAGAAGAATAAAAAACCAAAACGTAAAAAAAAAGTAAAAAAAAACAAGATAAACCAGATGCAATGCACCAGTTATAAATAAGTCTACAGAATACTGGAAAACATTGTGTGTGGCATCTTGGGATACATAGCAAGACAGCACTCCATAGTTGTCTTAGTTTAAATGCGGCCTCTTCTTAGGATATAATGTTCGTTTTGTAAACGTGAACACTCCATATTAAAAATATTCAGTTATTAGGTAACCAAATAATAATTACCGATTTTTGCAATCAGTTATATAAAATGAACAGTCTAAAGAGAGTTGAGCCTCTTCAACACGAACATTATAATAAAATTTAAGGTATACGAACAGGGAAAAATCAGGCGCACGTGGCTAATTAATTGGTCTTTGATGCTAACAGATGAACAGAGTTTGCTCAAATTCCTCACCAGTTATTATGCCTAGACGATGAATGAAATTTTCAAAGAATTGCGATACATTTCATATATTCATTGGGATAAATAACTAAGATGATGGAAAAAGAAGTGATTCGATAAATTCCGTTCGGAAGTTTAGACATTCAAACGTTCATTGTGAAATGTTGCACCTTGATAGGATAGAAATGATAAGATTTTGAAGAAAATGGCGTAACATCGTTTTGCTGCATACCGTAATTAATGAAAGTTCACTTCGTCGATTTTTTATCTGACGAGGTCTATCGAATATTAACGAAAGTCAGCTGCATTTTGAAGTGGAACGTCGACAACAGTGTTAAGAGAGAGGGAGACGGTTGAAGGCATGAATAACTTGCAGTTAACTTGCAGAGAGTCTACCGTTTACTGGTATTAAAACAACATTGGTATGCATGGGCTGCTGACGTTCCGGAGTCAAAATTCGAACTAGTAACTTACAAGACTCTCTTTCTCTCTCTCTTTCTTCAGGCTTGTACGGATGCATGCAACACCAGAAAGACTTCAGCGGGCTGCGGCTGAAAGGTGAAAAATAAATTCTGTCTAGGTCATGTTTATGTGACTGCACATAAAAGCTTGAGGCATTTAAGATTCTATTGTGTATGCGCTTCTGCGCATTGTCTCATAAAATTGGCTCTGGCTAAAGAATTATGTTCGATTTATTATTTAATCTTTTGCACTCCTGTGTCCATTATATATTGATATTGCACTTTTTAAGCCAATCCATATGTCGACATTTAGCCGATATTGCGTTATTTGAAATTAACTGTAACTTCATTCACTTCGAATTTTCATAAGTTTTATAATCGTCCGCAAATATCTGTTACTAATATTACTAGGTTTTTTATTTTACAACGAGTCACATACCGCGATGTAACTTTCAGTCACTAATCAGGTTTCTGAGTATAATTAGAATAGTATCATTTTTATTTATAGTTTAAATTCGTTGAATTATCCAAACAATCTGTATATAGATATAAAATATTATACACAGGCCATATATAGTTTTTGATTTCGAAATGTATAAAAAACGAAAAATTTTCGAAAGATAACACACAAATGTATTTGTTCGTGCAAGTTCTGCATAAAATTATCAGTTCAAAATTCGTGAAGAAATGTGTTACTACGGTTACTATTATGAAATGGTATGCACTGTTCCTCAATACATCGCTGTATCAAATTCTGCCCTCGATTGGACCCTAGTTGTGTAAGATCGGAACACCTTTGCGACTGTGTGACTATAAGGCTTAATTTTTGATATCATTCCAATATGCTCCAAATATATAATTGTCATTTTCTTTTAGTGTTAATTGAAAGTAAAATAAAAAAAAAAATTGTAGAAATGCAAAATTAAATAATCAAAATTTTCAACTTCAAAGTGCAAATGTGACACCTTGTGTTAAGACTACAGTTAAGGGATTATTTTTAAACTAGTGCTATCCCTATGTATATAACACATTAGGAAGCTGCGAATGTGTAAAAATATGAAACGGTCTTGTCGGTTTGATCTCCTAATATTTGTGGCTTACTCTTGGAACCATTCTTTAGTAACTTAACGCACAATGGCAATTTTCGTTGAAATCTAAACAAATTTTCGGTTGGCTAATGTGTTGCTGACTTTTTATTTTCACGATAATTAACACGTTTCGAGGTTAGACAAAGACTGTTAAATTTAGCTTGAACATTAATTAACCAGTTATTATACGTATATAAGAATTTGCTTACAAACTTTAAGTTTTGAAGTGTCTTTAAGTGAATAAGTAGGACGGGTATGTAAAATTTGTGTGGAGATATTTTTATATCAACTTTTTTTTTTGCTTTTTCTTTTCGAGTTAACAAATCTAAGCCAATTAAAATTTGTATATTCAGTCGAGCGTATCGAAAAGTGACCACAAAGAAAAAGCTTCAATACTTATAATTTGATCTAAAATTAAATTAGAAATATGAAAAACTTTCTATTATGAAAATTCTCTATAACCCATACTTTTTAACAATACGAACGTACTTCAGTTTTGTATGGATTTTATTTTATTTTCTTTTATATATTTTTTCTTTCTTGATATGCACTCCTTGTCAAATGAAATGAAGACATATTCAACTTTGCGACTTTCGAAGCAATTCGACAATTGAGCCTGAGGCAATTTATTTATTTAAAAGGCAAAAGAAAACTCTTCAAGCGTACAATGTCTGCATGCGTAACAAAAGTACGTACGTTTTTACGTAAGTAACTTAACAAAAGACGCAATAAAATAATAATAATAATAACGTGCAATTACAAAAGTTTTCTTTAGCTGTCTAATGAAAAAGGAGATGAAGAAAATTGTCTGCTTTTCTTTTGCGTATTTGTATGCGCGTCTCTCATTTTCTCACCCAGTTTTTTTCGCTAAGAAAAGAAAACTTTCAAGACTAATTGCAGGAAATTAAATTTAGTAAACTTTAATGTGCGCGATGAAGAATATATAAGAAAGCTTTAAATACAATTTTTGGTTAGATTGTGTTAAAAGTTTACGAATTGACTTAACATAAAAATTTCGCTAAGCAACTGAGCATTATATGATTTTCAAAACCGAACAGGTAATTCCTGCGCCAAAAGACCTTTGAAACTGAATACCTTAGGAAAAGTCTATACAAACAGAGGCAAAGTATCGGTTCGATCTGATTCAATTGTTCAATGCTAGAAGAATTTTCATTCAATTTGATTTTAGAAGCAATTCAGTTCCACTTCTTACATTCGCAAATACATACATATGTTAAATGATATAAATGCAAAAATCTATAAATGATTGCTGTCCTTATATGGGAGCCCGTATCTAGCAGTCCTCGTCTCGGCTTTTCATTTCGTTTATTTCATTTCAATTCAGCTACAGTTTTTAAATTTCAGTTATATTAGGCATATAATAGTGAGAGATATGCAGCATTTCTAGATTTTATATATATAGAGGACTGATTAACTGCTATCTGTGATAAATTATTTCTTGTAGTGCAAGAGAAAAATATATCACTTTGAAAGGAAAATAACTCCAAAGTTAGAGGAAATGAGAAGTGCGAAGTGTGTTCCAAAAAAAGGGATGACTTTTTATATTTCTCCAAGAACATTTATTTATTCATCAATATCTGTTTTGTGCTCTTCTTACCAACTCCCCCTAGATATAATACACTTGTGCCAGCTCTTTTTCCAATCCTGGAGGCATTTTTGATATGCGCTTTGTGTTGTGGCCTTGAGCTATTTCAACGATGCGGTCTTTATTCCCTTAATCCGTCTTTTCATGGGTCTTTTCAATTTCAAGGAGAGCAAAAAGGCCAATGAATACGGTGGCTAAGGTATGACTACGGTGTAGCCAATCAATATACCGACATTTTGAGTACCTTCTCTAATAGTGAGTCGATGTTTCTCCATAACAATTTTCTTCAGTACTTCAAACCCTTCATCGGTAGTGGACGTGTCGGGGCATCGAGGGCGCGCATCGTCGTTAGCATCTTCTCGGTTTCGTGTTCAAAGTAAACTCGCCAAATGCCACAATTAATATTGTAAGTAAGTTCTAGCTCACGAAATATGAAAAACTATCTTTTTTTTTGGAACAAACTGAGTGAGCACTGAGCGGACGGAAGTCAGAAAAAGCTTGGCAATTTCTAATTCAATACCGTATTGATGAAATACATGTCTTAATTAGTATGGGCATGACATCGGCAGTGCTCGAACAGCGTAGAGAATTTTGTTTAGGATTGATATAGAGTCCAATATCAAGGTCAGAAGGCGACAAAATTACAAGTTCTTGGAACCGATAGCTTTATTCTCGCGGTCAGGAAAACCTTTAGAACACACAGTGTACTCTTATTATGGTTAATCATAAAACATGGAGTTCGATTCATGGCTCAATATTATATGTGATGCTGTGATGTGATGTGTTCTTCATCGTATTTTTGTCGCAAATTTTGAGCCGATTGGGCCCTTCCTGCCACTGGAGAGACCGCAAGGAACTCCAGATATATTGATTGTGAGCCTATGAGTGATAAAACTCTTTGCAAAAACGTACACATCATGACCAGCTGCAAATTTGCAAGTATTGTACTTTCAGGGTTAATTATTGATTCAAACTAATGTTAAAAAAAATGTGTTTGGGTATGCAATATGAAATAATCGAAATATTTAAGACTAAAAGCTTCACTCTGGTCCGATTGGATCTGAGAACATTTCTTCAATAATTTAAAAGTATTTGAGATATATATCAAATTTAAATAAAACAGTTATATTCGGCGGAGGTCGAATCTCGTACACCTACCACTATGCTTTTCGCATTCTATGCTCCAGATTCTTTTATCTGACACCCATATTGCTCGTATTATTAAGGAAAAATTAATCGACCAGGTTGCGGTGTCCACCATATTCATTTAAGAGTTAATCATTTTTTAGGCAGATAATATATCTTCATTTGAGGAATGTACAAAATAGTTTCAAACATAGTGTCTTTTCTGCGTTATGATACATACGGATGAAACCTCAAAAAAGTAAAAAAATAAAATGTAATCACTTTGCCTTTGTGTGAGCATTGCCGTTTTTTTCCATTTTTGCACTTAAAGCCTTCTAACTTTTATAATTTCTGACAAACATGTAAAAATCTAAAATTTGGCCCATTTTCAATACCAACCTGCGTGCAAAACGTTTCTATCAAATTTGAAGTCGACATCTTCGTTTTTGCGACCAGGAGAATGCCAACAACAAACATCACAGAGATACGCAGACGGGCAGACATGGCTAACTTAAGAATTTCACGTTGATCAAGAATGTATATACTTTATTGCGTCTTCTCTGAAGCTTCTTTTTGGGTGTTACTTACATTGTAAAAAAAAGAAAATGTGTATACCCCCATCCTTCAGTGGTGGGTATAAGAAAAATATCTTTTAAAATTTATATCGAAACGTATTTGTTATATAATAATTTTGAAATTCTATAACGTATGTTATAAAATCGCATGCGTATGGCAAATGTTGGCAACTCTGTAAATATTGCAATCATTCTGATATATTGCATTAACTTGGTCATATCACCATGCCAATTTTATCTATCTTCAGTTCATTAATTAGGCCAATTATTGAAGGTATGCTTTCTTTCCTTTCCTATACTTGCGCTTTTATCTGGTCTCTCTCTCTCTATCTCTTCATCTATTCAACACGTCGTCCATGAGATAGGTACGTTTGTCCTTCTATCAACCTATGCGAATATTTGCCTACATTTGCATAGAAATAAAAGCTAAAGCTTGACTTAGGTAATATTAGTTGATGATTACAATTATCAACTCTCCTGATAACATTATACCTTAAAAATCATTCTTTTTCTATGTAGAGGCACATTTTGCCATGGGAGCACTTATATGGGAAGGTGGCAATAGATTAAACTGCTATTGTTCAGGTAAATGATAAAACGACATTTTCCATCTGTTCAGGTTTCACTGCTCAATAATAATCCAGGTACCAGTAGTTTACTTGTATTATGCATTACCCAAACAATATACTTCAACTATTCCTAATTCATAATGAAATGGTACCGTAAGTAGCGAACGTTATTAACGACAACTGACGCAATAAGAACAAAAGATGGGAGCAATATTTCAGAAGACATTATATCGTGAGTTTTTAATGAGAAGAAATTGGGCCTAATATAACAGCGCTCAGAGAATGCTTGCATCACGAATCTGGAATATACTATCTTCCACGTTGTTATCAGCAGACGTCACTCTGTTCTATTAACATGGATGCCGGTAGATGACTTATTATTTGATCGAACGGTGCTTCCAATTTTATGACGATATCCAATAGTGGATGCTACTTCGGATCACCTAACAACAACAACGATTTCTTCAGAGAGGCAATCCATTAATTACCTGTAGGTAACCAGAAGTTATAGCTGCAGATGGTGAATACATACAATAAATAATTCTATCACTTTCTAGACAAACAAATTTGTTTTATTTTAACAAAAAACGGCGTAGTCATACTCACTCATCCAATAATGTAGGTTAGTTTTAATCATCAAATATTAAAAGCTCCTTCATTTTACCGTACAGAGAAGTTTGCTGTTTGTTACAACGTGTGTATGGGCGCGTATTGGCCAGTACAATCCAAACTTTCTACATTTATTTTGTACACTCAAACATTATTTTCTACCGATTTTTCTTGAGAGATACTAAAAATTGCAATTTTTTTCAAATGAAGAGACTGCTTCTAAATAGATCGTTTCGTGGGAAGTGGTCGCAAAATGATCTTGTTATTAGGCCAAAACACTATTGGGTAACAGATTTCGCCAAGATACCTCAAGACTTGTGAATATAAGGATACGCCTGAATCGATCTTAGACGGATAGAGATGCAGACAGATCAACTGAAATGGATTAAGAAAATGATTTTGTATCGTAACTTCACATATATATAGCCTGTAGCATGAATTTTATGAGTAAGAAAAATTAAAAATTCTACAATATTTTTCGGAATGATTCGGTAGTTCGCCCGCAATCAACAACAGGCCAAACGATACTTTAGGAAGCAGATGCCAAAGATATGCACTAATATAATTAAGTTTTCCATCCGATGTTACAAACAGAATGGGAAATTCAGTTTACAGCTTTCCAATGCCGATACAATCAAATTTTAAGATAAAATGCTTCAAAACGTCAGATGTTTCAACCAAAAAGGTAAATTGATTTGCTGGCTATTCTCTAGCACATTATCTTTAACACGAAGTCTTCGTGGCCACCATCATAATCATCATTATCATCGTAAGTTATGGAATCGGTGAAGGCAATATTGTTATTTGTTTCATCGTATTATTTAAGCATAAGAGGAAACTATTCATGTGTTATTTGCTTAACATTTTATTATCAATGGTTACGCATCTATAGACCAGAGAGCATGATATGCTGGTTTTTGTTGCATTTATATAAATGGTCAAGGGACTTTAATTGTTTATTTTTTTAAGGAGAAAGCAGCCAAGCGAAATGACTAATAAAACAGAAGGAATATGACCGCATCTCGCTATAATAGCAGTACGTAATTGTTTATAGTCGTTGAAGAAAAAAGGGAAGATAATGTAAGTAAGTGGAGAAAATGCTACTTTGAAATCCTTTTTGACGTAATGCGGAAAAGACTTTATCTTAATTGAAAATCGACAAAGCACAAATTCCAACAGCAGTAGTGGCTGGTAATGATAGCAGTGGTGGTGCCAGTGACGATGGTGATGGTGGTGGTGGTAGTGATATTCTAAGGAACAAGTTCAAATATACCACCTATAACAACCGGTAGTTAGAGAGAGTTTATTTAATATCATCACGTCCCATTACCACTCTCAGAGTAATGAGCAGCAGCAAATATACGAAAACACAACTTGAGATTGTTTTCTTTTAATAATTTATTTCTTTTCGTGTTATTTACTCGAACATTTTATGTTTTGTACGTTTGCGAGTATCTCTGTATTTGTAAGGATACTGAAGAATACTGCAGGTAGTAAAAAAAAAAAAATTGAGAAGAAAATGCAAGTTGCAAAGAAGTAAAAGCTGTGATTTTAAGAACCAGCATCCAATCTGTGCGAAAAATAATAACAAGAAAAACAACAAAAAAATAAAAGCAAATCTAAAAATAAAGTGATTCTGTTGGGTTGGTTTGGAGTTTAGTTGTCTTTTGATGGTTAGATCTGTTAAGTTGTTGCAACCGAGTTATCGTACAGAAAACACACATTTTTCTGTGAAAAATGAAAACACACCCACACACACACACACACACACACACACACACACACACACACACACACACACACACACGCGCGCGCACACACGCTCGACCAGCGACTCAACTTCAAGCGCCACGTTGAGTACGCGGCTGGGAAAGCTGCAGGCATTCAGGCGTCGCTAGCAAGGATCATGTCAAATATCGGAGGCCCGAAATTCGCCATTTGAAAAGTAATAGCAACGGTGATAACGTCGGTCATAATGTACGGTAGCCCGGTCTGGGCCGGTGCACTCACGGTGAAGACAGAAGGTTCGAGAATGGCAGACCCAAAATAAAGCCAAGTGTGATGTTGGTAAGGTTAGCTGCCAACAAAGAGGTCTGGAGCACGGTAGGCGACTTTGTAGGCAGAGGGCTCAAAGAACTACGACGGCTGGAAAGGCAGCGGGTGGAGAGCAGAGGGAGTGGAAGCCAATAGTGTATTCCACTGAGGTCCCACCATCGGTAGTGTACGAATTACAGCCAGCCTCCGCGAAGTAATACCTAACGGTGGTCCCGCGGGGGAGAGTGGTAGAAGGTGTGTGTGGGGGGGTAGTTTTTTAGTACGTAGGCGCCAGGGATGGCGAATCGTGCATGCTGCTACTAACAATCAGCAGTATCTTTTGAAGATTTTCTACCTCCTGCTCACCGACCAAAAAAAAAAAAAAAAAACACACACACACACACACACACACACACACACGCACACACGCGCGCGCACACACATTTATGTGTGTACCTTGCCCGCTCAGCCCTCCCGCCAGCCATCCCACCACATTTACAGACACGCGCGCGCAAACGCACACACACCAACATTTATGCTTATAAAATTTACTAAGTGCACCCAAAAATTATGCTTTTCTTTTGTTTCGTCGCATTCTTTGCCTTCTTCACTCAACATTTCTAAAACTTCGCATATACAAAATCCTATCCGGTTTATTTTCAAGTAAGGTACGAAACCTAGGGTAAAACTTTTATACATACATATACATGCACTTATTTATACATATAGGTACACATAGGTATCTTTTAGGTATGGTATATACAGTCATATACATATATATATATATATATGTAGGTATGTGCACATCATCCAATGAACAACTCTATTTACCGTTGGTATATGTTTTATGCTAACCACTCTTTCTGTTACTACTCAAGTTTCATCCTTTATGTTGTCTTCATAAATTTCTAATGAAATCGTGTATATTTTACTTGTTGTTCATGTTATTGTTGTTATTGTTGTTATTGTCGTTGTTGTCGTTATTTTATATGTATTTACTGTGACTGTGTGTATATATACATCAGTACAGTTTCAAACTTCCTACCTATCTACTTAACCACCCAACCGCGTGCGTACATATACTTACATGTTTTAGTTACGAACTGGTTTTAATAATATGTTGTGAATATTTGATAAGCTTTGGCAAATGGATGCCAAAACATATTCGGTTTTTATTTTTATTTATTTATTTATTTCTTTTTTCGTCAGTTTATAAATTACTTATCTGTGAAATATACAGACGTTTGCACATAAATATATCCTCTATTGCTCATAGGTATATTTCTCAAAAAAAAAAAAAAAATAAATAAATAAAAGGCAAAAGATTTCCTGTGCTCTCGTTACCGACAGTTCTAACTAAGTTTTCATATCAACAATCAGTACAAAAAGAAATTGCTAAAATCTACGTCGACGCTAGTGGTAATGTTGCCGAGACTCGTGATTCCTCAATGAATGTTCATTGTAGCATTAGTTTGTTATGTATGCAACATTTCCACACTGTTTACTTTGAAAGGTGGTTGAAATGTACAAAAATTAAAACGTTAAAATTAATTTTTAGTTATTGAATTATTAATTCCAACCGACAGACATTTAAAGCACATCGCACGAAATCACGATTTCAACAATAACATACTATTTTATCTTAGCAAGGATATATGTATGAAGGATGCTCACGGTTCATGCTTTTAATGGATTTTTTTTATTTTCGAATGTGGATACTTTTCATTGTGAAATAATTACGAATATGTGCTATCCGGTTCACTGTTATTTTTTCATTATTAATTATTTATTTTGCATCAGCTGTACGCAGTTAAAAATCATACTTCAGAGGGATAAGGTGAGGTAAGAGGTAAGAGCTGATAAAGAGAGCGTATTAACGGAAATTGTTTTACGTAAATTGAAAGTTTTCAACAAGTTTTTAATTAGATATGCACGCATGTAAATCACACGCATGAATACAAACTCTAATAGCGGAAGCAGAAGCACAGCTTTGAAAGCTATTTCTACAGAATCAGTCCTATTTAAAGGATAATACTGCACAACAAATTTATGATTTCATAAAGCGTTTCTAGAATTAATTAAAAGCTAGTTATATATAAAAATAGGAGGAACGATTTTGTTTTGTTTTTATACCGACCACCGAGGGATGAGGGATATATTCACTTTGTGAAAACGTTTGCAACGTCCAAGTAAGCATCAAAGTATATATATTCTTCATTAGCATCAAATCCTAAATCGATTTAACAATGTCCGTCTATGCGACTGTGTGTTTGTCCGCCTATGTAATCCCTATTGTGAACATTCTCTCGGCCACAAAAATTAAAGCGTTGAATTCAAATTTGATAGAAACGTTGGAAATTCTTGCACACAGGTTGGTATTGAAAATGGGCCAAATCGTATGAACAACACGCCCACAGCACCACGTAAACTGAGAAAACGTCGGTTTTTCAAATTACTCATTGCTCATAAATTGAAGCAGATTTATGTACAAAAATTTTAACACATATTTTATGAGCGAGGCGGCAGCATCTGTACAAAGATGAAGAAAATTTACCATTCCTCCCCAATGTTATAGTGTATCAAAATTGAATTAGTTTTAGATACCTTTACAAGGCGCAGAAACAAGCTTCAAAAACTCTATAAAGTATATAAATTCTTGGCCAGTTTCAAATTCGGAATGCATTTAAGCATATCTGTCCGTTCACGTTTCCATCGGTCCGTCTGCACAACCGTGGAGTCTTTGCTGTACACCGTGTAGTGTTGTGCCATTAGCGAAAATGAAGATGTCGCCTACTAAATTGGCAAAAGAATTTGGAAGTGACTTAAACTTCTTCAAAGACGAAGCCCAGACGCCTATATGACCAGAACTTTCGTTCCGAAAATTAACCTCGCCCACTCCATATTATAGAGCACGAAAATTTAATTCTTTTACTTTTTTGTTTCTTTTTTGAGATAGCGGTGATGGGTAAAAAAGGTTCAATCACGACCGAATATCATTTTCTCATTTGTTTTTTTTTTTCAAACTAATATATATTTTTATACAAATATATAAAATGCGTATAAAACAAAGTAGAGCTTGCATCATTATCATCACAAAACCAAAAACTAAACTGTAGCCTCTAACTATCAGGTAACATTTGAGCGTATACCCGCTAGAAGTGTAGAATAGGAAAATCGCATTATAGAAAATTTCAGAACATAGTACGTCACTTTTTATATGTTTCCATTATGCTGTATGCCATTAGCAAAAGCATAATTTCATTACGATATGCTGCGTCCAAAACATCAAAATCGCATATATGTACTACCCTCCTTAAAGAAGGTATCAAAAATCTGGAACGCATGTGTTTCTTTTAAGTTTTTGTAACGTTGTTCTTTCAATTTAATTTTTCTTCAACTACAATTTCTTTCGTTTTGCGCGAAACTTGATTTCCCTTATAATTACTTGTGTATTATTATGCCGATCACCGAAGTATGAGGGGTATTTGATTTTGTCAAAACGTTTGCAACGCTCAGAAGGAAGCATCAGAGACCCCATAAAGCATATTCTTGATCAGCATCAAATTCTAAATCCATTTGACCATGCCCGCCTGTCTGTCCGTCTGTGTAATGTCTGTTGTAAATATTCTCCTGGCCGCAAAAATGAAGCTATCTATTTCAAACGTGGTAGAAACATTGGAAGTTCCTGCACGCAGGTTGTTATTGAAAATGATCCATATTGGCCGAAGGACACACCCATAGCACCACGTAAACTGAGAACACATCTGTTTTCCAAAAGGAATGAAAAATTGGTTTTTTGCTCATTACTCATAAGCTATAGCAATAAATTTGAACGCCTATTCTATGGATGATGCTATAGCATTTGTGTACAAAAGTGGAAAAAATTGACGATGCTTACCCAATGTTATAATGTATCAATATTTAATTGTTATTTCAATACCTTTATAACGCGGGAAACAAGCTTCAAAGACCACACAAAGTATACAAATTCTTAACCAGTTTCAATATTGGAGTGCAACAAAATATGTCCGTCTGTCCATCTGTCGGTCTGTTTAACTATGTAGTGTGTGAAAAGTCGATATCGCCTACAAATTTGCAAAAGAATTTGGAATTGACCTAAACTTTTCAAAGGACACGCCTACGTGGCTATACGACAAAAGCTTTTATTTTGAAAATAGAAAAAATCGACTGCGCCTAGCCCATATTATGGAGCATAAAAATTTTGTTCTTTTACTTATTTGTCTTTTAAAGAATAATGGTGAGGGGTATAAAAAATTCGGTTCCGACCGAATTTAACTTTCTTACTTCTTTTTAGGTTTTTTTTTTTTTTGGGTTCTTTAATTATTATAATAACGTTTCAATGTCACCCAATATAAACAAACCACCTTTTAGGAAAGACAACAAGTAAGAAAATTGTATTCGGTCGTGACCGAATCTTTTATACCCATCACTTTGATCCTAAGCAAAGTTTTCATTCTCAATAATGTTAGATGGGTGCGGCTGATTTTTTCTATTTTCAAAATAAACATGGAAATTTATGTCACGTTTTTGTTATAGTGTGTGAGTAACGAGCAAAATCCTCGGAAAGCGAAGGTGTTCTCGATTTTTGTGAGCGTTGTAGGAGGACGCTTTAAAAAAAAATTAAAATTTAACACACTGTAGTCTTGGGTAGGCGTGATAAATTTTTTCCATTTTTGTACGTGCACTACAGCATCGCCCATAAAAGGTACGTTCAATTTTTTGTACATTTATTTTTTACAGTTTATAAGTTATGAAAGAAAAGCCAATTTTTTATTCCTTCTGAAACACAGAGGCATCCTCAGTTTACGTGGTATTTTAGGCGATCGATTTGGCTCATTTTCAATAGCAAACTGTGTGCAAGAGCTTGCAATATTTTTGCCAAATTTGAAGCACATAGCTTCATTTGTACGCCTAGGTGAATGTTTACAACCCACATTACGCAGCCGGACGTACGGACAGACAGATGGGCATGTTCAAATGGATGTAGAATTTGATGCTGTTCAAGACTATACATACTATGTAAGGTTTCTGAAGCTTCCTTCTGGGCGTTGCATCCGCTTTGAATGTACCCGTCATCCTTCGGTGATGGGTATAAAATTTAGAATTGTTTTACAGATGCATTCGAAATGTTACAAAAATGAGAGAATTACATAACTACGTTGGACAGTGTTTAGAAATAATGCAAAAATTGAGAAGGTGTTAGGGAAGTAGTTGAAGGGATAAACTCAACAATTAGACAAAATATCAGCAAAACCAAGGATTTTGTGCTTGCAAGCGTCGAATAAATTCTACGGGGTTGTAAAATCATTTCAAACAATTCCACCAATATTAAAGGACAATTCACAATAATTTCGTTTTTGGTCTCTGCTTATATGAGAGTAACCCTACTTTTTTTTTTTAAATATAACATTGCATCCACATAGAAGAAATACTTTGCAGGAGTGACGGCGGTGTAAAATATACAATTATTGGTGATGTGATATTCATTTGTGCTTATAATCCAGAGATGGACCCACAATCATAGGAAGATTGTTATGGAAGAGTAACATGAAACCAAGAAGAGCTCCTAAGTCTAAAATCGAAACTACATTGACGGTTGTCTGTTATTATCGGGGCGCTGTTCATAAAAAAAGTTCCGTCACACAAGAATCACAAAGTGGTAAAAGATCTAGGCCATTATTCGTTCCTATTTATCTATTTGTAAAATACGTCCAAATTTATATCGAAACTATTCTTGGTTTTCTAATCACGATGACGCGCCTTCACGTACCGTCGTAACTAACACACCATTAAATAAGTGTCCTGCCGCCTTCATGAAATAAAGAGGCTGTGTATTTATTATTTCTCTTTGTTCATGAGTAGTGTTCGAAGTGACTGCCGCGTTTGATTAGTTTTGACGACAACGTGCTGATGATTGTAAGAGCTGATTGGCGCAGTTTAAAAATAAAACGAAGTTTTTCATGCGATATATAATAGTGGACGAGATATGAGTCCATCATTGCACTCCAGAGTGAAATCGACAGTCAGGCGAGGGGACAACAAACGGCGAAAGCCCCTCAAAGCTACAAAAAAGTAGCCTCACTAAATCGACTGTAACTTGTAAACTAATAGTCGGAATGGCATGAAATCTTTTAGATTTGGTTTGAAAGATGGGACTATCCTGAAATCACATGAATTTTTGTCAACAGTGTTGTCATATATTTGCCAAGCCGAATTTTTTTAAAACAACATCAAGCTTTTTTCTTTCCGAGCATTGTGTTCCCCTGATACAGTTCCGGCTTTTTAATTCCCATTTTGCGGCAAAAATAACTGATTCACTATGACTGTTTCGTCGGTAAAAGGGAGTTTTCTGGTTGCTTTGAAGGCTATACCAAGAAAGACTTTCAGAGCATATAATTGATTCATTGATATGAAAGTGGTTTGCTAATATTTTGCTCACAACAATATTTCTACCTGTTTGTCTGTAAGTGTTGCAAAGTAAAAAACCTAAATTAGTATATAAAAATATTGTAAGTGATTTTATTGACTTTAGATTGGTTAATTGTTTAAGTATTAAGATAAAGGTGAAAATAAAGAAGGATAAATTGTACTAGATGTGATCAATGTTTAAGACGCATTGTAATATGCATCAGAGACCGTATCCATCGGTATGTTCGTCCCTTTATCGGAATAATCTCTAGAACACGACATAACTCTTTTTATATGCATCACCGAAGAATGCCTGGTTTATTCACTTTATCGAAACGTTTGCAACCCTCAGAAGTAAGTTTCAGCCGCCCTACAAAGTATATATAAATTCTGAATCGATTTAAACATGTGCATCTATGTAATGTCTGTTGTAAACATTCTTCCGGCTGCAAAAATGAAGCTATCGACTTGAAAATAGGCAATAATATTAAAAGATCTTGCATTCAGGCTGGTATTGAAAATAGACCTAATCGGTCGGAGGACACACCTACAGTGCAACGTGAAATGAGAACACTTCTGTTTTTCAAAAGAAAATTAGTTTTTCGTTCATTACTTATAAACTACAATGGATAAATCTACAAAAATTTAAACGTACTTTCTATTGGCAATACTGCAGGACCTGTACAAAATATAAAAAATTGATCACGTCTATCCAATATTATAGTGTAGCAAATTTTAATTTTTTCTTCAATATCTTAGTAACGTACAGGAGCAAGTTTCAAGAACCCCGTAAAATATATAAATTCTTGATAAGTTTCAAAGTCGGTCAGAGGACACGCGTTTGTTCCTTGTTAATCATAAAGCACAACACATACACTATATAAATTTTCACTTTTATACTGAAAATAGAAGAAATCAGCCGCGTCCACTCCATATTATCCAGCATCAAAATTTTTATCTTCTCCTCTTTTATAGTTTTTTTTAGGACAACGCTGATGGGTATAAGATGTTTCGCCATAGTCGAGTATAATTTTCTTATTTGTGCTTATAGCGCTTTATGTTGGATAGCCCCTATCGCGTTAACTTATTTCCTTTGTCTTAAAGTTTTAATAAAAACTAAACGAAAAAAGACACTAACATGCATTTTGTTATATCCTAGATATAGGTTCTTGTCATTTTTATTTTACATTTAAATAAATCGCCTCTGGACTTCTATAAAAGCTCAATCCTGGCACAGCAATTTTTATCACTTTTTCATATAAATTTGGTCTGATTTCAACAACAACACATATAATCCTGATGAATAAGATCTTCAAAACATTCTTTATTTGCAAAGTATTTTAAGCAAGTATGAACTTCGTCTTGCATGCACGAAACGTAATCATGGGTTTATTGTTTCGTAACAAATTTCAACAATTTCTGTACCCTGCACAACCTTGTATGTATTGTAACCACAACTAATGGCAAATTCCAATTAATATGTTGACAAAAAATTTGGTCCAAATCTCAATTACAGGTGCGTTTAACTTACGTTTACTTTCGGAGCCACGAAATGAATATAGTTCGGCAATAGCAGATTTCGAAAGCAAAACCTAAATATCTGAAAGTCAAAAAAATTATCGATTAAAATTTCTTTATCAAAATAATTGTCTCTAATTTGAACTGGGAAACTGAATGATGGATATGCAAAGAGGCATGAATGCGATGTCATCATTTTTTTCATCTAATAAAGGAACGAATTACGGTTAATAATTCACTTTGGTACTATCATCTAAGAAAGAAATGCTAACTCAAAGATTTCATCATTTGCTTTGCCAATTCAATTACACTTGAAAACATTTAGAGTCATGTGTGTGTGTGTCGTAAACATCTTATTTTAAATAAATCCGTTAAAACTTTACTATGTCAGGATATATGTACGCGTATAAGCACACATTCACCATTCAGTATACACGTACATGTAAAAGACACTCGTGTTAATTTAAAACACTTTGCTTGCTTGCACATCTTAAAGATAAATGTACAAATATTTTTAAAATCCCAAATAACACCAACAAACGTATGAGACATATGGCAATCTATTACATACGACGCGAGGATAGCATGGAATTTGAAAGGAGCCATGAAAGATAATGAAATAGTTCGACGATATAGACAGAGAACGTAACGAGTAAGAAAATTATATTCGGCCATGATCGAATTTTTTATACCTATCACCGTTGTCCTATTTTTGTAGAATCATTTTGTGGAATCTTATGTCGTATACCTGTCACAGTTTATGAGCAACGAACAAGAGAGAGGGAAAGAAAATACAGGCGTGTGGACCCTGCTAGTGTGTTCTTTGAAAAATGTAGCTCATTTTTAAATACTTTTGCAAGTTTTTAGGCTATATCCCTATTTTTGCGAACGAGAGAATGTTTACCTCACATACTATACAGTTGCGTAGAGTGACAGACAAACAAATGAATCTGCTTGGGTATATTCTGAATTTGAAATTGGGTAAGAACTTATAGATTTAGTAGGGTTTTTTGAAGGTTCTTTCTGCGTGTTACAAAGGTATTGAAAAAAAAATTAAACTTTGATTCACTACAAATTTGGATAGGCGTTATCAATTCTTTACCACTTTTGTACAAGTACTACAGTATCGTCCATATACGTTCGAATTTTTGTAAATTTTTCTGCTGTAGTTTATGAGTAATGAAAAAAATACCAAATTTTTATTTCTTTTGAAAAACAGAGGTGTTCTCCGTTTATGTGGTATTGTAACAGAGGTCTTCGACCGATTTGGCCCATATCCAATACCGGCGTGTTTCTGCGAAATATGAAACCGATAGTTTCAATATTGCGGTCAGGAGAAGACTTGCAACGGTCATTATACACACGGACAGACAGGCCAGTTAAATCAATTCAAAATATGATGTTCGAGGTAATCGCCCTAAAATATAACGTACTTGTGCTAGCACTTTTTCCAATCCTCGAGGCACTTTTTATATGCGCTTTTTGGTAAGGCTTTGAGCTACTTCAACATTACCGTCTTTGTTCCCTTAATCTGTCCTTTCATGGGTCTTTTCAATTTCGTGGGCAACAAAAAGTCGTAGGGAGCCAATCCAATGAATACGATGGCTGAGGTATGATGACGATGTATTCTTGTCCAAAAAATTACGAACCGGCAGTGACGTGTGAGCTGGCGTATTATCGTGGTGCAATATCCATGACTGGTTGTTCCATAGTTCATGCGAACGGCGCATAAATCCAGTGTGATATTTCTTACTGACCATACGACCTTCTGGCAAGGACTCACGATGCACCACGCCATTGTAATTAAACAGAGCAGTAAGCAAAAGCTTCATATTTGGCCAAACTTGGCGCGCTTTTTTCGGTCTTAACTCTGCTCTAGCGAGTAATTGATGGGAAGGAAGTCAGTGTGAAGGTTTCTGCTACCTCTACGATAAATTAGACCTTGCGTAGAAAAAGTGAAAGATGTTCAATACGCATTTCTATCATTTCCTCCTAACGTATATCATATAACGCTTATAAAGGTCTATTGAAATCTAAAACTATTGAAACTAAATCAAAGTTCTACTCTTCCACGGATGGATGGCGCTATATTCATTTTGTTAAAATGCTTGGAATTTTCAGAAAGAAGTTTCAAAGATCTTATAATATTTGTATATTCTTTTTAAGCGTCAAATGCTGACTGGATATGAGCAAGTACATCTATTTGTGTGTACGTTTGTGTAATGCCTTTGGCAAACATTTTCCCGATCTCAAAAATCAAAACATGGACTTCAAATTTGTCGGAAATATTTAAAGTTTCTTTACTTACCTTGCTCTTGAAAAATGACGAAATCTTTTTTGGAACGCGCCTACAGTGCAACATAACCTAAAAACAGCCCTATTTTCAGGGCCATAAAAAAAATTTGATTTTTCGCTTGTTACTTATAGGCTACAACCAATACAAAGATAACGATATCCACGTACTACATGCTCTATAGGAAAAATGGAAAATATGATCCACGGCCGCTTAATATTATGAAGTACCGAAATTCATTTTTTTTCTTTTAATAACGGTTGTGTGTACAAGAGATCCGACCGTTGTCGAATATACTTTTCTTTTTTGCTCGCTAATTGCTGTAATTACAGTTAAGAAAGATCTTCTATTCTATTGGTCTAATCACAGTTAGCTTACACATGTTTAGCACTTAAGACGATCAATCCACTGATAAGATATCATTTACGTATTATTTATCTCTACTTACAATAAATCAATTTCCGTCCAACAAAATTTTCGTTACCTTCAAAATGTATTTATGAACCAAGAAACTGATGAGATATGAAAAGATTTGCTTGAAGTCGAATATTATGTTGTTTTTTTCTTTTCTTTCTCTACTAATATACTTGTGCAAGTTTAAGTTTTAAGCTTTATAATTTAAGTTCAGCTAAGAAACAACGAGGATAATTTAGTTGATATCTTGTGAAAGTTGTAAAGCTGTTGGCAATTTTAAGCAGTGACGAAAATTTGTGATGAAGTTCTTTAAAAACATTTAATGAAATTTTAAATACAACACAAAAAAACACTTTAACACCATTTTCGCTGCTTACGATAAACAAGTGCGAATATCGCATTTGGGTTTTTTGAACCGAATATTGGATTCGTACTACGTAGAACGAAGCTAGATAAACAGCGGACTTTTGCTATTGGGAATTACTCTACTTAAAAATTGTTTACACATTGCGAAATAAACATCAAGCGATGACATGTATGCACTTTAAAGGCAAACATAAATAGTTGGATAAAAAATTTTGAGGAAAAATCTAACTCCACTTTCGTAAGTGCTATCTTTATTTTCGTTAACGGTGGATTGTTTTCCACACATAGTTGGACAGACGAACAGACGGGCATGCTTATGTGCACTCCAAATTTGTACTCTTGCTGAGAATTTATATATTTTATTATTGGTTCTTGAAGCCTGTTTCTGCGCCGGACAAAGGTGTAAAAAAAATTAAACTTTGATATATTACTTTGATATACTATAATATTTCGTAGGCATGGTAAATTTTCCCCATTTTTGTACAGGTACTACAGCACCGCTCATAAAACATATGTTCAAATTTTCATACATTTATTTGCTATAGTTTATAAGTAATGAGCGAAAAACCAATTTTTTATTCCCCATGGTAAACAGAGGTCTTCTCACTTTACGTTGCACTGTAGTCATGCGATTCGGCCGATTTGGGCCATTTTAAAACTGCTTGCAAGCTCTTCTAACGTTTCTGGCAAATTTTAAGTTGATAGCCTAATTTTTGCGGCCAAAAGAATATTTGCAATGGACATTTAATAAGCGGACAGACGGCCATGCTTAAATTGATTTAGAATTTGATGCTGATCAAGTATATCTACGTACTTTGTGTCGTTTCTGGGACTTCTTTCTAAGCGTTGCAAACGTTATGACAAAATGAATATATTCATCATCCTTCGGTGGTGGGTATAATAACATCTTAAATTTTAAACTGTCCTTTATGTACAAATAATATGTGTATCATTTAATTATGTTTTTGAAATATATCATTGAATCATAAACAGTATTGTTATTGAAAATTTAAAGGATTGCCAAGATATAATCAAATTCATAAAAGAAAAATACTAAAGAACAAAAACTTTGTCATGTTTTTTAAACAACATGGAGCATTTTAAACATGTAGCAATAGAAAATAGGAGTTTAAGAAAAAAATATTTTTTTATAATACTTTTTCATCCACTGTCTTGCAAGTGGTTATGATGGAATTATTGAATTGCTTCGATCTTACGACAATCAAAGATTACTTCCGGTTTTCTTGCTACGCAATAAGATGTGTATTACAATTTACTGAAAATTTGTGTCTTTACATCGACTTGTAATTCTTCATATGACATTACGCGTACATAGGTCGAACGCGTTTAACTATTTAATATCGGTATTTCCCAGTCTTTATCCTCCATCCCTCGCGAAATTCCAATGGACGCTTAAAATTGGAAAAAATGCCTGTAGTCATAGAATAGGCCATAACCATTCAAACGCTGATTATTGAAATTTTCTATTTAAATTTACATTCGATATTAACATCTTTAAGAGCTAGAGCTCGTGTTCTAGAGAACACGAGTTTTCAAGTTAGGGTTTTATATGGGAAGTGAGCCGCTTTCTTAAAAATTGCGTCCTGTAGGTTGAACACAAGAAAACAAAATGGACAGAGAAGCCTAGATCGATTCAGAAAGTGATTTTGAATAGAAGGTGACTCTGTCTTAAATCCTTCTATGTGTTACATACATATGCACAATCACAAGTATTACATGGTATAAAAGTCGAGTTAGCATATCAAGTCATGCTGATCGAAAATTATTGCGCGCTACAAATAGAATGACGAATCCATTCCTTTGAGATCAAAATGTCATCAAATGTGATTTGATGCGTTTATATCCTTTATCGTTTAAATGAGAACAATTTATGAATTCATTCAAAAAACTTGTGCCATTTGTTAAAGGCTTTATATTATTGATTGTTTTCGTTTTCAAGAACATCTACATACCTCTAAGTAGAAGTAGCTCCTTCCATTTTTACTTCTTGTCAGTTTCTCGATTTACTTACATTAACATTCCATTTTCGCTTGTAGTGCAAAGTGTTAACAAGTGTTGTCGTTGTCATCATCAGTTGTATTCTCTGCACATAGTATATATCCTTCGACAGACATACATATATAAAGACAAGAATGTGTACATGTTTTTAAATATACATCTTACAAATATCCTTTAGAGGTATTAGTAAATTTAATTAAGTTTACTGCTGTTCAGCTGCCACGTTGACAACCGACACCATATCACACAGAGCAACTTAGAAACATATACACAAGCCCTTAAACACATGTGAACTTATATTGAGATGTCTTACATCTTTAAAAACTAAAATTCGATTTTTTTTTTAGCATTCATACCAAATGACAAATTCTCACACAGAAGCTTCTATGAAAAGAACCATATGCTCCAGCGTTTCTTATTCGATAGGTTTAAGTCCATAATTGTTATAGAAATGCTTTCTATTCTTAGTTTTTCTACCAAAAATATATGGAAATTTACTCTTCTGAAAGACGAACTTTGCAATATCGATGCCGATAACATCGTAGTGCATTTGGATGAATTAGGGATTCAACTTTAGGTAACATACTAATAGTGTTTATATAGTTTAGAGAAAGATTATTTCAAAAATTTGAAAAACCTGGAAAATATTTCAAGTACTAAACTAAGTAAAAACTACCGTGCCTATAAAGACACACATCTGTATGTCGATGTGTGTATATTACAAAAATATTAATTCATGTTATTTTACTTTGAAAGCATGTTATTTTGAAACCACTCTTAAACAGTTTGTGAGACAATCTTTAGGTGTTTTAAGAGATTGCATTTTACAGGAAAATAATTGAAGAGAAATCCTTTCCGCAAATGCATACGTACATGTAGAGCAGGGGCGTTTGATTGATGCAAAATTATACAAAACTTTATCAAAATGGAAAATGTACTGCCTATGGCAAAAGAGATCAATTTTCTTTTTTCCTGTTTCCTTCTTTAACATTCCTTAGGAATTAATTAATGCGTTTGACATAAATTCGAAAAAAACAAAGCTGTTAACTTCGAATTAACCTGCATAAATGAAATCTGCTTCATCCTTGTACTCAATCAATATGTCTTGAGATCACGAGTTCAATTTTATTGAGATATAATTCAAATACAATTTGCAGGAATTTTGATGTAAAAAATGAAAAATATACGAAAATTAAATATAACTATATACGCGAAATATCAAATAGTCAAAACGAACCAGTTTTCTTCTATTCCTTCAACACTTAAACTACCGAATAAACTACCGTCGATTTAATCCGTTTCAACTTTCAAGATTTAAAATAATCAAAAACATGGAGTATACAATATTCCAATATTTTGTAATGACTTTTATTTATTTGAAAAGACCTTTAAATGTCTCTTATATATAATTAAATATTTTCCATATTTGGTCTAATTTTCGAGATGCCGAAAGAAAACAATTTGATCCATTTTTTTTTTGTGAAATTGTCGTAAAAACCAAGGTAGAAAACTGAAGTTGGGAACAAACATTTTTTGATCGCTTACGAGCCCAAAGTTAAAAAGAAGGGATGTGACCTGCGTAGAGACACACGATCTCAACATGTAAGAAACTAGAACAATCCCGAGAAAAAATCGATGTCGACAATTTTCTCATATATTCGTCTATAATTTACAATTTCGTGGATCTGTGTATGAAAATTCCAGATATTCGTTAAGACTACCTTGACTTTTGCTTCTTATTGCTCTTTCTTATCGATATACTAATGCATGGATCTTATCGATATACTAATAGGTTGGTAGTCCTAGTGTTTATATGCTTATTTCATTTCCTGCTGGTTAGGTGAAAATTATTCAGATTTCTTATAGACTTTGCATGTACTTATCGAAAAATGTCGACAATATAACTGTTAAGTAAGTATTTTCCTAAAGTAATCACTACGGCATATCGTTGGCAAGCAAACACAAAACTCTTATTTTACGGTTTAATTTAGAAAATTGATTATTCAGTGCTTAGAAGGAAAGTTTAAATTTCGTAAATCTAGTCAAAACTATACACCTACAGGGAGATTACATTTAGTTTTAAATCGAATGAATTTTAGACGTGATGCAAATCCTAACTAGACTGATTACAAGTGAAAAGCTTCTCTCTCGCTCTAAGTATATCTATAAACTAGAAAATTTATGTGATTGGATTGTGAATGCGTATGTAAACGAGTAATAAAAAAAAGAAAAAACTTTAAGTGTAAATCTAACCGAGACTCCCACGGATGTCGTGTAAATATTTGCCAACAAAATGAAATGAAAATTACGTTCTAGCTTCAAGGATATTCTAAGAAAATTTGTCATTACGTATGTACGAATAAGTATTTTTGTGCTCGTATGAAATTCAAAGTTTAATTTGTGCATAAGCAAATAAATAGCAAATAAATACCCTTTGGGGAGGAAGAGAAAGAAATAGAATTCTCTAAATTTTGTGTGCACTTCATAATGATTAGTAAATGGAATTTTCAAATTAATTAATACATGGGAACATGAAATATAAAATATTTTATCAAAACTCGTCGTCAGAAAGCTACAATGTGTTTAAACAAATATTTAAAAAAAATTAATTTTGCATCTAACAGTTGAGTAAAAACAAAAAATGAGGTCGGATACACGAAAACGAAAGATGATTGTAAGCAAACATAATTTTTCCATTTGCTGCACACGAGACGACACAGTATGAGTCCTTTATTTCGAAAGTGGGGAAAGTCTATTTTTTATTATTGCGAGATATTTATAGATTTGCATTTTAACAAATTTCGGCCTTGCCCGACTATAATGTTTTTACTTGATTAAAGTACGTTTATTATGTAATACTTTTCACAGAAATAAAAATATTTTTAATAAATAAGTGGATTTTCAAAATTAATGAATTATTGTATTCGTTAATGAAAGGGATAATCTTTCAAACTTTTTATAATAACAACAAAATAATATTTAGTTTTATATATAAATTTACGCATTTGATTAAAATATTATAGCCACCCTGTAATATATAAAAAGAAGTAAATTTCGGATTACCATGTCTACTACTCGAAAATTGCGACCGTTTGGTAAAAATAAATATTCTGACTCTAATCAATGATATATATGCCATTATCCCGAGGCTGATAAATTTTTATTGACATTAAGGCCAATCTTATCTTTCCATTTCGGCTACTGCATACATCACTATAAGCCACAATGCGTACATTCTGTAAGTGCTTGAAACAGCAAGATACTGTATCTTTTGACCTTTGGGATGTTAAAGTTTTATCTCAAACATACATATTAATCTAACCATTATGAAAAATCTGGTAGCCTATTTAAAATATGCAATTGACACTGTTAGCTTGGGATAATGTAGCGCCTTTTGTAAATCACAGAAGAAGGCAAAAAATATTCTTTTGCTTACAGGCAAATCTTGCTGCGCAAATGTTCTCCCCAGCTCGGCACTTCTCAAATGAATTTCCTGGTGAATGAGATGGACATGTATCACTTTCAAAATAAACGTATTTACTGTACGGTTAATAGCTAAATCCTCCATCTCCCAAATATTAAGTAATCTGAATTTTTTTAACTACAAGTTGTTTACAAAAAAATAGATCATATTTTCAATTTTTTTTTTGAAAAAGCACCTACGCTACTTTAAAAATAAGTGGCTGATATGTGCAAGTGTAAGTCTGAACTTGTTTAGTTATTCCTGCTTGTTTCTGTGAATTGTGAGGCGATAAGAATTAAGGGGGAGCGCTTGCTTCTCAAGACGATTTAGTTAAATACAAATTCAAAATTAAATCTCCGTCAACGTTTCTATTCTTTTCGTTACGTAATTCTTTTCCGGATACGATTCGTATCGCTAGATCGCGGTTTTTTCTTTTTAAGAGAAATATACTTGCACGTTTTCACTTCAAGGTTCTTTTATTTACAATCAATTTCCTTAACAGTAGGATTATTTACAATCTATTTTTGGCAATACTCTCGACTTTTCAACTCAAATATTGTTTTTCGACTGACCCTGCCTTCCACAAATATTCTATTTATATACATTTTTACAAGCATATTAGTATTACCTAAGTTCATGGCTTCATTTTTAATCTGTTAACCTGCTTTTCCGCTCATCTTTTTCGTCGGCCGGCAGCTGCAAGATGCGCCGCGAGTGTACACGTGGTTTTTGCCTCTCTAGGGAATTTATTTTCTGGAAAAATCAATTATTGGAATGAACTGGATTTGGGACTTCCGTAACATTATATTCATAGCAATCTAACTGCGATCTGCGTCAGACATGCAATGCATATGCCTTTAGCAAAGGGCAATTAGTCAACGAGATATATTAGTTTACTTCCATCTAAAAATATTGCTTATTCTGTTTAGAGTTTATTTTTTAATCGAAATAAAATAATATCCTTGCAGCGGTTTGCTAAATATCAAGACAAGTTGGAAGCCAGATAAAGGTAAATCAGAGGAGTCAGCTGCAGAACAATATAAGACAAATTTCTGTGAATAAAGTCACAAAGATTCTATGCATTGTTGAAAAATGTATTATCGTGATGCAAAAATCAAAGTTTGTTTACCCATAAGTCTGGCGAAAGGCTTCAAGCGGACAAAGCGTAATGGGAAAATTGCCTTCATCGATCTAATATCTATGGTTAATCAAGTTAATCAAGTTATCGATTCTATTTACGGGTACGTATTTCCTGTGTCTCTAGGACTTATGAATACGAAGGTGGCAAGACGGTTTTTCCGTTTCTGGCTCTAACGGCTAAGATATTGACTTTCTAGCGGCTGTTTTCCTTGATACACTTGGAGACTTATCTTCAATTTCGATCGGTATTTACTAAAATTATAATGAAATTTGGTTTGGATTGTGTTCTGCCTTTCCAACAT
This sequence comes from Glossina pallidipes, assembly GCA_000688715.1. NCBI lineage: Eukaryota > Metazoa > Arthropoda > Insecta > Diptera > Glossinidae > Glossina > Glossina pallidipes. The sequence goes on along the minus strand of KK499851.1, from coordinate 519,317 downwards.
AAGGCTTTCATATTTTCCTTATTGCATCTTATGAATTAATGAATTACAAGTTAATGGAACAATGTCACCTTTTTCTATATTTTGAGGTAATGGTAGATTATACGCTCGTTCTTGGGTGTATTGGCACCATTTTCATAAATAGTCTTTGTTTTAAGTTCACCGCGTATGTAGGAAAAAGTTTCAGTTTAAGCCAGTCGATAAAAAGAGCTTGATCTTCCAGCAAAATTGCAATTGACTAACAAAACATTTAGTCTAATGAAGAATGTACAAATATAATGAAGACTCTGAACGGTATGTGTAGATCTCATCAATGGAATGACAAAACTGGTATACTTTCAATATTTATATATATTGCAACAGAAAATTAAAAAGTGTACCCAAACGGTAAGGCGATCACAGATGTTAAAGGAAGCAACACAATATTTGCGCAGTTTTATAAAAACTTTATTAAAAAATTACTTTTATCCATTTAGCATTAATTTTAAGCAGCTTATATTAGTTGAGCAACTGATAAGGTAGCCATACTTTATTTTTACGTAAATCACAACCATGACAACAGCGTTGCTTTGTGTGAGAAAATAAATGCCGTTACTGCACCTGACTATAAAAGTAAACTTTTGCTATCAAAAGCTGCCATAGTAGAGTGGATAGGAAGCTGTCTGACAGTTTTATTCTTGCTAAACAGGCACACGCATGCTAAGAACGTCAACTCTTTTAGACTTAAAATTGGATAAATGTTTGGCTTCCTTACATAAAACGGGAAAATGGAGATAATTTTATTTATTTATTTATTTATTTTTGTTAATTTCACCCGCATTATAGTGCTTCTTGTGTCCTTCATATAAGAAGCAATATATACAGGTAACGATATTCTCAGGAAAGTAAGCCAGAAGAAATAAAATGAAGCTGCCGTCATCTATTGTCTCTGGTAATGTTTTCGTGGATCGAAAAGCTAGTGATTATTTTACTTAAATCAAAACAAAGAGAAGATAAAGTTTAATTTTAAGTAACGTCCGCAATTTTTTAGAATTTATTTTGTTTACTGTCTTTGCTACCTTGATAGATTAATTTGGTAGTTTTTAAGGCAAAATATTTGTGTGATAATAAAGTTCTCTTTTCAGAGCAAAATGCATTATGGTGCAATCTACGAAGAGAAATTATGTTCAAAAGACTACATAATAAATCGAGTTAAAGGAGAGTTTGTATCAATCTCCAGAATTATTGATCGATATGCTAATAGTCATAATAAATGAATATATTTAGCATTCCCCAATAAATAATTAAACATGGATTATAATTAAAAAACAAGTAGGAATATTATAGTCAGTTAGATACCTTACATCACTTCACCTGGTACAGTTATTCGCTCATTTTGATAATAATACACTAAAAGTTACACATTATTTTCATGCAAAGACATACTTTTCATGCAAGTCCGCACATTGGAAGACGACTAAAATGTCACATGACGTTATTCAAATGCGTCAAATTTAATTTACTTCCTAAAAATTTTATTATTTTTCTCTTTCTGCCATAAGAAAATAGAAATTAGACGTTCTCTCCATATATAGGCCTAAAAAATAAAACGATGTGACCCACATTTTTTAACGTTCTTTTTTTTGCCCAGTCACTACCACGGACTAATTTTCATCATAAGGAGTGGAAAACGAAAACTTTTTGTGAAGTGCTTACTATTCAGGCGAAATCTTATATGGAATAAGGGCCAATAAATGCGACCATTTATTTCAAATTTTGTCCGTTTAATTTTTAGGTCAAATTACTTTCACAAACAAATTTTCATCATAAAACATTACGAACTAGGCCTTCTAGGCATATAAGAGTCTACATTTCCTGAGAATATCTATAGGCAGCGGTATGCAAAAATAGATCTACGTGGTCCAAATTCGTGAAGGTTAGTTTTTCTGTCAATTTACTGTTATGAACCAATTTTCACCATGAATAATTAAAAGTTATAACTTTTTATCATATAAAGATTGAGTATTCCTAGGAAAGATTACATGAAAGGCTGTTAAAAAACTCAACCAAACCTTTCATATCAATTTCGAAAGCCGAAATTCTATTACACGGCGACTGTCGTCGAGAAATTTTGAAAATTTAAATTTTTATGTCTTATTTAGAAAAGTCGTTATATGAGGAGTGGTTCAACAAGTGAATCGATTCGAATCACTTTGAATGTCGTTCGTCCATGGAACGACGCACATCAGTGTACCAAAATTCATAAGAGTATCTCTAAAATTACGACCCGTTGGTTGAACATCAAAATGCATGGGCAAACATCAGACGGACAGGCGGACAGATGAGTTTAGATTTCAGAAAATGATTCGGAATCGATCGGTGTTATAAAAGGTGAGCCTATGTTAAGCTCTTCCTCCGCAACTCAATATGCTCTGCACCACTTATATAGAATAAAGTGCTATGTCTAATTCATGTACGAAATGTATGCTGCTTGATATATATAAGTTATTCCTTTAATAAAGCAAAAGGTTTATCTTTAAAAACTGTTAGCAAATTTTCATTTAAATATACATTTGAACTTCCCTACAAATATACTGCTGCTGTTTCCACTACTCTGAAAATTTTTTATTTAGTTTCATGTAAATATCGATTAATTAATGCGGTGTTTAATGCACGCGTGAACATTGTACGTTTGCTTCATAAGGAGCCTTTAATTTCAATGTTTTTAATTAATTTCATGACATCTGTTGCGAAAAAACTCTATCAGCGCTGCCCGTCAGAAATAAGCTTTTTTTCTCCAAGATGACATCTTGAGTGTATGTAGATTTTATTGTACAATTTATAAAAACCATATGTTGATGAATGAAAATTTTACGCAAAAAAAAAAAAAAAATTGATAATTTTTTTGCTCTCGTTTTCAAAGTTTTAAAGTAATAAAAATTATCATAGAAAACATGTTGATAATATTGTTACAAATTTGTCGATACGGTCCGTATCCCTAGATCGTGGATATTATTTTCAAGAGATATGCACTTCAGAATTCTTTTAACTCCAAGTTTCTTTATTTACAATCTATTCTTTAGGGCTAGGATTATTTACATTTTACTTTGGCAATACTCTCGTCTTCTCAACTTTAATATTAATTTTTTTACCCAAACGTTCCTGTCCGACTCAAATGCTCTCGTACGACTAACTCTGCCTTCCGCAAATAATCTACTTATACACATTTTTACAACAATGTTACTATTACTTAACTTCATGGCTTCTTTTTTAATCTGTTAGCCTGCTTTTCTGCTAATCGTTTTCCTCGGCCGGCAGCTGCATGACGCACCGTGAATATGCACTAGGGAATTACTTAATTGGAAAAATTAATTAGTTAGCATTAACTGGATTTGGGATTTTCGTAACAATATATAAAAAGACTTATAACTTGAAACTGTCTCAGAAAATGCAAAAAATTTCAACAGAATTTTATCAACAAATATTGTGAAGTATTCACCTGAAATTTGACACAATCGCTTTACACACGAGATTATTGCAGGAAGATCTCGCTGACCACCGCATCAAGCCAAGGTGTGTATGTATACGTGTGTAAGAAAACCGTAAAACCAAATAATGTTTAAAAATGGTTTTAAGTTGTTAATGATAGCAGCTAGTCATGCCTACTTATATCCAACTGCAATATATGATAATTTGAATTCAATATATATTATGTTTTCCAACAATACGAGTTCGATGCGACTTATTGGCATCGTAGTGACAAACTGATCAGGGTGGTGGTGGAGTATGCCCCGATGCTGCGGCGGTGAGTAATGCACGGCAAGAATCATATTCCATATACAAGCAATATGAAGAAAAAGCTTATTTCTTAAATTTTATATCCTTATAACTAAAGTATCTGAGAAGAGAAATAAAATTACTAGCAGCGAGATAATAATCTTATTATAGGGAAAAAGTGCATCGACTTTTATGTTTGTGCGCAACATACTATAGGGACTAAAGTCATTCTATGGTTTGGTCCCAAATATACATTTACGTGTTTAATTATATATTGACGTATTTGGAGTAGGGTAAACTCGTCGTCGTTAAGTTGTGAAACAAGTAACAGTGTGGAATCAGTGGGGTTTTTCCGACTATTGAGATTTTGATGGTTGGTAATGCCAATTTCACAGAAAACGAAGTTGGCTGGTGATAGCGACAGTCATTTATTTTTCGTTTGCGATCTAGCCGTCAACAAGATGGGATATTGGCATAGAGATAGTCCGTGTGGATCGCTGTAAATAAAATAAATCGAAGAGCCAAGGCAGTGAGAATGACTGACAGGTAAAGTGGACAAATTAACTGACAAACGAGTCTGGGAAGACTGATTCCAATTTATGAATATTTTAAAGCTAACTTTAGATAGACTTAAATAGTTAGAAAATGCTATAAAATAAGAAAGCCGTACTAATTACAAGCATAGGTAAGGGTAGTATCTTGAGGTTTAGTTTGTAGTAATCATAGGAAATTGTAGCTAAACAATTTGATTTTGACTTTGGTCCATAAGAATGTAATTGGGTCATGATTAGAATTAATGTTGAGGACAATTCGGATAGTTGTAAGAAGAGCTTGTAATCCAATAGGAATAAGCATGAATTGCTTAAATAAAGAATTTTGAAATTATGTAGCATGTTGGAATCAAAAAAGAGTCGTTCTAAATTTCTAATTGATGCAAATTTTCTACTCCATGCGGTAAGAAACTTCTGAACAAAGCCGGCAAGCCACGCAGCCGTTATCTCGCCGCAAATTACGTCTTCATCGTCAATATCTTTTGAAAATCTTATAATCAAAATTTTTACATATTTGCGTTACTCCTGAAAATAATAACGATACCAAGTCTAGCTAGAAAAGATTTAAGAGCAGTACATAACATCTGAGCACGATAAGGGAAGCATAATGTCCGATCAAAACTAATGACTATTTATTCAAAGGTATTTAATGAGCAGTTGTTAACATCTGTAGTTTATTGCCAAATACCGAAAATATTCGATGCGTTACAAAGTAGTTTCATGCCTAGGTGCTGAGCCCGGCGAGGTCCTATAGTTTAAAACCCAATTCGTAGATATCACTGTTTATGGGCCTGCCTTTATGTCTGTTAGTATGTTGTTTACATTCACCTTAAAAATATTACGTGGTTGCGTGACGATGGTCCATTAGTTTTGTGTCCATGACTTTGAGCGTCATCAAAATTCATTGCCAACACCATGATTACATTTTGCAGAGTTACCACAAAACATTTTATATATATGCATGTACATGTAAGTAGTCTATAAAAAAATTTAATCGTAGACTATTTAACAAAGCAATAAACAAGCAACAAAAAAAAAAAGAAAAAAAATAAATGAAAAAAGGAAAAGTAAAAAAAACAAAACAGGCGCAAAAAACTTAAAACTTTACAATGCCGATCAGAAAATCTCGCAGATATTAAGAAAGATGCTAACATGATTTGACCCGATCCTGGGGAACAGAACAAAACGTATTTGCAAGTTTTTAATTCTTTTACAAACAGCAGCAACCACAGCAATTAACATGGTTAAAATAAAATTTTTACAAAGCTCATAAAAACAAGTCCGAAAAGAAACACCGGCAACCAAATACAAATCGAGAAAAAACAAAGTTTCATGTGCTGTACAATATTGAGGTGAAAGAATAGATACGGCAACAATACCAACAACGCAAAACTTAACAACATCTATAAGAAAATAAAAAGAAAAGGACTTGAGATTTTGGAGTGAATTTTTGTTTTTGAGCTTCACTTGTTTGACTCCTATCAGTTGTGCAGATAATCCGAATCTAGCAAGAGCTAGCGTAAGGCTTTGTTCTTATGTTTAATAGAAGAAATTTCCAGTTAATATAAACATTTTTATGCTGCAATCTAAAAGTTTAGAGAAGATCAATTCATTACTTGAAGTCTTCCTATTTCACAATTTCAATCCAGACATTAGAAAAAAAAACATATCAAATGGATTTTTTGATAAATCATATGAATGAAATGAGCAAGTTTCACCGGACCGCTAGTCGAATGATAGCGAGTAACGCATGATCCTCGACTAGAACAGTACAGTTACGAACACTATATGACACAATCATTCGCTTTCAATTTGATCTTGATGAAACTTTTCTATAAAATATCATTTTAATTCCCAGTTTGCGTTTAAGTCTAACTTACAACCCAATAACTTTTCGATTAACATTGAAATCTTTTTTCGTTGCGGATCAAAGTATTCTTCCTTATGGACCTTTCATATCTATTCATACACTAATACCTCGGTATCTTCGAAACTGTAGTTACTGTTACTGTAAATAAAAACCAATTGTTAAATGTCAAAGTAGGCTTATATGAGAAGTAAACTATTACTTCGTATTTTGAACTCTCTCCTTGCGCCGATATTTGGGAACTTGATAGAAAGGCAAAACAATTTTTTTATTGCCTTAAAAAAAAGTTCAATTAATTGTGCAGCATTATATCTAGTTTCTCTCAAAAGGGAAACCGTCTTCTATTTCGAATAGTGTTCCCCTATTTTAGATGACTTAAACAATTGACTTTTGCTTACCTCTGCTGTCGAAGGTTTTTTTCTGAGCGATGAACAAATTACGCAGAATTCAATATGCACATATCAGTCAGGCCATTGCAAAACGGGTAATATTACCTTATGATTTTGTTGCTTTTTTTTGCCTTAAACAACCCCCTAAAATATTTTAAAAAAATATGGAAAGATGGTTATACGTGTTATAGGTATTTTGAGTCCGCTAGGCAACTTGGCATGCCACTAAAGGCCACTAAACCAACTGTACGCTCCAGGCATTGCATATTAAAGGTAAAGCAAATATTTCATCAAAACCGATTCTTGAAACTTTAAACGCGTTTTTTTTTCTTTGAAACCGCGTTTGTCGAGCTTGCCGCTCAACATAATATTTTAAAGTAAGTATTGTGTGTTTTTTCCTATTTTTCCTATTTTCATTTTTCCTATATTCCATATTTACAGCAGAGAGTATAATAAGTTTTGTGATGGACGTATGTAACATCTAGAAGGATTCGAAACCATTTTCTCAATCGATTTAAGCTTAACCCTCTGTATGTCCATATGTCCACGTATGTTTGTATTCAATCATGGGATATTTGAAATATTTTGAAGAAGGGTGGCAGACTAAGACAGTGCAAAAGAAATTAGAAATAATTACATAACTACTAATTCCACTAGGAATTATAAAATTATGTTATTGCTGCTCTAAACTTACACCCACTCACAATAGCCTTGATATTATGTAGCATTATCGATTCATCGTATTCTACTCACTTATGCTAAGTTTACACTTTCTTATATTTCCACATAATGTAAATCTAGCTATAAAGCTAGGTTTAAGATAACCTTTAATATAACCTAGTAATAACCTAGTTTAAAACTATTATTTTGCTTAAGCTAGCATAATAATTTATTATATTGGACACTGACCAAATAAATACTTGTGGTCTGGAAAAATTAAGTCCATCGTATGTCTGCACCTGACGAACCGGATTTTCTCACAAATATATATATATATGTAAAGTATAAATGAGCTTGTGAATGACGATCGCATTTTGCATATTAAGAAACGATGAAAGATGAGAATCTTAAATTCTAAACGAACACCACGACATTCTGCCGTATTTGCACTTATTGAACTGTCAATGACGAATTTGGCACAGGTATTGACAGCCAATTGTAGCTTAGAGCTTGAAATGCAATCATATACGTTGGCTCCACGCCATATGGTTGGCACAATAAGATTTTTAACCAATTTCAACTTACCTTAAGTTGGAACATACGAGGAGGAAAAAATACTGTTTCCTTAGGATGCCGTGTATTGGCAGGGCCGCACAATTGATATGATCGTCAACACTCAAATGTGAGTTATTAATAAAACCAAGATAAGCCCCCTGTTTCACAATATCAATCACTGCATCAACCATTATCATATTAGGTAGAGAGTCAAAATCATAAACAATGCATAATATCACAATAACTTTCGTTTTATCTGAGCTTAGCGTCATCTGCATAAAATGGAATATTGCAATTCGAACAATATGCAACTAGGTTATTAATGAAAATCACTGAACAAAATCGGTCCCAAATTAGACCCTTGGGGTAAACCAGAGTTAACACGTCTAATCCTAGGGACGGATCAGCCAACTTTCACACACTGCCATTAATTATCCAAATAAGACCTAACAAGAGAAACCAAAGTAAGAACTTGCTTTTTTAATAATAAATTATGAACCATGATGTCGAAGGCCTGAAATAATCAATCATAGCCAGATATCTTCCAAAACCTTGAGCATAGCGATATGACAGCTACGACCTGGCTTATATCCTGACCTTAAAAATTACATTTTTGTAACGCAAGTTAAGTCCAATTTGATCAGTTACTAACCGTTGGAGACTGGCGTAACCCATTTTCCAACAGTCTGGAAAGTTATTAGATGTAATTGTATGATTCAATACGTGAGTCAATGAAAAGACTACAGCTGGAAGAACAAATGTTAAAAACTTAATACTGAGATTATCATGACCGATAGCATTAGATTTAATACTATAGCCAGTTCTGAATTGAAAAGTATCGCCATGTCTATATAAGGTGGCTTGAATCCTTAGAACAGAGTAATTGCCAGCCACGCACATAGCCAATACAAAATAATTATTTAATATGTAAGGGTTAATATCATTTATTGATATAGTTTCGGAGACAAAAATAATTTATAAGCTTTCAATTAGAATACTGTATGAGTGCGTTATCCTACTGTGTCGCACCTAAAAATGAACCATTTTTCCGCTACATAGTTTTAGTTAATACTGTTACGAAAATCCCAAATCCAGTTAATGCTAACTAATTGATTTTTCCAATTAAGTAATTCCCTAGTGCATATTTGCGGCGCGTCATGAAGCAGCCGGCCGAGGAAAACGATTAGCAGAAAAGCAGGTTAACGGATTAAAAATGAAGCCATGAAGTTAGGTGATTGTAACATGCTTGTAAAAATGTATATAAGTAGAATATTTGCGGAAGGAAGAGTTAATCGCACGAGAACATTTGAGCCGTACGAGAATATTTGAGTCGAAAAAGAATATTAAAGTTGAGAAGTCGAGAGTATTGCTAAAGTAAAATGTAAACAATCCTAGCCTTAAAGAATAGATTGTGAATAAAGAAACTTGAAGTGAAAAGAATTCTGAAGTGCATTTCTCTTGAAAATAATATCTACGATCTAATGATATGGACCGTGCATTTCTCTTAATAATAATATCCACGATCTAACGATACGGACCGTATCATAGAAAAGCGGAAATTTGTAACAATACGAACAATACAGGTAACCTTATTTTCATGCGATAGATAAGGACCACAGCAATAGAACCGCACCAAAAAATTTTTCAGAAACTTCATAAATAGCTATAACAAATTATTGTCCGTCCCTTAGGTAATATGTCAAAACTTTACGAAATGTTGGGCAAGTTATTTTCAAACAGAATAACTAATAAAAATAACATATGGGGACATTAAAAAAAATGTTAATTTCTCATTTTTAACCTTGAAGGCATTTTCAAAATTGAAACATAACATAATTCAATACGACTCGTCGTAATCCAAAAAACACATATTCCCCCCTTCCCTCTTTATCTCTATACACATTCATTTACTTAATAAAGAAAACTTGCACGGAATAAATTGCAGAAATGAAATAAGTCGCATCCAACCAATCGCACAAATAAAAAGCATAGTTAAGCAGCATGGCAGAGAAATAATACGTGCAATAAAAGAATAACGTTGAGCACGTAAAGATTCTTTATAATAATTGTTTAATTTTTAATTTTTGTTTCTAGTCATCGGAATGGACGGAATAAATAACCTGTGCGCACAGGTTTAAATAGCAAATAGAAAGAGAAGAATATTAATTAATTAATTGATTGATTTTGAGTTCAGTAGATATTAATTATTTAACTTATTATCTGTAGTAGTTGAGATTACAATAATTCTTTCGAAAATGTTTTCCGATATACCCTAAAAAATCTTTGCTTAGGAAGAATTTCGACTAAAGTGAACTTTTCAGTGCATTGAAAGAGGACGTAAAGTTCAGGATAGATTTTCCGCTCTTTGAAATAGTTCGATGAATTAAAGCTAGTTATGAAATGTGAGACGAAACAGGATGAAAGATCTCGAGATAAAACAGCAAGAAGTATTTTTGTACCAAGTCTTCAACAAATGGTTTGCTATTTTTATCCACAATGACAATTTATTCGAGCGTAAAAATTAAAGAAAAATCGTAGTCGAAGATCCGAACAAATAAAATGGATACAAACCGACCATGATATGTCTGTATACTATGCCATTAAGGTCGATCAGGAGATGTAATCTCCACTAATTGCAATAGTTATCAAAGTTATTTTGTAGTAGCACACTTCACTACTATGAATATTAGTCCTCCCATACTACTTTTTGTTGACGATGTATAGTAAAATCTGTGACTTGATTATAAATGATAAAAAGTCATTCATAAACCAGAGCGAATTGTAAAGATAAGAAATGATTTCATTGGGATACTCAAGAAAGCTTAAATAAGAAATCAATTTCGGGATATAAGAAGTCCACTAACTGACCATTTGATTGTATTTACCTCTTCGATAAATAAAATTTAGTTTGTATCGGAACGATTCCTTTTTTTTCTATAGATTTCACTACATGTTGAAAAATATTTAATTTTTTCTTTTTACTTAAATTGCATATTTAATTTACGATCTATCTGCGATAAAAGTAACATAGGTTAGTGTCTCTAACAGGGACAATATAACAATACAGACATGATTTTGAAAAAAATAAAGGAAACTATATACAGTTAGAAATTTCATTAAAATAATTTAAAGAAGAAAATTAAAATGGGATCTCTTTCTTTTTTCCTTATTTCATTGGATTAACCCAGAAGAAATATTGCGGATTTTCGTGATTGTCTGACAAGATGTTTTGAGAATATGCGTTAAATTAGAATTTTGAAGAATGGAAAATCCAGATCATCATGAATAGTTTTGCTTATATCAAACCACGAAGTAAAGACGGAGGGTGGTAGATTGATATTTTTGAAGTATTTCAGTAGAATTTCTGGCTGTTTGTCATAGTTGTTTGCCCTAAGTTCAAGTAGTTTGAGAATACTCTTGTATAAAATGCACTTATTTTTTTAGACAATAGTTTTTAGGATAAGTTACTTGCTTTAAGCTTTAATATGAATTTTTCATATTCATCTTTGATCAACATGTAAGTAAGTTAAGGTATTTTACATAGTTGTTAATAGATATATTATTGCTATTGAAGAATAATGAAGAACAAGAGTCCTTATTTAACGTAAACGTGGTATGCGTAGGTTTTGTCAACACTTATTTTAATGTTTCGCTTATTTAGTCAAAGGGAAATGTTGTTAAGATGTATTTATAGTTCAGAGGAAACGTCCGTGGGGTCACTAGTGACTTGCTATGTCATCAGGGCACGTCGCAATTAAAATATTGTCAGCGATAGCGAAAATTGCATAACTAATTGGATTTAGAACACTTCCTTGGGGAACACCACCTTCAATTTTATACATATTCGGTCTGTCACTTTTAACTTTTACATGAAAATATCTGTTTCGCAACTGGGATTTAGACAAATACATAGGAGCTGAAAGAAATTTTTTAAGTTTGTAAAGTAGTCCATCATGTCAGACTTTACCGAAGGCCTTTTCCACTTCAAGTAATACAACGCCGCCATAATTTCTACTTTCAATTGCTTCTCTTATGTATGAAACAACACTATGCCGTTGCTCAATGGTACCATGTTTACTCTTGAAACCGAACTGATGATTAGGAAGTAAGTAAGTAAGTAAGTTTTTCCCATAGAACTAGGAGTAGTCTTCGTATGTACATTTTCTCAAATATTTTAGAAAAAGCAATCAGTAAACTAATTAATCTGTACGAGTTTAAAACATTTTCTGGCTTATTGGGTTTAGCCACCATAACTATTTCTGCGGATTTCCATTGATTTGGAGAGTGTCTCCGTCTTAACATACTATTAAAAAGTAATATTAAGTTTCTAAAATCTTTAGGTGGCAAAAATTTAATAGTTATTCCAGTTATGCAATCATAAGAAGGGGACTTCTTAATGTTTAGCTTACTCACTTTTTCTTTGACTTCAATAACTGATATATGTCTCGTTGGTCAATGCATGGGATGTGGGCTGTCTAGAATTTTCAATATTTCTCCTGCGATTGAAGGCCCACAACGGTCACTAGTTTAAAAAATTTCTTTTAAATACTCGGCGAAATTGTCGGATTTCCTTATATCATTTCTGCACCAATTTTCCAATTTACTTCTTAAAAGAACAATTCACTTGGTTGATTATTTAAGATATTTGGTAGCTCTTCATAAGTAATGATCTGTTACGAATTTGCCTGCTACTCAATACGGTTCGTATCACTAGACCGTGGATATTGAAAAGAAAATGCGCTTCAAAGTTTTATGGTGTTCCTAAATGTAGGATTATTTACAATTTATTCTTTAAGGCTACTTTTTGCTGCTCAACGCGACTATTATTATTCTTTACACAAACGTTCTCGTGCGACTCAAAGTTCTCTTCCGACTCGATGTACGTTTCCGACTATACTGCCTTCCGCAAATAGTCCACTTATACATTTATACCAGCACGTTACGATCACCTAACTTCATGGCTTCATTTTTAATCCGTTAACCTGCTTTTCTGCTAATCGTTTTCCTCGGCCTGCAGCTGTATGGCGCGCCGCGCATTTGCACCTGGGTTTTTCCCTGACTGTTTTCCTGTTAATCTCTTTCGTCGGCCGGCAGCTGCATGAGGTGCCGCGAATATGCCTAGGGAATTTATTACTTACGAAAATCGACTAGTCAGCATTAACTGGATTGGGGATTTTCGTAACAGATCGTTAAACGTATGTAAATTAATGCTGATTAACAAAGGGTTAATTTTTTTCCAATTAATTTCTTATCTCAGCTAGACGTAATTTCTCTGTAGCTCTATTCAAATTCGGTTTATCTAGACGATCATTACTGTTTTCCCACTGTCTTGTTAATCTCCTATTTTTTCTGATCATATGTCTTATTTCAGGGCTAACATTGTTTTTGTTGTATGTCGACTTATCATCAGCTTAATGAATCAGATTTGTAAAGTATTCTACCGCATTATTAATGCCAATAGAGTTCTGCAAACCCATATTAAGGTGTAAATTGTGATCGATCAAGTCGCTAAAATTTCCAATATCAGTTTTACGGTTGATGACATTATATTTAACGAAGAGATTTTGACGAGTCGTGTTCAAGTTGATAATCAATGGAGAGTGATCAGAACTAAAGTCATCACTGTCTTAAATATGAAGTAACTTAGCGAAAATACCAGAGTATACAGCAAAATTCTGCAAATCGGAAATTTTCCTCAGGTCAGATGGCCAATATGTGGATATGCGAGTGGAAAAAACAGAATAGTTGTGCTCTCTTCTTTTGTGACTTATTAATCTAGATAGCTATCACTGATGTTCGGCATTAAATTCATTTCCAACAATAAATTTTGCATCCATTTGTCTGAAGAAATCATTATAGTCATTACATTTTAATTACAACCACGGAGAAAAATAAATTATGCAAATTGGACTATCAGAACCATTGCAGTTCACGTAATGATGTACAAACGGTTTTCTGAAGATAATCGCAATTTTCTATTCAATAGTACAATTCACTGGAATGACAGAAGCAACTTGAGCGCTATCATCAGTATGGTTGGTAGTTATGTAATTACATCCACTGATATTTAAGTGAGCTGGATTTACGAAATAAGAAGAATGTCGATAAAATATTGATGAACAAAAATTTCTCTTTCATTGGTGTGATTATAAGGTCCACAGGCATTCCTTAAGAGTAGTATATATATATACGAGAACGACGGGTATTCACTTGGCCGCTTTAAGCAGATTACTTCGTACCAAAACACGCACACACACAAACACACCCTCCTCCACACACACGCACAGACAGATAGTGAGAGACGCATATAGACACACAAATACACACACCTTCCCTTCTAACTCACTTCACTAACACATGTCCACCGTTTCCTCGCATGCGTCGCGATTGGTCTTTGCCCGCACCGCCAAATAAGAAAAGTTATTCTTCATACCTACAAACAATTTAAAGTTCAACTCAATTTTTCGAGAAAGAAAATTCTTCGGAAGAAAGTACGAACAAAAAAAAAATAGCACTACATGCGAATCTTTCCTATTACACATCTTCATATTATGTTCACGGAAAATGTCCTTCGATCAATCTTTTCTTAATTACATACAAATGGAAAAAGGATTCTTTCAAGGACATACATTATTTGTGTGGTTGATAACGATTAAACACGAACGTGCATAGAAATGCATAAATTTCTAGGAAAGGTAATAAGTTGCACTCTAAGTGGTGCGACTATTTCATCATCTTGCATTTCTATATCCTAATAAAGCAAAGGAAGAAAGGATTTCTGCAAGGGCCTACATTATTTACGATGTTGGTAACAACTAAACACAGACAAATTTCTAGAAAGAAAAAAAATAAATTGCGCTAGTAGTGTGATTATTTCACCATATTGTCTTTCAAAACACTCAAACGTTTAACGATCGTTCCTTATTTGTATTCTTATTATTAGTATTTCCATTCGTATAAATACCCCGCTGAAAAAATTCAAAATTGCATTTTAATTATTGCTTTATGACGATACTTAAAAGTATTTATCGAGAAAAAATAAGAGGCGGAGGGAATTTTACAGATAACGCTTGAAGTGTAAGTGCGCGAACATTTCTATCCTACATAAGTAGATCACTTATTCTAAAAATAACCAAACCGTCAAGTCGACCAATTTCTCAAAACGTTATATACGACTTATTAAATATACAAAAAATAGGATCAATTTACTATAAATGTATTTTTTGCGACGCGACAGCTCAGAATTCGCCGGACCATTACTACTTGGAGCTTGTAAAAGCATGTTAGCTGGGTTTGCAGCAAGCTAATTCGTTGAAGAAAAAAACCATTGGCGTCTGGCGAACAAGGTGCAATTTCTGGGACGTGTTTGTAACCGAACACGATTTGCTCCATACGCATATTTGTGTGAAGAGTTTGCAGCACACTGTGAAACAGCGTTTAAGAGAAAACGGCGTTCTGTCTACAAGCAACGCCGCTAAGCGTAAAGGATTGTTTGAAACCAGTACCAAGGCGGAAGTTCTTGCCAGTGAGGTTTATTGCGCCCATCCAAGTTTAGATGATAAAAACAAAATACAAAACCCACTTGAGGACCAATAAGCACAAGAAGAAGGCAGCTGTGGTTTTAAAAGAAAATGTATTTATCTCATCTCCTCTAACATTGGAAAATGTGACTCAATACAAAATTGTTAGCAACTTGAGGAACGAGATATCAATCGACAAATTTCGACGATATCCGAACGTATATACTCGAGCAAATTCAAACCGAATTAAATGAATTTTGCTCTGCAAAGTTCAATTTGAGGCTTTTTGGAGACTACGTGAAAAGAATGGACACGAGATGGTGCTAACAATTAATCATTTCTCAACGAAGTTCGTTGCTGCAAAGCAGTGAAGTCAAAGACAAAATTGACAAGATTTTTATTGATTTTAAAAAGGTAGCTGAAGAAATACCAGGAACGAGACAGCGGTTGGGCGATAACAGAATTTAAATTTTACAAATTAACCATCTGCAGGTTGGACTCTATTCCTGCGGGTTCACATGCACCTTTGCCAAATATTATATATACTAAGAAGGTTACAATTAATGTGAAAAATGCTGATCTCTATTGCTTTAAATGATGCGTATTAGCGACAAAAGCACCGAAAAGTTTGCACACCAGCTTGCAGACTGTATTTAACCAAGCAATATCATTACTGTCTTATTACCAATATGCAGAGGTTGGTAAAAACACAATATACGCGAAGCCACACCTAAGGATAGTTTTGCAATTCGTGTGAAACATTTTGCACAACGACTGAACCCCCAAAAAGGAAGAATGCACCAACGTCAAAAGTGTATCCCTTGGCGGGAACAACAACCAAATTTAAAAATATGGAAAAGAAGTTGTCGGCGCCAATTATCATATACGCTGACATAGAGGCTGTCTTTAAGCCCACGGAAGTCCTTAACAGGAGCGAGGGAACGTGGGGAATTCAACAGCATGAAGCGTGCGCGACCTCTTATTATATTAAATATGTGTATAATGAAAAGTGTGCTGACCGGTATACTTTTATTGGTAAGTATATTATAAAATTTTTTTTATATTTAAGTAACATTTAATTTATTTATTTTTTATTAGGGGAAACCTGTATAGCTGACTTTCTTGCTCATATGCGGCGTAAAATGAATGAGCTGTACCACTTATACTGGAAGCATTCCGCAAGTCCTTGGCATCCATCACAACACGAACAACCAACGCAGATGCAAAACATCAAATGTTATGCGTGCGAAGAAGCAATATTAGGGAGTAAAGGTAAATAGTTTAATTATTTTACCCGGGGATCTGTGGGCTTCATCAATAGAGAATGTAGGACTTTTCAATTTAAGCCACCCTACTTTGCAATTATTTTTCATAATTTAAGTAGGTACGACATTCACTTATTTATCACACAATTAGGGCCTAATTTGTCACTTATACCGCGTAGCAAGGAATTGTACATGTCAATTACTAAGAGAGCAATGAAGGGGAATATGTCAAAATATTTAATGAATTTCGTGGATTTAAATCGTATTTTAAATTCTAGTTTAGAAAAACTGGCCAAACTTCTGGCGCCCAGCCAGTTTAAAGTTTTAAGGAAAGCGTATGAGAATCCAGAAATATTTGCCTTAATGAGACGAAAGGGTGTCTTTCCGTACGATTATGTAAGCGACATCAAGAAGCTTGATTATCCAATTTTACCAAGCCGAGAGTGCTTCTATAATTATTTGTTCAATCGCGAATGTAGTGGCTACAATTTTGCTCAGAGGGTATGGGACGCGTTCGAGTGTCGAAACTTTAAAGATTATAGGGTTCTATATCTTCAAAGCGACGTCTTGATACTAACTGACGTTTTCGAGAATTTCAGGATCTTATGTTTAGAAATGTATAAACTAGATCCATGCAATTATGTTACAGCACCATCTTCCTCGGGGGACGCCATGCTGAAATACACTAAAGTTGAATTGGAACTAATTGACAATCCTGACATTCATACGTTTTTAAACAACTAGTATTTGAGGTGTCATTACCCAGTGTATCTAGAGGTTGTCCGAGTCAAAAAATAAGTTTGGGCAAAATTATGATAAAAAAATTATTTTTCCTATATGGATGCAGAGAATTTATGTGGTTGGGCCATGTCCGAGAAACTCCCCTATTCAAACTTGCTATTTTTAAGTGACACTGAATTAAACGATTTCGAGATTTTCTCCACTGCTAGCGATAGGAGTAATGGTTACATTTTGGAAGTTTACATAGATTATTTGTCTACTATTCATGATAAACATGACTGCCTTCTTTTCTGTGCAGATAATAAAATTCTTGGATATGGAAATATTGGAAAGTATAAAAAGCTGACAGCAGATTTAACCCATAAAATGAATTATAAAATTCATTTAACAAATCTGCTTCTCTGCAGACATCAACAGAAAAAAAGTTGCCAAAAATGAGTTCCCGAAGAACTTCTATAGACTTCTATATGATGAATAATTCTGTTTATGGCAAAACCATGGAAAACGTTGAAAAGCGCAGGGATGTTTGCTTAGTCATTAATTATGAAAATAGAAGAAGTTCTGAACGCTTCAGAGCTCTCATGGCGAAACCTAACTTTAAGGCTATTGAAATAGTCGATAATGGTTGTTATGGTATCGAAATAAGTAAAATGGAAGTAATGCATGATAGGCCAATATGTTTGGGCGTAACTGTGCTAGAACTCTCCAAGTGGTTGGTGTACGATTGTTATTACAACTTTTTAATTAATCAAGGTCAAAGAATGAGGGTAATATAAGTCGATACAGATTCTTTCATAATAGGATGTGATCGTAGTATATATGATGTTATTAAAAAAAATCTTCACAAATTTGACACATCAGATAACCTCCCCGGCAACATGAACAATATCATTCTTAATAACAAAAAACTATTAGGCTTGTTGAAAGACGAGAATGGTGGGAGAATTATGACAAAGTTTGCGGGTTTAAAAGTCAAAGCGTACGCATACATAGTCAATAAGTCAATAAACAAGAACAAGTAGTAAAAAAAGTTAAAGAGGTAAAAAGATGTGTAACTGATGAATAAAAATACAGTGATTATAAACACTGCATTAAAAATAGAAAATCGTTTTATGATTATATACACTTTGTAGTATATGCATCTTGTTACTTTTGTTAACTTCATTTGACTTCACTTTTATTATTCTATGATATGTATTATCGTATTTGGCTTGTAATTACCTTTCACGCTAAACATGTTCCACATTAAATTTTTTAATGTTCTATTGAATCTTTCACATACGGAGGCTTTCATATGAGTATATGTATGATAATGGTCAATTTGATAATCTTT
>KK499851.1:471632-490530 GCA_000688715.1 Glossina pallidipes | reverse complement strand
ACCACCCAGCCTACTCTAAGCTTGCTACCAGCGAGAAGCTTATTTGCGTCTTCTTGTGGCAGGCTGATTACCGCCGTTTGCGTGCCGCCATAAGCCTTTCTCAAGCTAACCACTTCTGCGTTTGCAAGCCCATATTGGTTCCTTATGGCCTCGCATATATCCTCCTTAGTGGTGATCTCGTCGATGTCCCTGCACACGACAGTGCCGCGTTGTTTCAGGCTTCTAACTGCCGCCTAGTCACCTAGTAAGCAGCTCACTGCGTTCTTCAGCTCGCCCGTTTTATCTCCGTTCTTGTTCAGCTGCAGAAGTAGGTCGCCTTTCTGCGTTCTTCTAATTTTGTGGACCGCTTCGCCAAGCTGTTTCAGCTTGGGCTCACCTTTAACCTTGCGTAACATTTCAGCGTAACATTTCAGCGCTTGTTGTTGGTCCTCGACTGTAGCCCGTGTAGTTTGGTAGGCGGGCTTCTGCGGGGCCCCCTTGGACGTGCTGGCCACGTTACGACGTTTGGCAATTGGTGGATCTGTATCGCCGGGTTGTCTTCTTTTAGCGGCACTTGCTTTCGGATCAGCTTCCGCAGCATCTTTCTTGCTCGCCCCGACCAGATTACGGGGAGGGGTCGTTTGAGAGGCTTTTTCGACCTTATCGCCATTGCCGCTCGATTCAGCCCTCAGCTCGGCCCTCGCCTGGCCTCTCAGCACCACGCACTGCTCATACGCCACTCTGATGCCATCAATGGCATCTCTCATGGCTTGGTGAATGGACCGCCTTTTTCCGTCCTCCAGCATTTCCACCAGTGCCTCTAAATGCTCACCCATGCAAAGGGTGCGTCTCCCGCGTCTGCGGCTGGGCTTGGCCGCCGACCGGCGATCGTAGCATTCTGCTACTCGCCTTAAACGGGTTCTCCTCGCTCAGATCACTGGCGTGAACCACGCTGTCTGCTTTTTTTTTCGAACCGGCAGACATCGGTGTTGTTGTTGTTGTTGTTGTTGTTGTTGTTGTTGTTGTTGTTGTTGTTATTGTTATTGTTGTTATTTTAGGTTTATTTGTGTTCATTTTCTATGCTTATCGAACCCCAACTGGGAAGCCGCTATCCGGCTCCGCTGGTGTAGTTGCTGTAAGGACTCCATGGTTATCTTTGCAAGCAGTGAGGCCATGCAGTGGGTTGACGCTAGCCATTATGAGACTAGCGTTCAGTGCCAGGTCCAGCATTAGCCAGGAGTTCTACTCAACTGGGCCTACACCCACCAACTTATCGGTGCGGCCTAGAACGTACTTCCCAGACTTGCCATTATTTTAACGGGGCGGGGGCAGTCTCAGCATTAGCTCGAAAGCCATTTCAGCTAGATGTCACTCCAGCCTACGCAGGTAACGGAATACTGCCACCACCACCTCGAAGTCGTCAGTTCAAGTAGGTGTTCCGGTATACCATAATCAAGACCTTACCGGGCTCGGTCTTGATGCCTATCGATAGGCTTCATAGAGGTGTCTCCCTCGGTGCCACCCCAATACCAAGGGCGGGGAGCACCTATTTAAAGGACGGCGCTTACTCGTCCTGTCACCGAAGGTTCATAGGGTTATGCGACCTTTTCAGCCGCCCCTCCTCCTCTGTCGCTCTTGGTCGGGGGTTGCTTATGGGTTATTCGCAGCTAGCCCACAAATATACCCTAGGGTACGTGCAGGCCGATCACGATCCGCCACCTGTGACCCCCACAGTAGCCTGAGCTAAGCCCTGTGTGTGTGCGCGTGTGTGTGTTTCATATCTCAACTTGCTAATCGACTCCTCAGTTTTCGAGAAAGGATTACTATTTTTCAATATAAAAGCATATTGGTAATTAGATATATTGTTATTATCGTTACTCATATTAATATTATGTGTAACTGGATGTTGTCTACTAAACAAAGGAAATTCCTCTTAATTGAAGGAATAATTATTATTATGATTATCTTCGATCTCGATGGAGTAGAGTTTTAAAGTTTCGTTTTATGAACCTGACGGTTTACGGAATAGCCCTTATAATTGGCCACACGACTTCGCAAGCACTTAACACATTTAGGTGGGATATTTTTACTTTTAGTACAGTATTTAGTGAAGTAATCCATAACACATTTAAGCTATTTAACTTACTTTGCAATAAGTTTTTGTGATTCCAAAATCTTGACGTTTATGATGTTAGAGGTTGTCTCTAGTTGTTAAAGGAGTTCCAATTCTAACGAAAGCATGATTGAAGTATTTCAAGTCGTAAGTCTTATTATTTGCATTAGGTTCTAGGGGTATATAAAACATTGGCCGTGAATCTTTATAAATTCACGCTATATGGTGGAGACATTTCGACCTTTGTGCCTCAGCTATTCAACGCCGACAGCAATATTTGAAAAAATTTTGGATTTTTTGTACTTTATGCACAGTACGACAAGAAGAGTTCCGAAAGAAAATGGTATTTCTACGAGAAATAACGTAACTCTGTTTCCTTTTTAACTAAAAAAAAATTTTTATATCTCAACAAGTCTGCAAATATGCATAAAAAAATCCACTAACACCGAGAATTAATTAAATACTATTTAATTTTCAGGCATCCGTTTCAAAAGATGAGCTGCTTGTCTTAAATCGAATGAAGCGCAAAGCTTCACATGACGGAATACGTGACTTTCGCCTTTAGAACCCCTTACTTTAGCTGTTCTGTTTTGCTGATCGGAAACACGCCTCAAAGATATCATCAAATGTACATATTCTTCAGTAAAGTAAGAATACGACTCAATTTAACAATGCGTGAGTACTGACTCGTTAAGAATGAAGTGAACAGCCTAAACTTCATATAAAAATTGTTACTCCGCGTCTAGAAGTTAATTTGGAAATGAACGTAAAACACCCACATATATGGGTTTAGTATTGAAGCAATTATGAAAATAAAATAAAAAATTCTACAAATTTGTGTACCCTACACTACTCGGAAATGGTCCCACATTTTATTGTAGAATCACTTTTTGAATCGATCTATACTTATCTATCCGTCTGCCCGTCTTAGGTTCAACCACAATCTGTGAGATATTTTGATCAAATTTGGTTCATTATCGTGTTTCAGCCAAGTAACGCTTTTAAAAATGATTCTTCGACTTCTTCCAATGTAATGCCTTATTTTGGAAAACCGTTATATGAATAACTATATTAAGCGGAGTGGTGTAGGATATTTAATGATGAGCCGTGAACCACTATAGTGTTTTTGCTTAATATAGAAATTGTAGAAATGGTAAAAGAAAATTCGATACAAATACTTAACAAATGTAGCAACTTTTATGGGTATTGAAATGCGACATATTCAAAGTTTACCATAAAACGTTTGCAGTTTTCTTAATTATTAAGATTAAAATAAAAACTTATCGTTCATGTACACATTATCAAAATGCCTGCTTAACTGGTTCCTGAGAATTCAAAATTCGTATAAAGTTAAACCTGGCAGAATGGCGACATGACCAACAGAAAAGGAGCACTACACGTAGCAGGCATAAAACTTTGATTTTAACGAATGAAGTTAAGCAAATTTAATTGCCAGCTGTTCGTGCGCATACTCATGTATGTACAACAGCAAACAACAAGAATAATAAAAAAAAATTTAAAACGCCCTTAGGGTTCTTCTGCCTTTTTACAGATATTTCCAGGAAATGTTATATCATGTTTTTGGGAGACTTGAAAAAAAAAACATTTTGATTTATTGCTCGTCAGCTTTTTTGATATATATATGGGCCTACCAAATACATATTAGAGACTATCCATCAAAATCGCCCGCTTCTGTAAGCAGACATATTTAAGCTAAAGAAATTTCTTTTAATAGAAAACCGAAAAGGAAAAAATACCAATTTCTCAATAGCCAAGTATTCCGTATTTGCAATTGTTTCTTACTGTAAATAGCAATCGGCTTTATACGCTTTTAAGATGAGAAACCTTATACAGTTTTACTTAAATCTTTTGACATCCACTTATCATTACGATCGGCTTTCGGCAAAAAATTTAAAGACCGGACCTGAAAGGCAATTATGATTGATACAATAATAGTGATAAGTATTATTTTTTTGGAGTTATTGAATCTGTAAAGATTGCCAACCTTCTTTATTTTCACATTGCCAGCTCTTTATTTTTTTACTTATTTATCATATATTTTTTTTATTACTATTTATTTGTTTTTTTAATGACCAGTGACTAAGGGAATGCTTCTCGTATATAATGTGAATAGAGAATGAATAGAATATGAGTAGAGAGAAATTTTGAATCTTTCATTTCTTAAAGTATTTTAAATTGATTCCGAGTAGGGAGTTGACTAATAATAGCCTAATATAAATGCAATCGCACATCTAAAATCTACGAATCAATAGGTGGATTTAATTCCGCCGAGGGCGCAAAATTGCACTGTAATCAAAATTTTTTAGTAAATAAATTAATAAGATTGCGCACATCATTTTCGACTGCTACACATGGGATAACAAATTGAATGTAACTGCTGTTATTGCCTTGGAACGTAGCAGCCAGCGACAAGACAAATTTTGCATGTACTTATGTTTCGTTAGGAATTAGCACTTAAAATTCCAACGAGCTCGAAATTGATCAATTGGATTTTCCAACTTTTACGTTGTCAGATTGGCAACATTCGTAGGACCAGTGTGCACCAGCACTAAATATAAGCAAATTTGTCTCGTCACATAAAAGATTTTTTTTACTTTTGATTTCCTTTTCTTTCTGTTTGCAGTCAACTCATGAATGCAACGTACTTTTCTTTAAAGAAAAAAATTATTTTGCGTTTTTTTTCTTGTTTTTTTTATTGAAGACGATGCGTAACTAAAAATCTTATGCGGCATCTAAATATATAAAACAAGAAAATAAAAAACAAAATTGTATAAAGGCATGTTGTGTGCCTCGATAGCTGACTGACTAAAAAGAATGGCGTAAATTTGCGCAATGTCTCTCAGTTCGGCAGTTGCTTGAATCGGTTTTTGTTGTTCTTTCCCTGTTACTTTTTGCGGAATTACATTTATACAGTTTGTTGTGCCATTCCATTTCCAAAAATAATAAACTCCTCGCACATTCAAACATCCATGCGCGCATCGCATACATTTAGACATATACTTGCAGATTCGTTTCGTGAGATTAAGACATTTAAAATTTTAATGAATGAAATAATTTCTTTGCTTTTGCTCCCATCTCGCCGTTTATTTTGATTGCAGTTCTTTTCATATAGCAACATCTGTATAAGTTTAAGTAGATGAAAATTTCGAGGCAGTCGTAGTGATGTATAGTTCTTACATTCATCTGTTGCCAGGTGAAATCGCTGAACATAATGTTAATGTGTGCCGCTTGGAAGAATTTTTTTAACCAATCACTTTCACTAGTAGAAAAATCCTTTTCTTCTTTTTTCTTTTGTAAAAATAAAAAGTTTTCGATACCTTTTCTTCGCATTAGGAGAAGGAACATAAAGACCTATCTCGATCAATTAATCAAAGCAAAGATAGTAGACTGAATTAAAAATGCATAAATCTCTCCCTTGTGAAGCCATCTACCATCACCACCACACCATCTACCTTTATAATTAAAATATGATAGATTGAAAAGTTACGATCGAACAGATTCAACTAATAAGTATCCTATTACACACACACATTCCATAATTCATTTCTGTAATTATCTCTCTCGAAAAAATACCAAAAAGGTGGAGCATATCACTATGTAAGAGAAACTTTTTCATGAGAAACTTTACAAGCCGAAGGATTGGAAAAAGAGACCTATGTAGTAGTCCAAATTTTCCAACATTGCATTAAAATTCAGCTATCACTATTCTATAGATTCACTTTTCATTGTAAAATACTAAAAACTAGGTCTCGTTCGCCTCAAAGGAATTTTTATAAGAATATTTGTGGGAAAGAGGTTTCAAAAAGTGTTCCCATCACATTCAAATTTTCTCATTTTCATTCAGAACACGAAACTATTGTTTTTTCATCAATTTGTTTTTATATAAATACCTTTTATAAGGTAGATATGTGCAAATAGCCAAACCATCCATAAATTGCATTAGCATACATCGACAATTGTTACTTGTACAACATCTAATTGCACGGACAGATATTATACAGGGAGATAGGCAGACAGACATGTTTAAGACGATCCAGCAAATGTTTCTGAATCCTTCAGCATAAACAAAATAGACCCATCTCATTCGGGCACATATCCACACAAATGTAGTAGTAATATAACATATACGTATAAATGTGAGTGAAGTAGTAATAAGCACACTTATTTATATAATATTTTTTTTGGTTATATTCAATCTACTATCACCACTCTACTGACTTTATAGGCCTATAGTTGTATTGTATATTATATATATATATAGTATAGTATAGTATATTCAATCTACTATAGATCTACTGACTTTATAGGCCTATAGTTGTATTGTATATTATATATATATATAGTATAGTATAGTATATTCAATCTACTATAGATCTACTGACTTTATAGGCCTACAGTTGTTCTTTATCCTTACAGTAAGACAAAAGCGTCAAAAGCTGAAATGCAAGAGTTTATCCCGCTAACCCTTTCGCATTGATATATATATCTATTGACACATCGACATACTGATATATATATATATGTATATATCAAGATATATATATATATATATAAGATATATATATATGTATATATATGTATATCTTGATATGACCACACACATATATATGGATATCGTGATATACATATATATATCAAGACATGTATGTATACATTTCTTTTAATACTCCCTATTTATGATTTAAAATATTTCTTTAATCTCTTCTAACTTTTGTCTCAGCAAAAAAAATTGGTAGAAGCTTTCGTTTGGAATTACGTTTAGGTATAGAAGGTGAACAAAATTGATTGACTATCAGGAAAATTTTACAAAGCAAATGCTTATACGAATCTACCTTAGTCTCCCGTATGCACGGTACGTCGTAACATATGCGCAAGTTCTAGTTGCTTGTGATTTTTATTTCGTTTGTCATATTACGTCTGATTTTTTTATAGATTTTTCAAAATTTTTCTGTCTCTTGTATTACATGTCAAGAAATGTTGCTATTTGCTCCCTACTCCTCCGTTCATATAAATATAGCAAAGAGTTGTTAAATGTTTAGTTTCATCTTTATTGTTTGCTTCCTGTTCTCGCCAACCCCTCTATTCTGGCATGATTGTGTTTCTGCGTTGGGCTCTTTACTTCGCATGTGCATGCATGGGTATGTGTGAATGAGCGTGTGTGTATATAGCAATTGTTACTAATTTGTAGAAAATGGAATGTGATTATTGTGCATTATTTAACATGTGTGCTGTATGCTGTTTTAGTTGAATAATGGCAACACATGTGTGTACAAAAATACGCAAAAAAAGAACTTTTTTTTTGCGTTTCTTCTGTTGATCATCAAAATCAGAAAAGGCAACGCAGACTGCATTCACGAAAAATTTTATACACGAATGAAAAGAAAAACGCTTTTCATTTAAAATGAGATTAAATCATTACAAATTCTAGTGCCTAAAAACTTAATTACGCTCAAGTGCTGCCGAATGCATACACATGCATGCGCACGCCAACAGAATTACCGAACATATAGAATAAGAGAATTTTTCACACTACACATACAACACTTAGATGGAATAATTTAGCACCCAACACAGTCAAGTGACGTCAGTATATATACATGCATACGTACAAGTGTTAATATTTAAATATATGTACGTTTGATGCCTCTCGTTCCGGTATTTCCTTTTCAGAAGAGTATTAAAACAAAACATAATAATAACAAGTAAGCAAAAAAGATATATATGTCTTCCAGCGAATACTGGCTACCGTACTCCACAGTGTTGGATACTTTTTTATAAGTAGGTCTGCTCGCTTATAGGGAACCTTTCGAATTTTCAGATATGTCCGGTAGCCTAAACTGAAAATGTATGATATATGCAAGGTTTGTGCTTTTTACCTCAATTTTTGCATTCGAGAGCAATTGCTAGACAGAAACTTAAATGGATTTACAATATCATGCTAAACAAAACTAGACATTTTATGAGATCTCAGAGACGTACCTATGCGTAGTACGCAAACGGGATACCAAAACTAGTATGCTCCCATCCCATGACGATATATAATGGT
This sequence comes from Glossina pallidipes, assembly GCA_000688715.1. Lineage (NCBI taxonomy): Eukaryota > Metazoa > Arthropoda > Insecta > Diptera > Glossinidae > Glossina > Glossina pallidipes. Next base: position 482,371 of record KK499851.1, on the reverse strand, counting down.
GGGTATAAAAATAAAAACATTCTGCGGTAGTCTCGTATGTTATGTCGCTCAGTTACTGATGACGACGATGCTGATGATGATGATGTGGCTACGTATTGTAGCTGTTGCTTGCTCACTGTGCTGTGTTTGTCTTTTAAATGAGCCAAATTTTAATTGAATAAATTATGCACATGTAAAAACATGTTACGTGTGCTAACTCGCTTCTCTATAAGTGTTTTAAGCATTTATTGCTGTATTTCGGTTATTTCTTCTCTTTTGATGCTCGTGTATGTTTATGTTGAATCTCGTTACTTACATTATACACAATGAAATTTTTGATGCACAATGAAATTTTCAAGTCTCTCAACACATTCACGTCTCATATGTACATGTACATACGTCTGAATGTGTGTACCCATGTTTATATGCATACATGCATTAAAATACTTTCACGAACATGAATATTTGAATAATCTGCTTTACTGCAAATATATGAGAAGTTGTGCTCAGGTTGAAGAGTTTACTTAAATTATGCTTTTATGAATCATTCTCGATTTAAAATATCCGGGTCTCTCAACTAAAATTTAAGCAAACAGTTCGAATTAATAATACATTTTCGAATTTCTTCAAACCCTTTAAACGGCATTATCTTTTAAACGCGATTGTACAACACAATACGTTCAGGAAGTGAAAATTAAGCCCTTTGTCCAACATCAATGCAGCATTTTCTCTCGCTTGCAAATTGCTGTAGTTTATGAAATTTTCTGCGTATATATCTCCAACAGTGCTTTAGTTTTTAAAAGAGTATATAAAATGAAAAAGGTGCAAAAAATAAGTAGGGTTGCCGAATTTTTCATTTCGAGCATTTCACAACCACAATCATTGCAAAATCCTTTTCTTTTTTCCTTTTGTTTGTTTATTTATAACAATGACTTAATAAACTAAATGACTGACGATGATGATCTGCAACCAGTGGCTTGAATTATTGAGAAAAGGCTTTAAAGGTATTGCAGTATGCCTGTGTTGTAGTTTACCCATGCCTTCGTATAGTTAACTATTTAGTGGGAAAGGACTTGTTTTCTTTAAAGTATCATCCAACAATTTGTATTTCCTTTCTTTGCAGGCATGATGGTGCGTTGAGCTAGTCTAACGTGTCAAATCCAACTTCCACAAATAAACATTATGATTTTAATAAAACCAATATATTATTGTTTTAATCTCATCCTTCGCGCATTATATTCGATTTGTCTGCTGGGACTATTGAAAACTTCCTGTGATCGTTCTATAACGTATTAAACCTAGCTAATTCCGGATCCGTTCCGATCGAGTAGCATCGCCCTCGAAGCAAGTGCCCGCCATGGTTTAACAAGAGAATTAAATCTTATAAAAATAGTAACAACAAACTTTTATGAAATTTTTGAATTTATGAAAAGTGGTTCTACTTATGACTATTTCGTCTATTCTGCTGCAAGGCATAAATTTAATTACCTCAACCAGCAATTTTATTAGAGATAACTTCAGTTGATAAAATCCTGACTGCTTGTTGATCCTAAATATCTTTTTAAATTTGCCAACTTCAAAAAAAAAATCTCCACATATCCCTCCCATGTTTCTTTCAATGGCTCTGAGTTATCTGACAATATTGAAACCTCAAATCCCTTTGCTGAATACTTCAGATGACATTTTTCAGCTGCTGCTTCCGATTTAACCGTTAACTAGCCGAATTCGATATCTAACTCGATTTCGGTTCCTAACTTGGTCATTTCAGAAAACGAGGTTTCACATGGTTTGAGGTCTCTAAAATATGGTTGCACCCCTGTGTCTGATGGGATTCCATCATGTATACTCAAATCATGCTTTGACGAGCTATGTGATGTTATTTCAATGATTTTTAATCACTCCTTGAAATCAGGTGTTTTCCCTTTGTGTTCAAAGAATAGTTTCCTTATTCCAATTCACAAATGTGGAAATAGACACCACCTTGAGAACTAAAGAGGCATCACCAGGTTGAGTATCTTACCTGAATCACTCAGCATTTTCTTATCAAATCTTACGCTTTTCAATTCCAGCGTGACTTTCGGAAAGAAAAATCTATTGTCACGAATCTCTTAAGGTTTATTTGGAATGTTTTCAAGGCTTTTTCCAGTGGCTCTCGCACGGATGTCATGTATACTGATTTTAGTAAAGTGTTTGACTTAGTTAACCACAACTTATTGACCCTCAAATTCCTTAAATTCAATCTGGCTTTCCTTTCTACTTAGGGAAATGCATAAGCTCTTATCTGCATAACAGATGATTCAGGGGTCTTTTTAACTTCATCACCTTGGATGAATTTCCCGTGACGTCTGACGTCCCTCAAGGCAACCATTGAAGATCCTTTTTATTTAATTTATATATTAATGATCTCCCCTCGGTGGATTAAAAACCACCAGATCTTAATGTACGATGACGATGTTAAACTGTTTTCTCCTTTCTCTTTGGAATCGCAATCGAATCAACTTCAAATTGAATTAAATAATTTGATTACATGATACTCGTTCAATTTTATGAAATTAAATCTAAGTAAACAATGCAAGAAGCTTTTTTCCTCGAGGAGGATGCCATTCAATGTTGGGCATTTCATTGATTCACCGGTTTGGGGGTTCTATTCGACCAAAGATGGTGCTTTAATCTTTCTTTAATTTCTTCGTCGCTACGTTTCATTAAGAGGTTGTCCTAAGGATCCTAATATTGCAAAAAGGCTATACACGTGCTTAGTCAGACCAATACTTGAGTACTTGTCTGCTATGTGCTCTCCTTCCTATAGATGCTATGTAGACTCAGTTGAATCCGTTCAAAAACAATTCTTGCTATTTTCCCTTAGGAATTTGGGTTGGGACCCGCTTGTCTCTTTGCCTTCTTATGAAAATAGGTTGCTTATGTTATCCTTACCGCCATTCAAGAAACCTAGATTTATTCTTGGTGTTTCCTTCTTAACTAAATTAACGGTACTATCGATTCGCCCACATTACTTATTGAGATAAGCTTCAATGTGCGTAACAGTTTCCTCAGGCTCTTTATTTTCATTAACCTTGACAGAAACATAAATGATGTCTGTCACTTAATCTCAATATCAGACTCTTTAAAGTCTATCAAAACAATTTTGGTTAATACACACGATTTGCCTATGTCGCATTTAAACTAACTTGCAATTCTAACATCTCACTATGAGTCGAAAATTAACTGGTGTTTTTTACTGTTATCGCTTGCCAAGCTTCTGCTTATTTGCAATGGTTTAGGAATTCACTTGCAACTTGGATCTGGACTTATATACTTTATACTAGTTCTTAATAAAAATTAACGTAAGATTTACTTCTAAGAGTCAGTTGAATTCGGCTGTTGATTTATTTTAGATGGGTTTCACGTGTTAGTAAATAAATACATAAATAATTTTACATTTAAAATGAGTGTATCCTAAGAGTAAGCCATCTCGGATTAGCTTTTCATCAAAGTATAGACCAACATAGTTAACGTTTGGCAGTGTTCTATTTATTATTATTATTATTATTATTATTCTAATTTTAGACTAATGAAATAAATTCTTAGACTAAACAAAAAAGACCTTGAGCACTAGCAACACAGGCTATTGGCTCTAATTTATAAAATTACATTAGATATTGAGCTTAGTAGTTTTAATAAAGTAATATATTGAATTAATATTCTGTTCTGAAGTTGATTTTAGAATGTTCAACGGGTTAATCGTTTTAAATGCAATACTTCTAGCCAAGGAAAAGTTAAGGCAGTCGCAGAGAATGTGCTTTATAGTAAGAATTTGTTCACAACTGCAGAATGGGGAGAAAGACTTCTTCTTCAAGGCGAATTCTCGAAAATGTTTGGATCTTGATTTTCTCGACATTTGTTGGATATAAAGGTGGAATTAATTGAGGATTAATAGAGGAGTAGTGTTGATGATGGTATTGTAGATTTCCTTCTATAATTTTCTCTTTAACTTTTCCTCCAAGTGTTCTATTTGTGGTGCAACGTTTTTTTCTTTTTGAGTGTAAAATCTTCTTGAATTTGTTTAGGTTTTATGTTTTTCTAATGTTCTGAATGCCACTCATTCGAATGCCTGTAAATTTTTAATTTTAAGGATAGTATTAACATTGTGGATCATCAGCAGAGTTTCAGATCGAGATTGATATTAAAGTTTTATATAATATTGTGTTCACTAAACATAAGACAGCTCTATGACTATGCTTGGGAAGATCGATTCTTGAGGCTGTTTCGAATCATCTTTTTATATCATCAGTCAACACCAAAAGTTACAAAGCAACATTACTCTTAAGTCGCTTTCGCGCAGCATACAACCTTGTCGCTTCGTAGATTTAGTGACTTTAAAACGGGTTGTTTCATGAAGGTCTTCTTTATGCAAACATTCTAATTTTTATACCATACGCCACTTGTGGGAGAAGGTCATATTAAATTTTTAGTGATGTATACAACGCCCATCAGGCCACTTCCCATATAAAGCCGTATTTTGAGAAATCGTTATATGAACAACTGTATTAAGCGAAGTGATGTAAAGTATTTAGTGGTGGGCCCTGGTCCACTATAGTGTTTCTAGAAGTTGTTAAAGATGTCGAAGTCTATCGATTTATCGATCTACTGTGCAAATACAGGTAGATTTTACAGTAAATTTTTATTGTCATATGTGATTATATATTGTTACCGTTACATTGTAGTTTGTGAAAGAACTATTATACCATAGTTAATCTGAAGCCTCATGGTAAATAACCCGATATATAAACATGTACAAGAAGCTATTCATGATAATGTATGTCTCGAGTGACTTTTAAGACAAATTGTACAAGAAACTATAGGTTGGGTTTAAGGCGAAGTAACCTTCTCAACAGGTTCGTAAGGGCAAAGATTTACTGCATCACTTTTCTTCATCTTAGTGCAATACTAAAAGAGACAATTGCAGGTTACTATATTGAAGTTATATCACACGCGGATCCAAAAACCCTTTGCATATAAATGATAAGGTTCTTAAAAAACGAACTGGTTTATTTCCGGTTGATACTCCAGCTGACTAGACCAGTTCGTTTTAAAATCTATCTCAATACGTAATCTTCAGTTCCATGTTGATACATATAGACAGTTACATACAATATCACTTAAAAAAAACAAGTAATATTGCCGTTTTATTTACAGTTGGAAGGAGCAACACGATTTTTTTACTTCTCATTGCATTGACTCGAATCGTGCAATGCGTGCAATGAAGTTGTTAATCAAAAAAATTTTTTTTATTTTTCCATTTAATCTTACGCTAAAAATATCTAGAAACTTTTCTTGCTCGATTGTCAAGTTTGAGATATGCGATATCTTCTCTTAATCGTATTTGATTAAAACTAAAATTTGTTTTTCTAAGGAAAGTTTCGGGGCTACCATCAGGATGAAAAGTTAATTTCTATTATTTATTTTTTTATACAGAAGGAGAACAAAAAATTTTAAATGCACGTGACACATCATTCAATAAGTTCATTAGATGACATAAAGATGTCACTACTGTCAATGACTCCATAAGATTTTCAGACTGCGTCGATGTCCAAACGAAATTTCTTAAAACTTCGAAATATTCGCCTATTAGTTTACAAGTTACGGTTGGCTTAGTGACGCCACTTTAGTTTATATAAAGCAATGGGAAAATCGGTATACTGGATATATTTCTTGAAGCTTTGATACACTTCTCCTGAACATGGGTACCATCTAAAGATCATATGGATTCATTATGAATCATCGTGTACATCTATATGTCATCCTACCAACTTACTGAGCAATGTATGGGATCTCATTTCATATCACATTTTTTCTACAGGGTTCGCAGTTATATCATACATTAAAATAACAAAAATAAACTCTCTGCCTTATCCTATTTTACTCGGCCCAATTTTACTCGACTTTTATACAATTTTTAGGCGATTATTTCACCCGCTAACTATGAAACTTGCACAAACGTCAACTCAGCCATTGGGTGAGGTGAAAACTTTACAAAAACACTTTTATGGAAGACATTACCAGGAGAATTCTTCAAGTAAAAAGTAATCAATGATGACTTACCTATTACTAACATAGTTCTTGTAATATTAAGGCCATAAAGTAACGAAACCATGCAATATTATTATTATTGGAAAATGGTAGCGGACAACACAATCTCAAGCATAATATATTTAACGTAAAATCTTTACACATACATATGTATTTTTAACGTTATATTTTTCTTTTAAATTATCCAAAATGAGATCTAACTACACTTTGTTTTATGAGTAGATCAACAGCTAAGTTAAAATATATATATTAAATAAAATAAATAAATAATAGATGACTAGTGAGAGATGATGTATTAATATATCTGCAAAATTTGCCCACACCCCTTAATAAGTTTTTTCAATATTAATAGTGGATAAACTATTGTGCGTAGTAATAATAAGAGATGGCCCCCATTTTACAGATATACCTCATTTCTCGCTATAGAAGTTATTTAAGAGACTTTGCAGCAGTTTGAGCAGTTTCTTTAACGACGATTTCTTAGCATATATATCATAAGGCAGCAGTATACAACTATTCTCCCGTTCTGCAAATTATATCCGCCTATATGTTTTAAAATACACCTTCATAGCAAATTTTTTTGGTAGACATTGGGAGAACTTGCAAAATGTTATAAAATTGTTACCTTTTCATACCCTATATCACTTTTGGTACAAGGGTATATTAAGTTTATATGAATATACGCAACACTCAGAAGGACTTGAGACGGGCCCTCCCTCTTTAATCTGGGTCGATTCCGAATCACTTTCTGAAGCCATTTAAACTGTCTGTCCGTCTGCCCCCTGTTCCTGCTCTTGTCCTGTTTTTTATTTGTATCCAAATTACAGGCCACAAATTTTGAGATATTTTGATAAAATTTGATGCACTGACATATTTTGTCCCAAGGACAAACACTATTAAGAATGTTTCGAATCGTATGCCTCTTTAGACCTCTTCCCTTGTAACACTTTATTTTGAAAATTCGTTATGTAAATAACTGTAAAATGGCGCGCTGTATTTAATGGTGGGCCGTGTCCCGTTGTAATATTTTTACTTGTTTTTTAATTGAAAACTTTTCAAAATTTTTTAGGAATTATTAAAAGTCATCAAACATGATTTGTGTTTATCAAATTGCATGAAATTGTTTCAAAAACTGTGACCTGTGGATTGAACAGAATACATGGAGAACATCAGGAAGACAAACAGACAGATAAACTTAAATCGGTTGAATATCAGCCTTAATTCTGTCTCTCTTTCGGCGTTACCCATCTCCGCACAGACGTAATTAGCCTATACTCCAAGTGATGTAAGGTTTAGAAAGGATTCTTTTGTGAATAAACTTACAAGGCATGCTGCTCTTTTCACCCGTGTCAAAATTATGGAAAAATGTCGTAGCTTCCGATGAATAATATTTTGAACGCAATTATGTTTCAAGAATGACCTTTTGCAAATTAATCTTTATTTTTCAATAAAAGAAACTTATTGTGCAGATTTGCAATATATGCAAGCCGGTGTGTTTAGGTTAGGAGAATTAAAAAACCTTTCTATGAATTGAATCTCTATATGAATTAAAAACCACATTTATCATTTTCATTTTCTATACGCTTACCGCTTATAAAGTCTAAATGATGTTGTCACAAGTACAATATTTTTGATTTAACTATCTAAGCGAGTTCATCAATCAATAAAAATCGAAAAAAGTCGACGTTGACTTCATACATTTATGGAAAAACGACTGTCTTTGCATAATTTGAATGGAAAGTGTACATTTTTTTAGAGGTTTGCGTCTTTGCTTTAGGTCCCAAAATTTCCGTTTTTGACAAAATTGTGAATTACTTCGAAATTGTATAAAACATACTCATATAAATCTTATATAATCATCACAAAAACGAAAAAATAGGTCAATAGGTTGCGCTCACACTATAGAAGATACTGAAAACAACCCGGGGGACCGCCGACCATTTTTTAAAATTTTTCTCTGTAACTTTCAATCCGGTGGAAATATTTCTGGAAAGCTGCTGCGCAAATGTTCGCCAGAAGCATTTTTATTCTTTTTATCCGAATTTTATACAAAAAGCATACTAAGCAGTAATACGTAGAATAGCTTCCATAAGTTAATGTAATCTTTTTTTTATTTACTGAGAGCTTTTTTCACCGAAAATTGAAGTTTCTCTCCCAACCATTCACTAACTACACAAAGATCAGTATTTGAAAAAAAATCCTACGTAATTTTCTAGTTATAGAATTATTTTTATTTTTATTTTTTTTTTTTTTTTAGTTCAAATTTAGACCAGTGACACTATTTGTCCCAGTGCTCCCTCATTTAGACCCGAAAAGGTTTACTTCCGTGCTGTTATGATTTATTTTTTCGAAGCTAATTTTTTTGTTGAATACTTAGGCTTACCTGCCTAACATTTTTGAATATGTATTATTTTATTACTTTTTACAGTAAATTTTCCTTTTAAAATAAATAAAAAAATTTCTTCCAGTCTTTTTAAGATCAAGTAGAGACCTGCCAGCTTTCGTAAAACAATCTTTTTGTTACTTCTGCATCTAGAACAACAACAAAAGTTTCCAGAATATATGCCTCAAAATCTAATGAAGGTCAGATATATTTTTTTTAACTTCATTTAAAACAAACGAAAACACTATAGTGAGCCTCTATTAAATACCCTATACCATCCTACAGTTATTCATATAAGAACTTTTGAAAGTGCATGTTTGCGATGGCTTGGGGGTTCATTTGCAACTAGGTTCTGTACCGGTTGTGGGTGTGGCTCTATGCTAATTGTGTACATGCTTTTTTTTCTTTTTTTCCTTTTATTTGTTTTATTGTACTTATACTAAGTTTTTTTAATAATAATTAATTTAAGATTTACTTTAAGTGTCATTTGAACTCGACTGTTGCTTGTTTTAGTTGAGTTTCTGTATAAGTGGAATAAATAAATAAATAAATAAATAAATAAATAAATAAATAATGCATTATATGGGATTATATGGACGAAAAAGTTATGCGATCCAAACCATTTTTAATAGCGTCCACTCTTGGGCTAAAGCACCATAGCGAACCAAATTTCACCAAAATATTTCAAACATTTGGTATCTGTAGGTCGAGCAAAACATCACATAAGTGCTTTATATGTCTGTGGATAACTGCAGGATTGTGTTCAAAATATTTTTCATCAAGTTATCCAGTGTACTCACCATCTGTGAAATACGGCTCTACGCATACATTCGGAAAATCAACGTTTAATACCTTCGAGCATTTTTAAAATTCGGTTTCCCCCTAAAAATAAAATTATTTTAAAAGAAATCTCGGATGACATGCGCCCATTAGTAAAATTTCCATTATTTGTAATTCCTTCGCACAAAATTTAAATGAAAGTTTTCAATTTAAATGGAAGTTATTCACATTCGAATAATCGCCGCATGGTTTTGTGATTAGGATACCTACCGCTTAAGCAGCAGACTGTAGATTAATTGTACCTTACCTGCAGATGTATTTTCCAATTTTGCATTAGTTTTCATATTTTAAATTGAATATCAATTCTTGTGATTTGTGGACACTAGTTGTTAAGAATTTTTTCACAAGTTTACTATACAAAATTAGATTTAATAAATATTATAAAAGTGGGAGATGTATGTAAGTATATATACACATATATATTTTTCTTGTTGAAAAGCCTCTAGTCCCTCTAGGGCTCGTATGTACAACGGATTCTATATTAATATCATTAATTTAACATACTTGTTCTGTTTGTTCTTTTTTTTTCTTATACCTGCGGAGTATTTATCGTCACATTCATCACATTCGTATACATATTTATGGTCGACTTCTTACTTTAGCTACCTATAATATAGTTGACATTACTTTTAGGTGACATTAAAACCTTATTAAAGTTTTTTAAACACTTAACAAACGCCATCTAAAACGATCATTGATGTCCATCATGAAATCTCTTAGCGATCATTTAGACAAGCGAATACAAAATAAATAAAATAATGGTAATAATAATAATAAGAAAAGTAAAATATAAGAAACAAGTTTAGTTCGACTGTATTTCAAGTAGATGCCTTTTAAAGAACTTAATGTCGTAACAACAAAATCAGTAACAAAACATAGCCAACTATAATAACAATAGTTAATGCGAGAGGAGACACTAACTAAAGAAATTCTTTTTGTAAAAAATCGGCCAGAAAGTTGCATACATTGTTTATGCAATTTGATGAACATAGGCACGCATTCAAGTGACTGACAAACGAGATGTTGTAGACTATCTTTAGATGGTTATGGCTGCTACAAAAATCACTTACTTACGACTTAACTACACTTAATAAATTGATAATTAATAAAACAAGTAATGTACGACACTTTGGTTTACAAACGTTGAACGCATACCAATTGTAAATGACGTTGAATGTTGGCGATGCTGATGTTTTGAAGTGTACTTGTGTGTGTGAGTATCTACTTGTTGCTTACATTTGGTGTGTGTATCTTTTCTTCTCTTATCTTTCCCTTTTCATTTATTTATTTATTTATTTTTTGTCTTCTCTCTATTTGCTTGCTGTGGTTGCTGTCTTAACGACATGTGTGTTGCATATGAATGCGAATGTTTTCGTTGTTTGACACCACAAGTGCACAACAAACAGATTCAGCCGATGGGACGCGTATGATTCTTCTCTTTGTGTGCGCG
>KK499851.1:408898-471572 GCA_000688715.1 Glossina pallidipes | reverse complement strand
GTGTGTGTGTGTGTGTGTGTGTGTGTGTGTGTGTGTGTGTGTGTGTGTGTGTGTGTGTGTGTGTGTGTGTGTTTATGAATGTGTATTTTATATGTGGATGTGGGCATATGTTGACATGAGATTGAATTTCAAGCCATGAGAAACAACGATGGTGGCCATGACTGTCAATGTGTCAGCGTTTTAGTAGCCATTTAAGCAGCAATAATGAGCATTGTCAGTTAAATACACAGAAAACCTAAGCAACAGGTCCTGTTGTTGTCATCGACAGCGCAGACGAACAGCAACGTTATGCACACTTAAAAAAGCGGTATAATCATAATTCATTGTTGAGCGCATAGGAAAAACAAAAAATTTCTGAACGCATATAACCGCTGGTTGACTGATTTCGTCATCGAGCAGCACTTCTTATTCTCGACAAGATTCTTGTTACATATTTCAGTTTAATTGTTGCTGTATTGTGTTGCTGCGTTGTGTTGTAGTTATTGCATTCCTTTTATTATTTTTTGTATCTGTTTTTGTTGCCGTTTTTTGTTTCTTTTAATTTTTATTTAACGTTTTCTCATTATCATTACCATTATTATGAGGAATTAATTCTTATAAAATTGTAAAAATTCATCATTTGCTATGGAATGGCATGATTTTTTAAAATGTGTGTTATGTGCGTTCGCATATATGTAGTATGTAGGTATGCATTGTGATATGCAAGACAGACAGTGCCTTAATATCCAAACAGACACAAAGATCTGTAGATAAAAATCCCAGTGTATATATATATATATATACATATATATATATATATATATATATATATATATATGTAGACATTAATATATATGTATATGTGTATGATAAACGATAGGAAAAAGGATGAAGAGAAACAGAGAGCAGGAAAGTGGGAAGGAAAGAAATAAAGGAAGACAGAGAAAGACTGAGAGATAGAGGAAGAGAGATGTCTATACAAGAATTGTCACAAAAAGGTGTCAAGTGAATTTGCAAAGTGAAAACACGCTTCAAGGTGTTGGCTGACACAAGTTTCAATCACATCACACACTACAAAATATCACACATTCTACATACGAACAAGGAGACAAACATACATCTGGGGCTGATGTTATATCACTGTTGTCGTTATTATCATCATCATTACCATCATCTTCATCATCATCGTCATCATCATCACCACTGTATCGCATCGCATAACATCACCTCATGTTTATGAATGTGCCGTCATCGACTTGTTTCTACTGTTAATGTTGCTGTTATATTGCAAGTGCTAATGTTGTTGTCATTGCTTAGCCGTACATGAATACATGCATGCATTCGTGCATATACAAGTGCGAAGCAACGAAAACGTTTTGTAAAAATCATCATCTTGGTGGTCTCTAGCGTAAAACATAATTTATGGCCATGAATTGCAATTCTATTCATTTCTCTTGTTCCTTACTTGTCTACCATCTCAAGATCATGTATAGACTAAAATTGTGTTTTTTTTTATAAAGTCATTGCTGTGTAGCTGTTAAGACATTATCATCAACATAACAACATTAAGTTACAAAAAGCACATACATTCACATATATAGATATTCATTCATTTGCGTTTTTCCTAAGGTGCAAAGTCCTCGATAATCATTTCATAAGATAGACAAGGCACGAAAACAATTTAGAAAGCGGATGTTTATTTTTATTATAATATATGTATGTGACTACCATTTATGTGGTCAAATTTCTATTGCAATAATAAAAAAAAAGAAAATTTGCCACACATTACAAACACATTGAAAAAAAATTCATTAGATCTCTATGAGGAATATTCAATGTATGCAAATGTTATGAACATTCAGTTTTTAGAATTTTTTTTCAATCACTATTTGCGAACATATTCAACAGGTCAGATTAGAGTGAAAGTAAATAATGCCAACAATGAAAACTGCTGCAGAGGTACCTTGGAAAAGATCGGCACACTTACCATTGAAAAGCGACGTTAAGCTTAGTTTCTCGTAAATAATATCGTTTGGATGGACTACTGGATGTTGACGTTAATTTTAGATGCAGCATTAATGTTAATATCTAACTTATGTTAAGATTTAATAATAATTGTGTGAATCATGTATTGAGTTTTTCTCAAAAAATCTGCTGCTACAGAAATCCTTTTTTTTTTTTGTAACATTTTTTAAATCACACTTCGTTTGTGTCTTTTTTTATTGCCCTACGCTAGTACTTTTGTGTTATAGATTATATTAGGTTTGTGTGGATGTATGTATTATATTATATCCATTTTTCATTATTCCGATCGGTTCAAAGTCATTTTCTGCACTAATTTCAGCTTGTTTATTCATCTATTCATTTGTCTGTCTGTCTGATATTTTTCTCCGTAATTTATGCAATGAGCTCGCAAATTTTTGGAATACGTTGCCAAGTTTTAGTACAACGGCATGTTTTGACCCAAACACGAACTCTACCAGAAATGGTTCAGATCGAACTATTCCTGCAATCACTTCAGCTATTGACGCGATAAATTTGCATTGGCTGAACCAAATTTACTTCCACGAAAGTTAAGCTATTGTATCGCAAAAATATATATTATTTCAATTTTCTAATAAGAATTGATGCGGTGATTTGACATAAAAATTTAGATTACTAGGTCTATTTTTTTGATCCCATACTTGATAAGTGATTTCATGAAAAATAAGGCTTCATACGGCAGCTAAGTACAATTTTTAGTGTTGCATTTATAGTCTTAGATGCAAACAACGCATCATTTTTGGTATCGAGGTTTTTGAATGTTTCTGTTTTTTTTGTCTCTTGCAGTTAGAAAATTAAAGAAATCTAGAGACGCGGATCTGCACTATTAAAAACACGTTGATTGCGTTGCGTTGATACGCTTCACCATCTCGTAGTTCTAAAACTATTGCGCTTATCTTACTGTATTCGCAGCGTTTAATACGAATGTTTTCAGAACTTTAAGTGTACGCGACTTTACCGCGTTTGTCGCAAAAGTCTTTATTATGTATCATTCTTCAAGTGATTAAACGTATAGAAGTCGAAATAAACAAATTGGGAGAACAGAACGGAATAACACGCAGAAATAAACTTGGAAATAATAAGGATTCCCAAGCAAAACGAACAGTGCGCAGAGATGCGTTGTCGACTTGGTGGCTTTCAATATAAAAGTTTTCAAGCTCAATACAGTTTTTGAATGGATTTTCAATTTTTTTATACCCATCACCGAAGAATGAGGGGAATATTCATTTTGTGAAAACGTTTGCAGCGCCCAGAAGAAAGCATCAGAGACCCCACAATGTATCTTGATCAGCTTCAAATTCTAAATCTATTTAAGCATTTCCGTCTGTCCGTCTGTCCACCTGTGTAATGTCTGTTGTAAACATTCTCCTGGCCGAAACAGTGGAAGTTCTTGCACGCAGGTTGGTATTGAAAATGGGCGAAATCGGGCGAAGGATACATCCATAGCACAACGTAACCTGAAAACACCTGTTTTTTCAAGTTAAACGAGCTGATAAACTATAGCAAATAAATGTATAAAAATTGGAACTCATATGACGTGGGTGATGCTTAGCATCTGTGCACAAAAATAGAAAAAATTGACCACGCCTACCCAATATTATTGTGTATCAAAATTTAGTTGTTTTCTTAATACATTTTAACACGCAGAAAAAAGCTTCAAAATCCTCATAAAGTGTACAAATTCTTGGCCTGTTATAACCCTTAAATGCACCTAAATATATCCGCCTGTTCGTCTGTTTTCCTATACGTTTGGGTAACTTTTTAGTATTTGTGGTAAACATTCTCCCTTTAGCGAAAATGAAGATATCTCCCAAAAATTTGCAAAAGAATTTGGAATTGAGCTAAACTTTCAAAAGGCACGCCCTTAACGCCCACATGCCTCTACGAAAAAAACTTTTATTTTGAAAATAGACGAAATCAATTGCACCCGCTCCATATTATAGAGTGTGAGAATTTTGTTCTTTTACTTCTTTTGTCGCTTTTTGGGGTAAACGGCGATGGATATTAAAGATTCGATCCCGACCGAAAATAATTTTTTATTTGTTATTTTTCTTTTTGCTCTGAAATTATTTTTTAAAATTTCTTTAAACTCATTCGTTTATGACTGCTTTAACTCCACTTCACATGGGGAGCGCGCCATACGACTTCCACGTTGATTGCGATTTCAGTAATTTCGTCATATAATTTACATTGCATTCGAATCATTATGTGATTAATTTTGGGATGGGGTTTTTGTTTGTTTTGTTTTGTTTGCCTAGAAACATGTGGTGAGTAAAGAAAGGGCACTTGTGTTTCTGTCTGGTTTTGCAGTTTCCCTTAGATCATATACATTTCATTACCATTTTGATTTCTTTTACATTGTTTGCAGGAGATAGTTTTTTTTTTCACGCAGTGCTACATTATTCGCCAAAAGAAAAAAAGTTTAGATAAACTTCGGATTGTTTTCTCGTATGAATGGGGTTTTCATATAAATTCAATAATATGTTGAAGTCGTGTGGATTTCATTAACTAAATCCACTCCGAAACTAATCTTGAATTTGAATTTGAAATGAAATATACTTGCAGTTGGTTTTGCCTGAAATTTAATAAAAGGTTTCTAAACCTTTTATTGCTCTGTAGACCCATTTCTCCGCTTTCGACGTTGAAGTTTCAAGTCGAATCATTTGAATGGACTCATTGCATAATCAACTTAACTAAAATAAACTCTCTTCTTATTCAAGGAAAAATAGAGAAAACAAAAAAGCAAAATTCATGTATAAATAAACAAACACAAAAAAAAAAAAAAACATACAACTCTAGCACAAAGGCACACTCTTAAGGTTGAACCCCCAAGCAAATATGCAAAAGCATGGCAACCGATTATAAAGAAAAAAATGTAATTAAGTTCTCGAATTATATGATCGTTAAGCTCTTTTCACCACGTTTCAACAAAACGAAACACAAACCAATATCTAGCTTTATTTAAAGAGAACAGGGATCATTAAGCTGTTTTGACCACGTTTCAATAAAACGAAACACAAACCAAGAACTAGCTTTACTTAAAAAGAGCTCAGTGTGCAAATTAAAACGAGTGTCGAATAAAGCCCCTACATCCATGAAGGAATCTACATTTTCCAATTTCTATGAATCGATGAAATAAACAGTAGTAAATGAAATCATCCTTGAGAGTGAAAACTTTTTACATTTTTTTAAATTCAATTTCATAAAACTTAATGAACACCACATAACCAAATTATTTAAGTCAAATTGCAGGAGATACGAGTACAAGAGTTACTATGACATGGCCATCGTAACTTAAGATATGGACTTAACCACCGAATAGACACAGAAAAGATCCTTAGTGGCTACTTTGAGTAACCCCTGAGTTAAACAAAACCCTAAACGATTTGTTGTGGAAATAATAGCTTACTAATTTTAATAAGTGTTAAGCAGAGCCAGAGATCTGGAGTTTAAAGATCAATTATATATGGCTAGTCAAGTCAAACAATTTACTAAAGTTAGTGTACACAGAGTAGTAGTGTCGGTGGGAGAGTCACTAGAGGAGGCCTTGCAAAGACGGCAAGTAAAATTCAAGAGGGTCATAACGATTGACCTTAAATGATAAGCATACGTTTGCTTTAGTCTTGCGCACTATGAAGAGTACCATTACATAAAAATACTTAGAGATTATTATGATTGATCAGTGATCAAATGAAAGACTATTAAGGCTTTAATGCGCATGTAAAGTTGTTTGCCTAAACAAACGTGTCTGGCTAAAGATGCTATGGTAATAATGATTTGACTTAAAATCGATTTTTTGCATAACATCGATGGTTTTATGCCTAGGTAGCATGTTGTCAAGGCATGTAAATTTTCGTAATTTGGAAAATCAAAGATATTAAAAAGTTCGAGTGTACAACAAATCTTTACTTAGTCTCTGCCTACATAGTTATGCATACTAAATAGGAAGCAGCCGAAAGCAATATAACGCAAGATCTATTTGATTTAGTTATTCATTTATTTTTCTTTATAGCAACATGATCGGAGTTGTACCTTTTGAAAACATAGCTCACGTATACATAAAAAATTTGCAACAATTATGATAATTATATATGTTTGATGGCATTTAGCTATAGTTATAGTCATCATCTTCATCATTTTTGCCCTCTCGTCGCAAAACGTATCTGACATAGTCATTAGAAACCTTATCCTTAAACGTTGTTAAAAGTCGAATAATTAAAGCAATTTTCAAGATTTGGCTACAAATAATGATAACTTTTAGAAGCAGAAAAGGGATTATTATATACATACGGTACCGAAGGAATTACAAAGAATCGTTAACTTACTTACTAAAGACATTTTTCTTTCAGTATTACTTTTATTCCAAGAATTGAAATTTATTGATTTTAATTTTTGGTTAACATAAACGCCTATGACAGACTGCACCGCAACCGTAATAGCAGCAAAACTTGAGTAAAAACAAAAGATACGCATACGTTATTAATCACCAAAGCAGGACAAGAAAAAAAAGAAGGTATAAAACAGTATAATATACACTGTTAAAAGCTGACCTTCAAACAAAAACAACACTCGACGATTTATAGGAAATTTTTATGAGTGTTTTAAAGTTCGCTCGTAAACGCGAAAGCATTTGTCTTCTTGTTGTTATTATACCGATTACTAAGGAGTGATTGTAAATAATTCTCATCGTTCCATTTGCAACATATATCGCAGACTCTATCAGACATTTCGTCAGAAATGAACTTGTTTATCGCTTATTAGAATTTTCAAAACTCCAATGTATTTTGATTAAAAATTAAAAATTATTATCTATCCTGCTAGTCGAGATTGCCACAATCTCAGAGATAAGTAATAATTTATCTACTACCGAAGATCACAGATATCCAAGAGGCGACTTAAAGTGGGTAAAAATTTTTCACCCGTTAGTCTTGAATTTGTTTTTATTTTGCGCTACACATTCGGATCATAAAGATTTAAAAACGTGTGTTCGGCGGTCATACAGCAATACGATCAATATCTTTGTGTCGTTTAGACACAAAAAACCTATACGTCAGAGCAATAAACACAGCAGTATTTAAAAAACCAGCGCATTCTGAACAAATTGACGGATGAATGTCTCGAAGTTATACGTATGTCTGAAAATTTATTACTTGATTATGGATGGCAGAGATCGACCGAGAGAGAGAGAGAGAGAGAGAGAGAAAGAGAGAGAAAGAGAAAATGAAGTTCATAAAATTCAAATCAGCTCAAGAACAATCTTTTGATAATCGTGACCAACAGGCTGTTCGTAATTGATTCCCGTTGACATTAAGTAGTTATAAATCCAAAATCGGCATTATTTAAATAATATTTAAAAATGCTAGCAAAACAACTATCAAGATAAAGAAACAATGAAAGATAAGAAAGTTTTAATTTAAACAAATTTTTTTTATTAAAAATTAAAATTTTTTACTAGGTTGCTATCATGACATTTTAAAATGACTTAGATGAAGAATCTACTTTACGATAACTAATAATCCCATCCGGCTACTGCTGAAATGCCTTGGAAATGTTTTAAAACCAGAAGCAAAAGCAACAAAAACCAAATCATCATTCAATAGCCCATTAACGTTGATTTTTCTCTAAGACTTTGAATAATAAATATATAAACACGTGAACAAACACAGCAGTATAGTAATTACGTCCTCTATCAGAGAAATATTGTAAATTGTTGCACGCAGGTAAGTATTGAAAATGGGTCAAATCAGTGAGAAGACACGCTGACTATATTACGTTCATCTCTGTTTTTTCGCAACTATAGCGGGTAAATCTAAAAGCTTACAAACATACTTTCTATAGGCGATGGTATAGTAGAAGTAGTATTGAAGTAGTATTGAAGAAGTCACTGTCGTGAAGTTAGCCCATTGTACATAGCACACATTTTCGTCTTTGCTACAAGGTGAGTTATCTTCACACTCAGTTCGTGCCTCTGTTACGGCAATTGATAATTGAACGATATTGAAAAAATAACAAGGTGAGAAAAACTAAAAAATAGAAAACGCAAACATAAATAAAATAAGGAATCATTTACCATATACTGCATGTTTATTATTGGCGAAAAGTTACAATACGCAAAGTGTTTATAAAAAATCTGAAAGTATTTCTTCAAGTACACATTTTGATATGCCTAAAAAGACGCTAAAACCTATCAGAAAAACCTAAGCCGAATTTCATTACTATGTCCACGGTCTATCATCGCCAAACTTCTCCCAAATATGCCCTCTCCATATACATGAGACACTAAATGCAAAATGTTGCAAAAATGTTGGTAATGAAATGTTCCGTCTTATATACTTAATGTTTTAGTACAACATGTAAGTTAAGACTACACATTACGGGCATATGTTTATGAGAATGATTTGAGTAAACCTGTACGTAGGAGTACTAGCGCGTTTGTTCATGCACTTGCTTAACAAGTTATATAGATGAGTTCAATCTTAGTACAATCTTAAATTTTTGGTGCTTCTGGGTTTGGTTCTATGCTCGGTTGTAGTATTTTGAGAAAAAATTTTTTTGCTTGTAAGCAGCCTTAACATCTTTTCTTGAGTTGTCGTTATTTTTCTAAATATCAAACAACATCAATTTAGTAATAACCAATTATTATTATAATTTTGTGCAATTCTCCGCACCACATTTGTGGTAAGGCACCAGGTGCATAAGAATTTGTTTTAAATAGCTGCTCCCCCGAAAATAATTCAGACCTATGTACATTTTTCCCAGTGTCAAGAAATTAACGTTCGCACGTAATATAGTTTCTGCATAATAAATAAATAAATTTATTGTCAATGCGATTTTGAAATGATGAGTCTTTATGCAAAATTCATGCATATGTCTTTTCCAAATAACACATTGCATAGTTTCACTTTTAACCTGTCTTGAACAATATATACAGATATATTAAAGATCCTCTGAATGTTTTAAAAGCATTTCACACAACTCCAACCTGTATTCGCTAGGAACAAAAGTAAGACCTCCACTGCTTTGTATTAACCTTTTCTCAATGAAGATCAAAATATGATATCCACAGGACCAAGCAACTCTCTGTAAAGTAGCAATTTTCACGATATCTAGCCGCCAACCGCCTCTTCCAACAAAGTCCAGTCATTGGCGTCAGCACATTTATTATATTTACAAATGTATCTCGTTTTAAAATTTTGAAGGAAGCTATAGCCATTATCTTTTTACAAAGGGACATAATATTCTATTAGCTTGGTTATCTTATTGATAACTGTCACTCATCAATGATCCCCGTTCGCACGAACAGGCACAATCATTCTCTCTTCATAGAAATCTGTAGACTTATTCGATTTTTTCATTTTTTGCCAAAAGATAACTAAAAATGTATCTTTTTGTCTCGACATTCCACCATTTATCCTCTGAGTTGGGAAAGGTATCAATGAAAGATAAATAATCTTTACATTTTACATAAAAGCTATCCCGTTTTCCTACAAGGTAATCGATGGTCTTTCTTGATATTGATACTATTTTAATAAAATGCCCATAAACAAATGTTCTTCCTTTTGTCGTAATAAGTAAATTGGCAAATTTTTTTATTGGCTAATAAGTACTAAAATTGGCTAATTGCTTGTTTGTTTTTTATTTGGCGATAAAACGTTACTTAATAAACACATTTTTAGCGAACACACAAGCTCTAAAGAATGTAGATTATCTTGGTGAGCTATGTTCATTTCGGTAAAAAAATCGGCCACACTTACTGGATGCAATGGTATGGTCAAAGGTTCATCTTTTTGTCAAAACATTTTTACCAACCAGAGTCAACCTTCAAAAACCTTATAAAGTATATATATTCTTAACCAGTATCGAATGCGAAATGTACCTAAAATTGCCCATTTGCTAATCTGCTTATCTATTCGTCTGCCCAGCTATGTAGTATCTATCGTAAACATTATCTGTTCGCAAAAATTAAGATTTCGTCTTCGAATTTACACAAGAGTTTTAAAGTGAGCCAAGGACACGCCTAGAATGCAACATAGAGAGCATGAGAACACCTTTACCTTTCCTATTTTTTTCACGATACTCTTAAACTACAATAGACACGCACGGGCTAAATTTCCTAAAGACCATGGAAATTTAGTTTTTTTGCTTCTTCTTGGTGTGTAACATAAAAGGTTACATCCGAATATGATTTTCTTACTTCTTCTTATTGTATATTATAATTCTTATCCGAAATCAATATACGGCGACTATAATGATAATTTTAAATAGCAGCATCTTGGTGCATTGTAGGTTTTACTTACGTAGCGGTTTCCATAAATATTGAAACGGTTCGATTAATAATTGCATACATTCTTATACGCAGGTGATTGCTTTTTGAGAAACGCGAAACGATCGGTGTTGAATGTAGGTAAAGAAAACAAACAAATGCCGTGGGATCATTCTTCGTAATGCCAGTGCTAGCTTTTAACTACCTCTTCTAATAACCGACCACCTAAACACTCAAAGAACCAAATTAGTCGGTCATTGGTGTACAAATCGCACTTGACGGCCAATTATTTCTTTTTGTAACGGTCAAGACGGCCAAGAATAAATTGCGTAGACAACGATTCAACAAAATGGATTGAAAAAAATGCTATGACAAATGGTTCAAACGTGCAATAACTAATATTTGCTTTGATCACAACGTCTATTGATGAAAATGATAAAGTAATGCAAAGTATCTATGTACACAATATCGGGGAAATTCGGTGATTTTGGCATTTCTCTACATAAAATAACAGTTTTCCACTTAGTATCATTAAGTTATTCATTGTATACAGACGCCAATCATTCAGGCTAAGCAGCGCAGCTTGGCTGGGAGGAAGTGAGAAAATAGGTGAATAGGATCGTTGCCAAACCATTATCGTTCTTTCGGCATGGTACCGCCATGTTGCCAGAAAGATGCGAAAAAATTATAAAAAATGATGAGAAACATATTCGTTAATATATATTTTATAAATTTTTCTCAATAAATGCCCTTTTCAAGTGAACATATGATCGAAACACGTGCAAGCACCTATAAAGATAGTAAACGAGAATATTTCGAAAACTTCCAATCGCAGGTTAGTGTTATCTCATTATTAGAATGACAAAATAGACAGTGACCCACGTACTTATTATTCACTACCATCAATTTTCCTGCTGCTTTCCAACTGCTTTTAATATGCCCAGCGCTAACAACAGTTAACAGTCGTTTACGTAAGCGAAACCGAAAATAACAGACTGCTCTAATAAGTGTATTCACATATTGGAAATTCGTACCTATAATAGTTCAAGCAATATCTTCGCGCTGTCTTACCTAATGGATAGATTCAGAATCGCGTAATTTTGGTTTACTTAACTTTATGAAGACGGTCTACCGTATATGAAAAAGATGACAATCTGTAGATAATTGAAAAAAGAACAAGTAAAAATATTATAGTAGATCAAGGCGAAGTAAGACAATTAAAATCCCCATGAGCCTTCACCTAATATAATATCATCACCCTACAAATGTCGATATTTATGCTTTATTTCTATGGATAAAGGCTTATTTTTCATAGGTATTCGTATAGAAGAGTGACCTCGAAACGTGAAATGTCATTAATTAATTTTCTTAACAAACATTTTACAGTTATACATCTGTTTTTGTCGTATATTGCTAAAAGATATCAGACAATGACATGGACACAGACAAACAAGCTAAATCAATCGGGACCATGAAAAAGATGTGGTAACACAAACACATAACAAAAAATTATAGGCGACTGCTGATTGTAGAAATTCCTCTCCAAAAGATAATTTTTATTGAAAACAAAACATGTATGATTTGTAAACGTTGTTGAAATATAACACATAAATATAAGCTTAGGGCTATTGTAATGAATGCTCCTAAAAAAACGTGGCGAAATTAATAATTCATTGAAGTTTCAGTTCCCGAGCAATTATGAACTGAAGACATAAATGAATTGGAACGTTAATCCCATTCGGAATACGTCCTTTTATAACATACCATACCGCGATAAGCCTCACAGGCTCATAGACATCATGAGTAACTTTAAATTTACAAATATTTGTTTTTTAATGAATAAATATATATATATATATATATATTGGAAATGCCATGTGAAATAATCAAACAATTTAATTTCAAAAGGTTAAGCCACATTTGAGAGTAGTTTGCTCTTTTAACTTATAAGAACCAATCATGCCCACGTCTGAACGTGTTTTATGGTATTCAATCATTTTTATACTGGTATATGATGAAAAGGAAAGACGATTAGATGGACAAAAAGCTGTAAGCACGCCCGGGGTATGTTCTTTCTTGTAGGGGTCACATAAAAGGAATCCTATCTTTCAAGCAAGAATTTTGAGTAATTTTTTATTTATTTTTTTTGCGGGCAGTTTACTAGGCCGGTATTTGAAGAAAGGAAGAACTGTTTAATTTTGAAAGAACTTTTCACACAAAGACCGACTTCCTATAGTTTTTCTTCATTTTTTCCTTTGGATTATTTTTTTTTTATTTTGGCTTTTTCTTTTTCTTTGTTTTTTTTTTTTTAAACATATTTCTCTTACCAGCAACAAGAATTCTGATAAAAGATTTTCTGCGTTACACAACCAACACGTTTTTGCTTATTTAGGCCATGAGCAGCAATGGAGGCTTGTAACAACCCGAGCTCAATTTTTACGGCTTTTATTTCATTTACTTCTTCTTTACCAAACTATATTGAATAGAAGTCAAGAAATGTCCCTACTGATGTTTTACAACAGTTCGGATTTCCATGACACACGCGGTTCACGTTGTACCAACAACAGCCCTTTGTAATAAAAAGAAAAGAAGTGAAATTTCATTATTTCAAGGTGTTTACGAAAAAAACGAAATAAATTACAATAGAAAATAAAAACAACTCAATGAATTGTTAGCATAAGAGCCTGTACGGATCCTAAAGAAATAAAGAGAGAGAGAGAGAGAGAGAGATGTCGAGAGCGACTAAGAGGAACGGATAGAAAAATAAAAATAAATAAACAGTTGATGACTTGATTTTTTATGTATTTTCATTTGTTCGTCGAGCACATCTTCCCCACGCAAATGCGTCAACAAAAAAAAAAAAAAAATAAATAAAAAGAAAAACAAATAGTTTACTTGGACGAAGAAAATGTCATGAATGAAGGGAAGAACATGTAAAAATTATAAATAAATAAAAATAAGATTATAAAAAAATATATATATAAAGAAATAAAAGCAGAAATTACATCGAAGAGGGGAGAAGTAAGTATTAAGATAACACTGCCCGGAATATTTGTTAAAGCCTGCCTGCTTGTGTGTAACAACAATGAGAGCGAAAAACGTGTTATATGCTCGTGGAGAGAGCGAGATAACAAAAAACAATAAATGTTGTACAATTTGGTTAATATATATGCACATAAAAGCACACGTATATGTACATAAATATGTAGAAAAGCAAACTTAACCAAGTATATGCAAGTACCGTCAAACGGACGGACAAACAGTCTTAGAATAACATATGTGCATACAATCTTAAAAAATAAAGAGAATCGCAAGATGTGCCAATATAAGCGATATATATTTATATAAGGGGTTCTTTTGGATTCTCAAAATTGTGTCGGCGCTATTATAATAACACTAGAGTAACATGTGTGTATGAAAGCAACCAAGTGAAGAAAAGAAGAAAAAGAAAGACAAAAAAAATTAAAATATAAAAAATTTTTACCGTCACGGGTGCCATCGTAGCGTACGTATATAAGTAAGTACGAATAACATCATTTTTGTCAAAAGATTTCTTATTATATATCTGTGTTTGTCTTCCTTGTTCTATTCAATATGTAATTGATCTTACGATGTATCAAGAAAATTGAAATTTTACACATATTGTGCAAACCTTTATTTATGTATGCGTGCGTTATGCTTTTAAGATACTACGACGTTTGATATGATGATATCATGTTTTATGATTTGTGTTGGCGTTGTTCCCGCTTTTTGCTTCAGTGCGTTTTTGTTATAGTTCGTTTGTACTTTAGTTGTTTGTTTGCTCGTCTTTCTATCTGCATGGATAAAAAAAAAAATTGTTTTTCTGTTTTTGCTTATTTTACATCTTATTGACAGTGTCATCTATCCAACCAGCCATCCAATCATTCATGCAGAGACACACTTTTAGATTACATCCCACATCATCAACAGGATCCTTCTACGTTGCATATAAGTTCTTATTACTTTTATTTTTTAATTTTTTTCTAATTTTTTTTTGGTATTTATGTATATATATATAATACACAATACAAACACAAACATATCAACATTTGTAAATTTGTTTGCTTCTATGTACAACTATTGTACTTGAAGCAATTTTACCGTCTACATTATCACCACAAGGCTGGTAAATAAAACTTGGCAATAAATGCTTACTTCTGGATGCTCCTGCTATCGTTGTGAATGTGATATTTTGAGTCAGATTATTTCCAATGTGTTTGCATGTATGGCTGCATGTACGTACACGCGCTTTGCCTGCATTCTCAGATTAAAGAGTGCAATATTGCAAATGCTTGATGTGACCTTGTTGCTTATGAATGTTACGGCTACGTGCAGCCGTTGTTTGTATGCTGCAGAAAAGTGGGAAATCAAATGGGTTAGTTCTATTAGACGACTACGCGTACTTGACAAAAGTCGAACTTCATTTTCCTGTCGAATAATTTTCGGAAATTCTTTATTAATAAAAAAAAAAAGAAAAAAAAAAAACAACGAAAAACATTATAGAAATAAAAACAATTTCATTAAACTCGTTTATTGCAGGTGATATTTCTTCATATATGGTATATAATATTTCTTTATAAATGATTTACTCAAAGTGACGACGCTTACGCGTTTCGAATGTTTCGTAGAACTCTCTCTACTCATTGTTCCTTACATCCACTAAATATAAAAAACCAAAATCCGTACAAATATTACATATAAAAATGTAATTGTTTTGCTCAGTATTGGTTTTTTTTAATGGTATTTTTATTTATTTATTTTTTTTGTTTTCTTTTGGCTTTACGGAAGTTTGCTCCAAAAAAAGCGATGTTTTTTGAATTAAAATTTATTTCCATTCCAGTTGTTTAACCCTTACAATACACTATTGCATAATTCTACTCTCTTCACTAATGTTATATCCTATTATGATTTTGTATTTTTTTTTGTTCGCCGTTTTTGCCCCTTTAACCGACGAGTTCAAAGCTCTCTCTTTGTCTAAAGAAAATTGTGAAAAAAAATTCCATTTTTTAGCATTTTTTTTTTTTTTTTTTTTTATATTTTAACAAATTTTCTTTTTTTTTTTTTTTTTTTTTTTTTTGCAATTAAAAATGTTTTAAAAAAAATATATAGGAAATCATTGACTGGAAAAATTAAATTGATATTGTCAGGTGAGTAAAGCCGTATATACCACGTTAGTGGGAATATGTGTACAATACTGCATAATTCACTGAACTTGGAACAATTTTGTGTTAAATGAATGTTGTGAGCAAAATAATAATAATAATACTATAACATTAAGAAAGAATTATGTATAATAGCGAGAAAAAGCTTAAAGTGTAAGTTGCTTGAGGAACTAAACATTTTCTTAAAGGAATGCAAACCGTTCAAATATCAACTTTCTATAAACTTCCGAAATGAATCTCTGAGAAAATGCGTTCTTACTCACTATTGAAAGAAAAAACAAAGAAAAAACCACAAGCAAACTAATAATGTTTTTCAATACGTAATAGACTCATATTCTAGCAAATCGTATTGGGGGAAATAGTCGGAATTGATGAAGTGAAGGTGTTGTTGTAAGCACTCATCAACCACCGGGATAGCAAGGAGTCAAGAAAATCAATTGAATTCAGTCACAACATTCGTCGGTTGCGATTGTCGTCGATAGCACCTTCAAGTATTTTTTGAGTAATTACAAGGATGAAAGCGGCGTACTGTTTCTAATCTTCTTCTTTTATACCCTACACCACTTGTGGTACAAAGGTATTGTTACGAAAATTGCAAATCCAGTTAATGCTTACTAGTCAATTTTCGTAAGTAATAAATTCCCTAGGCATATTCGCGGCGCGTCATTCAGGTAGCGGCCGACGAAAGAAGATTAGCAGGGAAATCGACAGAGAAAAACCCAGGTGCACATGCGCGGCGCATCATGCAGCTACAGGCCAAGGAAAACGATTAGCAGAAAAGCAGGTTAACGGATTAAAAATGAAGCCATGAAGTTAGGTGGTCGTAACATGCTGGCAAAAATGTATATAAGTGGACTATTTGCGGAAGGCAGTTTAGTCGGAAACGTACGTCGAGTCGGAAGAGAACATCGAGTCGTACGAGAACATTCATCTAAAGAATGATAATAGTTGTGTTGAGCAGCAGAAAGTATCGTTAAAAACACAATAAAGAATAAATTGTAAATAATGCTACATTTAGGAACACCATAAAACTTTGAAGCGCATTTTCTTTTCAATTTCCACGGTCTAGTGATACGAACCGTATTGAGGAGCAAGGCAAATTCGTAACAGTATATTAAGTGTTTGCGGATGTATGCGACACCAAGGAGGACCCGAAAAAGTCCCGCTTTCTACTGCACCGATAAAATCACTTTCTCAGTCAATCAAGCTTATGTCTCTGGTTATCCGTCTTATGCTCAATTCACGCATTGCAGTTTTTGAGATAGTTTGATGAAATTTTGGTACACCGACTTTCTTTGGCAAGGGGGGACGCTATTGAAAACGGATTCAATCATTTTCCGAATTACATTATGTTTTGAAAACTCTTTATAGAACTAACTGTATTAGACGAAGCGGTATAGCGTATTTAAAGCCAAAATAACCATACTCCAGAATGGGGGGAACGTTAACATCGACGATAATGCTAAACATCCACGGCGACCATATTATAATGTGTTTTAACCAAATGAAATCATCACTAGGGAGCGCTGCGTGATTAGCCAAAAACTATAATATCGTAAGTTTGCGGTACCAAGGAATTCGGCCGCATATAGCAAAATCCATTCAGTAAATCATTGCAATTAAACTTAGAATGTCCTATCGTACCGACAGTTATCAACACACTCTGCTTTTTCCGATTAACATCGATTTTAGTAGATGACTTATTGTTTCCCCCAAAGGTGCTTTGATTCTTGCCACGAGGCCCTTATATGGGTTCTTTAGGAGATTGCCTCAAAAGACGAGGCACCTTTTCGAAACGTGATTTGAAAATTGTCTGGAAATTATGAAACATTGTAGCCAGCGATGGGCAATCTGTTCATTCATTTTGTTTTGTAATGAATACAATTTTTGACATATTCGTTTAATATACTCGTTTAGCCTAAAAAAACCAAGCTTAAGTCCACACAAATACGACTAGAGAAGTTAAGTTTAGTTCAATTCCGTACTCAGCTTGAATTGGTTAGCAAAAAACAATAGCATTGGACTTTTTTAATACGTAATTTTTTATTTCTTTATTTAATAATTTTTCAGATGTGATTGGACACTCGAGAAACATGCGTGCATATACGTGTCGGTTGCAGGGTGGTCCTCTACAACTATACATATGTGCTAATTACCTCATAAAAACAACCCAATTCTCTTCGAAACGAAATTCTTAGAATAGTAAAACTAAATGCGGATTCATGATGTTGACATGATAGCGGCTAGCAATTACCGAAAAAACTAACATTGAAAGGAAAAATAGTTAACAAGAAACTGTCACAATGGAATGCGGTATTAACAACTTGCTGTTGAAAAAGCACGTAAGCGGTGTATTTGCGAAAGGCAAACTCAACCAACTCAAGACATTTGAATTATAATATTCTAACGGACTAGACCAGAAGAAGCATTTCTTCTTCGGACTTTCTACCATCCTCCGCACGCTATCATCAAAGTTCAGTGGCACGAACCTAATCTTAGTAAGATTTGGATGAAAAAGTAAAATCGCAGTGGCATTGCGTCCTATATAAATTAATACTTTAGTTGTCTTATTGAGAGATGATATCAATATTATCAATAATAAGAGGTAAATGATATTAACAAAAGAGTACTAAGACTTTTGATGCAGCTTTAACTTCTTTAGGACATTTAATCCCAATTAAGTTATCGTTCTTTCGCTGTAACCATGAATTATTGTGCTTTTACGTTTTACGTTGTTTGTAAAACCACTAATGATTACTAGCTTTTTTCCCGTTTTCTGATTCGGTTATTCGGTTTACATTTTCTCATAATCATTATATGCGGTGGTATCCAAACAACAAACCTACGTAGTCCAAATTCGCTAAGATTGATTCCTTCGTCAATTCACTATTATGAAACGTTTTCACCATTCAATATTGAGAATTAGAGCTTTTTACCATAAAAAGATTCAGCTCCAGTAGGGACGCTTTTATGACAAGGGGTTCAAAAAATTGCCCCATCCGATCTCAAGTGTCCACACCAATGTAAGGTGCCAAAATACCGTTATCAAGCAATTTTATTGGAAAATTATGAAAGCTACGCTATTCTTCTTCTTATCGAAATAAGGCGTTATAAAGGAAATGGTCGAGAAAGTAAACCGATTCGAATTATTTTCAATGACGATTGTCCGTCAATAAAATATCTCAAAAATTTATGTGGAGAATGAATACAAGAAAATAAGACGGACGAACAAACGAACTTAGATCGATTAAGACAATGGTATAAAAAAAGGTGCTATAATGAAAGGCGGGCCTATCTCAAGCCTTTCTTGGTATTACTTACGTCCTCACTTAATACACCATTCATGTACTACAAATGGTGTAGGGTATAAATATCTATTGGATTTGTGTCAATGTTTATATAATATATTTTTGGAGCGTTTATTATTATTAATAACAAACTAGATATTATTAACTTAACTTTAAGCTGTAAAGTAAGAAAGTTTACATCTCTAGTGGTTATATTTTTTGTTACCCGAAAATAAATAAATTAATCAAATTCAATCAATAAAAACTAAATTGAAATTCGAATAAGAATTAGAGACTGTTCAAGTCCCGCTTTTCATTTTCTTTTTAAACTCTTTGCTGTAAGCACTTGTGCAAAATTCCGTTCACTTCTTCGAATCTTATTGAATCAATCCGTGCGAAAGAAGCTAACCAAAGATATCTTAGGCCAGGGCCCACTATTAAATACCCTACACCTTCCTACAGTTATTCAGACAACAAATTTTCAAAATAAGGCTATATATTGGAAGTTAGTGAAAAAGTAGTCCGATCCGAACCATTTTGAATAGCGTTCCTCCTTCGCCCAAAACATATCAGTGTGCCAGGATGAACGGACAGACGAACGGATTAGCTTAGATCGATTCAAAAAATGATTCTGATATACACTTGTGCTACAAGCGGTGTAGAGTATAAAAATCCTCTCAAAGCTGGAAGCATTCATTCAAAAAGTTTTCTTAATAACATGAAAAATCAAAACTGAGAATCAAGTGCATTTTATTATTATAACTAACGTTGGCAGATTGCTTCTTATGCGTATAGAATCAAAGACATGCTCAAATCAATTTGAAAAAGAGTGTGCTCTTCTCATACGACCGTTTATAATGAATGCGAAGGCTATCTTCATCCTTTAAATGAAATGTATTTTGTTTGCTTTTAAAAGTGTCAGTCATAATTAATTTATTTTTTTCCATTGCTTCCTAATGATGTTTTTTTTTTTGAATTTATAGCTCGATAGTAGGCTGAATGTTATTTACTTATGTTAAATTGGTTTAAAATCCTTTCACAAGTGTTTTTGTTTTTTATTTATTTTTATATTGCACCGAAAATAAAAAAGAATGTCATTAACGTTCTGTTAAAGATACGAATGCATCAGATCGGTTTGCAAACAGGTGGCAATGAATTATATTTGTATGGAAAAGGAAGCAAGGTATTCGAGTTTAAGCTAGACACGCTCGCATATAAAATCACTTTATTTTAAATGGATTATGCTTAAAGAGGTAATAAATTATTTTGATTATCAGTCAGTCAGCCAGTCCGCCAGTTAGTCATTTCTTGCTCACATCCTTACGTTGACGTAAAGCGATACAACAAAACGAATTCTCTTAACTGGTAACACAAAATCAATTAACAATAAAATATCATTAACAAGCCTTATTTAGTTGAAAAGAAAAAGAATTGTATGCAAACTTCTACTTTTAAATATTACACACAAAAAAATCATTTCGTATTTTAATTAAGGTGTTTCAAATTTACTCTTTAAATATCATTTCGGGGAATTTGAACTGTCGACGCTTCTCAAATTAAATTAAATGTTTTCAGTTGCATCGAACTCTAATAATACTTCTCTCGTTTCCACTGCACTCATTCGTTTACCCATTTTCAATGAAAACATGATCTAGGCAATGGCGTGTAAATATTGAAATCACCTAATCGGAATCCATATCGTAATCATCTCTGAATGTGTACTTTTAAGTATATTCTCTGATGATACGTAAAGTTGTCGTGAAATTGTAATATTTGAAAAGTTATGAAAAGCAATCAATTTAGTCATCTTAGCTGACTTACTCCGTGATATCTGGTATTGAAGATCACGTAAACTAAATCTGTATGGAACGTCAGCCATTTTTGTTCCATTGAGGTTACCAATGATCATTCCAAGTAAAGGAATAATATGCATTCACGTCGAGAGAGAGAGAGAGATTTGTTTTATCATTAAAAAGATGCGTCATTAAAAAGATGCCTCAAATGAAATCAATGTAAACACTCGCATTTTCAGGAAAATTTGGGCACAAACTGGTATTACTAGAACCCAACTGACTTCGTCTCTCTGTAATTGCAGTAAATTAATGGTCAACGATAATGCGGGGTATCAAACTCTGCACCGATCGAAGCAGATTTCTCTGCCCGTCGGTGTGATGAGCATTCTGCCAATCATTACAAGTAACACACAGTTATTCATATATCGACTTTTCAAAACAAGGCGTTATATGGGAACTGGTCAAAAATGAGGTCCAATCCAAATCATTCTCAAAAATGTTGACCTGCTTGACCTCCCTGTAGATTGAATAAAAGAAAACGAAACGAACAGAAGGGCAGAAAAGAATCACTTTCTGCATCGATCAGTATACAAAAATGTAGGTCCCTCTCAAGTCTTTCTGGGTATTGCATTCACTCCGACAAACTTTATATACCCTTGTATGACAAGTGTTGCGGGGTATAACAATAAAAATATCGAGTTAATATTTGTGGAAAACATATGACCTTTTTGAATACAAATCGCTCTTGAAAACGGGTGGTGGTGGTGGTGTTGAAAATCGATCAAAAGTACGCGCCCATTATACAACCTAAACTAAGCAGACCTCTGTTAAAAAAAAAAAAAACAATTCCTCACAAGCTATAGTAGATTAAACCCGTGTTCTTATTTCTACAAATATCCTATGCGTCATGCCACAGCCGTTGTACAAAAATTGCCTCTGTTTATAAGAGTAAAAAGAAAAATATGACTTTTTGCTCGGCTGCAACAAATTTAACGATGAGAATTTATTCTATAGATAATCCCACCTGGTCCAGCTTTTTTTCTCTTTTTCAATATGCCCACTCACTCAGAGGATGTCCATTAGTTTTGTAACATGGCAATGACCAACTGAATAACTTCGCTTTTGCTACAAGCGCGATTGCTACGACCAAAATGAATTCTGTCACACAAAAATAAAGAAACTCAGCTACGCTTACGCAATATTACAGAATATTGAATTTTAATTTATTTTTCGAGCTTTTATTGTTGAGGACTTAGCTGAAGGGTATCAAAAATTTGGACGTAGCCAATTCGTCATGGGATTAAATGTAAAACAAGCAAAAATATTTATGGAAAGTGACTTGAGTTCTCAGGGAATCTTGCCTCATTTCTCTTTAAGAACAAACAAAAACACTGTAGAGAATCACGCCCCATCATTAAAAACTTTTGACCAATTCGCTTAGTCCGGTTATTCATATAGCGACAGAGAGTATCTCAAAACTTGCGACCGGTAGATTGAACATAAAACAAAGCAGGCAGTCAGATGGACAGACAAGCAATTCAGGAAGTGACGCTGAATCAATTGGTATAACAAAAAGAGGGTATATCTTAAGTCCTTCTGAGTGTTGTATGCATCCAGAGAAACTTAATATATCCTTGTACCGCAAGGGGTGCACGGTATAAAAAGCCATACGTTTATTGATCGAAATGATTTATCCCATGATTTAAATCCAATGTAAAAACCGGCGATTTCAAAGAAAATGATTTGACGAAACCAATGAAGTCGCTCTTAGTATAAATTATAAGAGAACAGCATAAGTTTGACAATAAGAACGGACTAAAAAAAAATTGTAGTACAAATTTTTAAATGGGTTTTTACCTTATGGGAAATATGACACCAAAGTGGAAACAAAAGATATTGATCGCAGTAAATCTAGGTAAACAACGGGTAGCCTGGCAAAATATTTGCATGCATTTTCAGGCGAGTATGCAGGCAGTATCGGATGCCATTGGGGTCATCAACAAATTAATCATGGTTTTCAGAAATAAACGTGTATTGTGGATATATATGTGTATATGTTCAGATGCAAATAAATTTTTATTCTGCCGTGCGTACATATAAGAGAAGTGTACGTGGGTCAGCAGTAGTCTCCGGAACTAAAGCATATTTTCTTATTTTTTGTGTTCTATGTGTGTAAGTGAATTGTGTACCGATATGTTTATAAGATATGATATGGAAGTACATTAAAATTCATCAAAAACGATAAAGCAACAACAGAAATTTTGCAATTCTATCATCAACAGAACATGGACACAATATGTACAGAGACTTAGCGCGCCTTAAAAACCAAAGCTAAATAGTTTATATAATAAAAGTGGTAAATGCCTTATCCAGATAAAGAAAGTTAATTGAAAGATAATAACATCATTGTTGCAGGAGCAGCTTGAATTAAACCAGCTAAAAAAAAAAAATGAGCACAAAATACTAACTACAATTTCTGTATAAAATAAGCATGTGCACACAGTACCTGTTATAATAGCAATCTCCGTCAAAGATAATTAAAAACAAAATACAACAAAATACCCTCAAGTTACGAGTGGGCAAAACATTTGTTTAAACATTGTTACTACCGCACTAAACGAGATGACGTGAATTACGCGATGTTCGATGCGTGTTCAATATTTCGGTTAGAAAGGCGCTTTACACATAGCGGCCAACCCTAGAACTTGTTCTCTGCCAACTTATACTTTAAACAACTGCAACTTATTGAATTGAACGGGGAAAGGTCGGTCATACCGAAAGTATTTGTTGCGTTTGACATACGTTAACCCCTGCAACTTATACAGGTTGCCTTGTGCCAAGCGCTCTAATGATTCGCTTTTGTTTACTCTCTTGAGCGAAATCTGCAAAATGTTTTGAATTTATCACATGTTTATTAAGAACGCAAAAAATTGAAATCCATAATTGTTAGATAGGAAAAACCTATTATGTTAGTACTTAACCTCAGCGAAGGTTATCTGCAAATACACTCGGAAGAGTAAGGTGCTCTTTCTCTCCCTGCGTAACTATAATTTTGCATTCCCTCTCTCTCTCTGCGTTTGACTTGATATTCTATTCTTCGGACATAATTCAATTAGAGTTTAGTCTGGGGTTTGGGCTTCGTTACAAACAGCAGAAGAGTGCCAGCATTTCTTACACATAAGCAGGCAAACAGCAGCGACTGTATATCCTGTATTTTTATTATGTCGCATGCCCGGAATATATGTGGATGATGAAGATTGCTATTCTCTGTGTAAAGCTGGAGATGACTGGCGGGCCGACTTGCTTGTTGGATCTCGCATTGATTATGTATGTTGGAAATTTCTGCAAAACACAGTTTAGTGTAGACTCCCTGAGGTTTCGGTTGTATAGTGTACATGTGTGCGAACCTTACAACTCTCCGTCGGTACTCACACAAAAATTAATTTTCAAATATATTTTAGAAAAGCAAAACAAGTTTTTTTAGCGATTTAAAAAAGAATTATTAATTATCTTATCCTCATTCCTAGCCTTAATCTTCGAAAAATTGCAAAACTCCCAACTAAGCGATAGAAAAGGAAAAACGATAGCCTACGTACAAATTAGTAGGGTGTAAAATTACCATTTTAAAATGTTAAGCATTTGTAACAAAGTTCGAAAATCATTTTCCAATTAGTTAACAAAAGCAGGTAAAAATTTTCAGTGTAGTAAAAAAAGTGAAGCAGAAAAAAAAATAATAATAATAAAAATAAATAAATAAAATAATATTCATATAAATAAATAAATAAATAAATTAATTAATTAATTAATTTAATCAGTGCAGGTTTGTAAGTGCACAATATATTAATAAAATATGTTTTTGTATAAAAAGAAAATTCTTAACTTGAACTTGAAAGATTAGGAGAATAACTAAAACTTTAAGACGGCCTTTAAACAAATTTGAATTAATAAAAAATAAATAAATAAGTAAATTTAATTAAAAATTCCAAGCGGGTTTTTGCCGAAATCTAAAAAAATGTTAAATTTGAATAAATTCAAGTGTTTTAGAAATTTAACAACAACAGCAAACACCCAACAGCAGTTACAGCAACAACGACAAAGCCAGCATAGTAAAACCAGAAATTCCTGCTTTAATTTTACCAAGTTATCAAGACACCTGAAGGTGGACAGACATCCCTACACAATGTTAACCCTTGTATTAGTAGTAATGGCCATCGGTTTGTGTACGGACACTGTTCTGGGTAATCCAACGCAGCGACAACACCAACAACAACAACAACATCAACATACGAATACGGTAAGAGTCCAGCAATGCCGCGAGGGATGCTTAGAGAAGGTAATTCCCAATATATATATAAAAATAAAAAAAATAAAACAAGAAATTTAATTCTATTGCTTTTACATACACGCGCATATGCAAGCGTACACGTGTATTCTAAATAAAAACGCAAATGGTAACATTTCAAAGCATCAAAGAACTGAATTAATTTCCTAAATAGAAATGAGCATATGCACGTACGTACCTACGTACACGTTCATATGCTTTCTTTACTTTCGGAGTTACTCTAACACATGAGTAGTTACATACATGTGAGCACACAATATATATATATATATATATTTTATTTTTTTTTTGATGAAAACAGTTTCAAATCAAGGGTGTTTTGTTGGTGCCATTGAACTGGACAACTGTTTATTTTGAGATCTATGTGTTTGCTGCGTTTGTTCCTATGTATGCATTAAGCAGTGCTCGCATTTGAAAAAAGTTAGACAAAACCAACCACTACAAGGTTTCTCTAATCCGCTTCAAATGTAGAGAAAAGGTTTTATTTCTATTTTATTTCATTTCAACTATCTAAGACCCAATTTGTTTTCCCTTCTTATTCGATTTTACTATTTCTTTCAGTCATTTAGCCATTTCGTCATTCAGTCATTGCGATTTTTTTTTTTGTTTTTGTTTCACATCAGAAACATTTTTGTAATGATGAAAGAAATCATGCAGAGAACTCCACTAAAAACAATCGATATTATTATAAACGAAACGAAAGAAATGGAAAAATGATAAAAACATGACTTAATACTCGAATCTGGAATCAAGAACCTATATATTTTATAAGAAACGTTAAGTGCACAAGTGTATCTGAAAGAAAGAACAGATATCAAATCAAAAGCATGGGTTTTCCAATTACTTTTTGGAAAAGGATTTCAAACTTGATCTGAAATGGAGGAAATGTTCATTAATAGGCGATTTCAAGTTTGAAAGGTTTGACCTATCTACTTATGCCGCCATGAATGCATTGAAAAATCTTAAGCTTATTTTTATAAAGTGTTTGAGTAACAAATTCTTGGTCAAAGTCGGCTTACTCAGGCATGAAAAAAAAACCGCTAAAGAACTTTTTATATGTTCATTCCATAGATGCAAGAATTAAAAAAATATTTTTTTTATAAAAAATCTATTCTCAATAATTTTATTCTTTTGCCAGTTGTTTAGTATATTTCGTCCTGTGGTCTTGTTGAACTCACATATGGGAGACACGCTGTTCCATCGACTTGTGCTCTTTTTAATTCGGTTTAATACGTCAACACTTTCGCACACAAGCATAATAAATATATCATCGAGGTCATAGTTAAAAATATTACGATGAGCAAAGTTTGAATTTGATGCCATATGAAGTTTTTTTTGTAGATCTTTCTCAAAACTTTGAAATACAAAGGAAAACCCAAAAATGGCGATTCTGTCAAAGAAATCAGATCATCGTTGAAAATGTATGATCTAAAGATTACTAATAAATTGGAACTATTAGGATTGAAATTAATTTTTTTTTACTCTTTTCGTTTCCTTTGGTAAAAGACGCTGTTCTTGATATGATCAAAAGAAACGAATTGAGAATATGTAAAGGATAAAAAGAACGTTTACAAAATGAACTTACAGAGTAAACTTAAGAGTAAAAATATTTAAAAATGGTTTTAGCGCAATGCTTAGAATAAATAAAAGCTCACAAGTGGCTCAGTTTAAAAATATCTGATGTTCCAAGATGTACAGTAAAATAGATGTATATACAAAAACTTACAAAAATTACGCAACATTTCATAGATAAAAGTAAAAACTTTTGTCTAAATTAGTTCACAGACAGTCAATAGTCGGTATAGCCACCATTGGTTTGAAGGAGAATTTTGCTTCTTCTAGCCATGACTGCAATTAACTTATAGCAAGTCTCTCTAATGAGATACTACTACTACTATGGTACTATTCGAATAATTCTTGTTTATGGCTACAGGAAAGCTTCGAAACTTGACGTTTTAAATCTCTCCAAAGGCTCTGAATAGGGATGATTGCCGGATCACTGGCTTGGCCATTCAATGAAATCGAAGTTATGCTCTTGCAATTACCCTTTCATGAAATTCGATGAAAGTTTCGGGTCATTATCGTACCAGTGGCATATCTTCTTTGGCAGAGAGTAGCATTGTAGTTTCCAACAAGCTTTTGTATACAAATCTATCCATAGTGTCTTCTATGAGATATATCGGGCCACCATCCTCCCAAGAAAAGCAACCCCACATACCAAAAAATCTTCTTTGCCACGCTTTACTGATTTTTCATTTATTTTTCTATCAAGATATTTTAAAATTTTTCTGTAACATAAACCTCAGCCGCCCACAGCCCACCAAAAAAAAAAAAAAACGCGAAATCACATGATGATATCATCGCGACATAAAAGCGAGAAATAATTTTCTTTATTGCGAGACTCAATTGAATTCTTGATTAAATACCTCTTTCTCTTTCTCCTCTTCTCAGCTTCATATAGCGAGCGTTCCGCCTACTTTCTTTTCATGGAAAGTATTAATCATAAATTAGTAATGTACAATATTTCAATTATTTGCTATGAGGTGGGTAGCTTTGACCTCTTTGGGCATTTGAAAATAATTTCAAGAGCACATAACGTAATTTCAGAAAATTGAACAATGTGCCGTAATTTTAACATCTTTCATAGATTTTATGAAATATATTCCCACAATTTGAAATAAAGTCTAGTAATTTGCGAAAAAATAACAAAATGTAAACTTCTTTAATGTCTGGCAAGAAAACTTCCAAAACAATACACATATATATACACACATACATATATACATACATATATATATATATATATACATACACATTCATATATATGTTTACGCGTGTGTGTGGGCAGAGGTGTATGTATATGTGTGAAAAAGCTGTCTAAATCAATTAAAAAAGAAAAACTGTAGAGACAAAATTTACATATGCTTGAGAAGAAGTCAACAGTAAGAGAAAAACGAAAAAAAGGATGAGAGGAAGATGAAGAAGTGTAGGAAAGTTAGGCAGAGAAACAACATATATATATATATAAAATAAATTTAGACTTTTCTTATACATATTTTTTGTGAATTGTTGAATTCAAGTAGTTAACAGCAGTTAACAGCAAATAGTACCACCATCAGTTCCGGAGATGGTCGTTGGCTTCAAAAGTAAATAAATATCTACAAACTTTGCACTGCAGGGATGATGCCGGCTTTGTAAGCAACGGCAAAAATAACAACAAGAAGAAAACAGCTGTCAATTTGCATCTTTAATTTTTGTCTAAAAGCTACAAAAAGGTTTCGGTTAAAAGTTGTTACAATAAAAGCACCAACAGCAATAATAATATAAAAAAAAGAAACTTATAGAGATGAGCCAATGTTCTTTTAGTCATAACATGAAAGAAGTGCCAAAGTCAGTGCCATTACCAGCGATACCCTTTTATTCTCTCCCTCGAATCAATGTTACAATGCACGTACTCAACCAAATATATATATATATATATGTATAGATATATATAGATATATATATATGTATAGATATATATAGATATATATATATGTATAGATATATATATATATATATATATATATGTATAGATATATATATATACATATACATATACATATACATATGAATATACATGTATATATGAAGATATATATATATATATATCGTCGAAGGCACACTTAAACATCCACCCACACACACGCACATATAGCCATAACATGGCAGCTGCAGCAGTCATACTTTAAGTGTAATAATAAACACAAACTTATATATAAACTCTATTAGAACTTTTTGGTTTTTTTTTTTGCTTTTTTATTGCCGTAGAAAATTTTACTTAAACTTGGTCTGAATGTGATGCTTTTTGATAATACGTGTGTTTTTAAATGTGTCTGTGCACCAAAGAGAAACGATGTAAATGAATTGAGAATAGCATCAGCAATGCGCTTTTTGTTTCTATGCTTGCAAACGACAAATAAAACTCAATTTCAAATGTAATGCAACAATGATAACAAAAACAAAAGCAATAGCGAAGACTGTGACAACAAATTTACAAATACTTACAAACTCCTCATACATAGTTTTCTGCTTAATTGTGACACAATACTGAAATTGTTAGTTTACGCAAAAGTTTTCCAAATAAAGCAAAAATAATGATAAGAAATAAAGTTTAGAAAATAACGAAAATTCAGTTAAGGTCTAAATAAACAAACGAACAAGCAAGCAACGCTGGGCAAAGGCAAAAAACAAACAACCACAACATCATAATAATATATGTACGTATGTACTTGAGAGCTAAGAAAGGTAAATAGACGTGCACTTGAAATTAATGACGCAATTCTTAAAAAATTAAAGATTAAAAATGATCCAAATTTATTGACATCGACAAACAAGAGGAGAACACCAACGAGCGGTGGGCAAGAGATCAATTATCAATAAAAGTACGATTTGAACTTTGAACAATCATCTCAAACAACTTTATTTAAAATATATTTTTAATATATTTCCATATCAACAATGTTAACGTAAAAAAACCATATTCAGATCTATTCGGATTGTCGAAAGATGCAGTAAAGGCCACGAGTTTTTTAAAACGGTATTAAAAATACCTGACTGCAGTGAATACACGTACCGTTTACATTGCCTATAACCAGCCAAAATCACAGTATAACTCACACATGCCGGCGGAAGCCGGCACACAAAAAAAAAAGATTCACCAATATGATATATTTGTGTCCATACGCCAGTAATGCCAATCATGAGCTGAGGAATTAATTACTATAAAATCGAAATAATCTTAAGTGCTATGAAAAGTTAAAAAACAAAACTCGTAATTTCGTTTGATCGCTTGCATATGAAAATTTTGGTAAAATATAGTCCCTGTCGACCAATTGATACTTCATAAGTGAAGAAATAATTTCATATTATTTATAAATATAGCTTAGATGGATTGCTTGAGAGGGCTTGTATTTCGAAGTCGTCTCAAGGCAAACGTTACTTTGGTAATTTCTTTTACACAATTTTCAGTAAATATTTTGCAACATTTCGAGATACACCTGACCTATCTGTCAGTCCAACCGTGCATATGTCTATCCATTCAATCATCTGTTTATCCATTTACACGTCCATATGCCTATCCCTTCATCCGTCCACTTGTCTATTCATTCACCTGTCCATCCTATTTTCAGCTTGTTTACTTTTCTATTTGAATGTCGATTTCATTATCTATTTCTCGGTTTGTTGAGCCAATGATCATTTCTCCATTTATTCATTTATAGGTCGTTTGCCGCTGATCGAAAAAAATATAAACCGGAGCTCTTTGATAAACACGTATATATGAGAACATCAAAATAGTATTGATCGATTAAACACGATAGCAACATTTAAAATTTTTAAAACCGAACTAATAGCTTCTGTAGATTCCTCTGAAGGTAAATAGTATTTTCTTAGATTTAGCACGTTTGACTCACTTTATTGGATTATCAAACGCAGTGTTTATTTAAGAATAAATATTTGTATTGTGTTATTGGTACGCAAAGAAAATTTAAAATTTTTAAAAAAAATTGTCTTTTTTACTCACTGAAAGAATGAAAAGAAGTAAGAAAATTATATTCGGTCGTAACGGAATCTTTTATAAAAGAACTAAATTGTCGCACTCTATAATGTTGGGTGCGTGCCGGTGATATTTTCCATCTTCAGAATAAAAGTGGATATATATTATGTATGTGTTGTACTTTATAAGTAACAAGTAAAAAGCATGGAAAACAAAAGTATTCACAGTTTTTATTGCATCTATAGGCATGCGGGCGCTGTAGGAGTGTTGTCTAAACGATTTAGAAAATGTTTACAAAAGGCAATATACAAACGGACAAACGGATAGACTGAATCTCTGAGGCCTCTTGCTAGATGTGGTAAACGTTTTGACAAAATTTATATAACACTTATGCTTCAATGTATAATAAAAATCAAAGTTTCAAAGATATTTCCCGAATATTTTGGTGTGTAAATAGTATGAGACTTGTTACAGATGCACATAAGCGTTTTTTCAAAACACTGGCGATAAATAAGAGCAAATCTTTATCGTTAACGTAATACGAAATTTGGTTCATTTAGATCTAAGCACTTAGGGTTTCAGTTGAAGAAGAAAAAGGAAATGTTTTAATTGATACATCACCTTGGGGATCACTGATTTCCCGTGTTCGTTCCCACGTATAATAATTTTGGTTTTCTCTTTTTTCGAAATTTTTTAAATGTAATCAATGGACAGACTCATGATTAGAATGAAATCGTATACATATATATATATATATATGGATTTCATACATTTCTTAATGTACTTTTAATAATCAATTAAATGATCTGTATGACGAATGAAAAATTTCGCGTCCACGTGAGAAATTTTAAATCTTTAAAAATATCTAAAACTTGTTATGTATTCATACAAATTAATTTTTCCTTTTTTTTTTTTTTTAAACCCAAAGTGGCCACTTGATATGCCAGACATTACTAGACACAGCATTAAAGCTTTTTGTATTTTCAAGCCGCATGAAAAGGTAGCATAGACGTCCTTAATAATAAATTTATAGTAGAATTCCGTCTGCGCCACCATACGTCGTTCAGTGTATACATACTTACGCGCACGTAAGTACACAATAATCAAGCAAATTAATTGAATGAAATTTTTTGTACATATACAGATATATAATTATAAACACAAAGTGCTTAAAATATGTCGCAATGAATTTAATGGCAATTTCATGTAAAAACGTAGGCAAAATTTTGTTATACCACAAACAAGTCAAATTCATTTACAAAATCCTTTGTCTTTCGTTATTTTATTTTTTTTTTTTAAACAATATTTCATGATTTGATGTAAACTTAAAGGCCCCCAAACAACAAAAAATTTCTTTTAATTTCTTCTTTTTTTTCATTTAACGAAATATTTTTAGAATCAATAGTGTCGTTATCGCATAGCTGTACGCATTTATAAAGAGTTTAAGTTAG
The DNA here is from genome assembly GCA_000688715.1 of Glossina pallidipes. NCBI lineage: Eukaryota > Metazoa > Arthropoda > Insecta > Diptera > Glossinidae > Glossina > Glossina pallidipes. Next base: position 439,695 of record KK499851.1, on the reverse strand, counting down.
TCATTATAAAGCTTCCTAGCACCGACGTTTATGTATGTAAAAATCTTGAATATGTGGAAGCTGTGTTTATGATTTTGTTAATTAATTAACAAAAATATTTTGTACAAATTAAGATAAAAAAAATCTTTTATAATTTGCATGCGATTATGTTCTAATATGTATTTTGCAACATTCAAAGGAAATAACCTGCACTTGCTGCAGCCGTAACCAACTGTAGGAGGCGTTTTATAACGATGAACGATAACTTGTAATTAAACTTTACTGTTCCCTGACTTGAAGTTTGTATCTAAGACAAATAAAAGGGAGGCGACAACATTCGGATAACGTCCTTCAACTGAACTTACGTCGGATTTTCTGCATATATCAGTACACTTAATAAATAACTATGTAAAGCATAACGCAATAGAAAAATGGACCAAGAATACACACATCGTAGTAGCAGCATCAGAAATAATGTAAGGATTCATGGCGAGCAAAGAATATGAAACTTCTTGAAGCAGTAATTTTGAAATATTTGGTGATAAAATATGGGTCGTTATACCAAAGTTGTCCGAAAAAGTTGCGGACTTTAAATGAACAATAAATTCTTTCTTTTACCGAAATTCGTCTTGATTCATTAACATGGTCTCCCTTAAGAACGATCAAATCAAAGCACAATGCCTTTATCATTTTGGTCAGTTTTTTATAGAAATTTTTCTAAGATCGTCAAAATACGCTTTAATTTTCACAGTGACCTCATCATTTGATGGAAATTAATTTTATGCGACATCCTTCTGGGATTTGTAAACAGATAACAGTAATTGGGGATTAGATCTGGAGAACATGGTAGAAGATGTGACAACGAATCTAAGTTCCATTCTGCTCTTACAGCCATGGACTCATAAGTCGGTGTTTTGTTTCAATCTAAGATCTCTCTGTATTCTACGTGAGGTTAACTTTCTCATACTTAAATTTTGATTCAACATAAATGAATATTTAATAAATTCAATGGTGGTTTTCGTCTGTTCTTACAAATTTTAATGGTCTGAAGAACTTATCGTTTCTTAAGCTTACATCACCACATTTCAGTTCAATCATCGAAACTTGCTCCGTCGTAAATGATACCAAAGAGCGCCATTTTCTATATATGTTGCTTTTCGAAAGCACATGTTTAATGATAACCCAATAGACAACTATTTTTCCATTCCCATTAAAATAAAGCCACTCGCTAAAACGATTGTCAGAGCAGACACTGATATATTTCTCAATGTTTGTGAACAAGTGCTGTCCACTTCATGCTCAAGTCAGAAACTTTTCAGCCAACCTTCGTACTTAAGTGATGTAAAACCTCGCAAGGTAATCTTCATGTATGTGAAAGCTGATCAAGTTCATTAGGATAATTCAGCAATAGAAGTGCAACTGATTCGCCAATCTATATCCAATCAATAATAATAGGCATTGAATAGGACATGATTAAAAATGTGCCCATAAAGAACATAAAATCGCGCACTTTTCATTATGTAAGAAGTTTGTAAAAATTTGTGCTGAAATTTTGGCGTGGATATACCTTAATTAGGTGAAGTCTTAAATGGTTCAGTTTAAAAAATCGATTTTCCGAACATAAATTTAAAGATATCTATCGCAGATATTATGCGTACACTGAATAACTTGACAAATATAAAGAACAACTGGAAATTAAAAAAGTTTTACGTACTATTATTAGCACCAGTCACGCTCCTAAAAATATCGTCAATTAATTCACTTAAATTGGGAAATTTAGAACTGAAGGGATGTCTTCATCAATGGCATTACGACAGACGGAAAACAGATCTTTTCATTAACTCAGTGGAAGATTTTTGGTGCATCCACTCCATAGCCTGGACTTTTACACGTCCGTTCGCCATTTCTGTCACTTTCGGCAAATCTCTCTTAATAAAATAACGGTGACTTCAAGAAAAGTTTGTAAAAATCGCTTTCGTTCAGAAATCTTCCGTAATAGGAAAACAATTTTGCCAAAAAAAAAAAATGGCAAATAATTCCTGATTACAATCGCTCATATGTGATATAGCAATGTTCATTTAACATAAAAAATATGAAATGAGTTTAAGTGAAAAAGTGCCATCAAGTTTTTTCTTTAAATTTATAAGCATTTTTTGTTATCTCGCAAATTAAAGCGAGAGACCATATATTCCTATTTGAAATAAACAATTGTACAGACTAGCAAATAAGTTATATATATACATATTAAGGCAAATATTTAATATCCAATACAAAAAATCTCTGCTCTATTATCGCAAAACTGTGGACCTATACGCCTGTGAATCGAAACCACTTCGCCTAGCTCCGATATTTCTTCTATATAACCTTTTGTTTTTAACGATACTTTCTGACTGCTCAACACAACTATTATTATTGTTTACTTGAATGTTCTCGTACGACTCGATGTTCTCTTCCGAATAAACTGCTTTCCGGAAATGGTCTACTTATATACATTTTTACCAGCATGTTACGATCACCTAACTTCATGGCTTCATTTTTAATCCGTTAACCTGCTTTTCCGCTAATCTTTTTCCACGGCCTGCAGCCGTATGACGCACCGCGCATGTGCACCTGGGTTTTTCCTGACTGTTTTCCTGTTAATCTCCTTCGTCGGCCGGTACCTGCATGACGTGCCGCGAATATGCACTAGGGAATTTATTACTTACGAAAATCTATTAGCTAGAATTAACTGGATTTGGGATTTTCGTAACAGTATAATAATGTAATGTATATGTGTATTAAAAACCTTATAAGCAACAATTCCGGAATATGGAGGAAAACGGTCAGATGCCGTCGCTTTTCGTTATATGAAGTTAAGTCATTTATTTGCATCTTTTAAATATCTAGGTTAAGTTTTCTTTTTATATCTATTTTAGTTTATATTTATATAAATTAAAAATAACTTGTTTAGATGGTTGTTTGATTTTTCCTCTGCTTTTCATTTATTTACATATATATTGTTATTCACACGCTGATGATATCACAAATACTCTGTTGTTTACCTCTTGATTGAAACACTTTTAGATATCGAGTACGCACTCGACATCGAGAAACTTAAACAAACCGCAGTTTGCGATCAAATTTGTTTTTTTGAATGGTTTTGCTTGATAGCATATCAAAGTCGACTAAATTGATTCCGTTAAACAACTTACTTACGATACCACGCAAAATGTAAGTCTTCTCATATCAGATTTGTCCATTTATAGATCAATGATTGTTGGAGTCAAATTTGCATAAAATTTTGAAGTTCATGTAAAGCAATAAATCAGGTTTAAAAGCGAGCATAATTTGCCAATAAATACGCGCTCGCTAGCTGATACGTCCTTAACAAAAAAACATAACAATTTGCACAAGATCTTCCCACACGCGTGCTCAATTTTCATTTGCCAATTTTAAGAACATTTGCTTGACTTTGATTCGAGTCTTGTATATAGGACACGTTGACACAGGGTGACTTTCAACATATATACTGTCAAATTTGCATTCGACACCGGGCAACTTATTTGCTTAATTTTAATCTAGGATTGTTGTCATTGTGCGGATAAGTGTTAATCTTGTGTATGAGCTAATGCGTTAATGATAATCGCTATGATCCAATCATTTACGAAATAATATCACAAGTGTGGTAAATGTTTCATAAGGGAAATCACATTTACCGGCTGTCTATGTTGCCCAGGCGTTAGTTTGATGTGTTTCACTTAAATAAGTTAAAAAATGTTTCTGATAATCAAGTAGCTCACGTTTCTTTACATATTTATTTTTTTGAAAATACTTTGAACGGAGTAATTATTTAAGTGTGATTAGACGAAATTACATTGCAGAGCATTTTAGAATCGCTTCTAAAAAAACAAGAGAAAAAATTGGCTCTAAAAGAAAATTAAGGCAAATAAGTTCTCACAATTCCTGCTTATGCTCCATTTTAAAACAACGAGATATGCGATACAAAGGAATAGAACGACAACAACCGAAATAAAAATATCGTTTAACAAACAAAACTAGTCTAACATACAAATGTTTTATATGCTTTTGGTTTAGTGTACCAAGTACAGATCGACGCGGTAAACATGTCAGAGTAGTACTGTCAGCGCGCTGTCAATCTTGAAAGTTTCAGGCAGAGTGCACATGCACAACAAATATATATACAAATATATACAAATATACATATGTATATACGTAATCATTCCTTTGGAATAATGCAACAAACATCACCATTAAGTATAAACGGTTCAACGAATAACTGATATACACTCTAGATGATGGTTTTGGTGGTTTTCATTAGAGATAGAGCGTTACGTGTGCGTTTGAATATTATACTATCCACAGTAGCCATCCTGATTGGCAACAACAACAGTAACAACAAAAACAAAAATAACAGACTCATGTTAACAAGGCAATCTAATGTTGTATCATTTGATTTCCGTGTACGTGAAACTCTTTTGTAGACACATGCGAAGTTCCTACAGTAATATATGTGCGTGTGTGTGTTACTTTGTAGACGAGGTAAAGTATTTTAAAAGCTTACGGTTTATAATTAATGCTAGTGAGATGTTTATGGATGTGTGCTTGGATGTGTACGGCCAACAACTACTGTAACATTTATAAAGTTATTGTAAACTTTAATGACTATATGCTCTCACTCTTTCTCTCTCTGTGCGTGTGTGTGTTCGTGTGTTTGAATTTGTGCAGTAATCATTTACGTGAGCTCTCTTCACTGCAACAAAAACATCTAAGGACTCAAACCCACAAACACTCGTACCGCGAGACGCGAGAAAACTGAAACACACCCGTTAGACCATTCATACGTCTATTCACAGTTGCCATTGAAATGCCACTCTGCGTTCTTTGCTTTGATTTGAAAACAGAAAAAAATCACAAGAGAAAACTAAATGAAACGCATATTCAAAACTGAACCGAAATACATTTGAGCTGGCTAGCAGATGAAATGAACAAACGCACATATGTCATTTGCAGCATCATTCACACATACGTACATGTAACGAAAAAACCATATAGATGACGCAACGCAACAAAATTACAGATTACAACGCGAGTGGGTTTGTTTCCTTTTATTTCAGTTTTTTTAGTTTTTTTGCTTCAATTGTTGTTTTTGTCGGAATACAGTTGGCTTTGTTTATATACATATATAGATGTAGATGTACGATGTATTTAACAACAAAGATAACAATAACAACAATGATGATAGCAAGATTACTTTAAGATTTGTAGAAGTATCGTATAAGTGTTTACGAGGTTAAGAAAAATTGCACTAAGAGATGTGAGAAGGATAGTGAGAGACATATAATATTATATAAGCTATGATTATTGAGTATCAATTTTAAATTCACAACACTAACAATCACACAGAAGCGCAATTGAAATCATTATAAAATTTTGATTTCAACATCTGACAACGTTATCGACAGGGCCTGAAACCGTTATATAAAATTGTCGATTTTCATTTGAGTTTGAGTTGCGAACACATAATGAAAACCTGCCATCACTTTCAACGACATCATCATTTTGATCATAGTCAGCCAGATGATCATGAATTGGGAATACATTGTTGTTGTTGTTGTTGCTGCTGCTTGTAAATGACATGATGAACTTATTATATGAATGGTCCCTGTTGCAGTTGGTCATTATTTTGTTTTTGTGTATGCTATAGCAGGGACAATGGCAATGGCAGCTACGGCGGGAACAATAACAATTTTGTGATTTAATTCCTCTAATCCAGTGTACAGTTTTATGGCATACAATAAATCGTTAATTGCCCCGAGGAGGAGGAGTAGAAAGCAATCGCTACATACAATGCATATGTAACGATAACAACAACAAAAACCATACAACTTGGCTGAACTGCACGTTTTATAATGTCGCATCTTCCGTAACTGACTCTAAGCAATGCTTATATAAGTATATAATCAAACCGAGAAATATATATGAACTGCAGACAAGCCAACCAGGTAAGCAGGCAGGCTGTACAGGCATACCTAGGCGCTGAGCAAGGTGTCAGTAAGTTATCGAAATTTTTTTTTTTTTGGGTAGAAAGACAACAGACGACATTAATAAAATATACTAACACACCAAGTTATTGGTGTTGTATTAGTGTAAATGTAGTAAACGCAGTACATACCCGTAACATCAAGTGAGTGAATATTGCCGTTGAATTGGCACCTTGAGGGCAAATGTAGCGTAAATACACAGTTTGCCATTATATCTTAAAGTGAGTGTATATATATATGGATTTATACATGTTTATATATATATACATTTATATACGCGCGCGCGCGCGCGCGTGTGTGTGTGTGTGTGTGTGTGTGTGTGCATTGGCTTGATGCTCAGGCTCAATTACACATACCAAATGCTTCAGGTTTTCATTTCTGGTTGCTATGGTTGATTTTTTTTGTTTTATTTTTGTTTTTCTGCCCAACAATTTGGTTATAAAACGAAACGACCTCCATGGTCGATGAAATCAAAGATGCACAGAGTCGATCAAAAGCGAAAAAAAAGAAAAGAAAATGGTATTCTATTGCAAGCAACACCATCAGCAACGCACAGGCACTAACGCTTTAATAATGCTAACATAAAGATTTGTTGTTCACTGCACAAGTCGCAGACGTGTTTCTATACGATTCAAACATAAACTACTACTATGCCAATGGTGGTTGGTAGTATTACAATATTATTGTTATTACCTAAAGTATCCATCAATGGCAATTACTTATTTTGTGAGTAATAAAGTGTTTTTTCTTAGTTGTTTTATTTATTTATTTCTTTTTATCCCCTGAATATTTATGCATATATGTATACAAAAATTGCTGTTGCTGTTTTCGTATCACGTTAATTTTTGCCTCCTTCCGTTTAGCTAAAAATTGCATGAACCTTGTTAACGTGTGTGTATATGTTTATAAAGAAATCCAACAGGTTTGCCTTGACAGATTTTTTTTTGTTCTCTAGTCAGCCAATGATCCAACTAAAAACCCGATAACATACTTAACAGTCGTTGTGTTCTGAAGTGACAATCATTGTATATGTTGTCGATACATGTTATAAATTACTTATTCAAGCAATTTACAAAACGAGCCGGTCGGTAGCAGAGCATATGGACTAAGGTGAATGATAAGCTGCAGCTTTTCTTTTTAAAGAAAAATAAATTGAGAAAAACTCCTCGACAATCTAAAGAATTTCATAATTTTAACGGAATCTTGATATAATAGCTTCAGAAATACTTTCACTTAACCTAATTTCTAAAGGGTCCCTTCAAATTTCAAGTGAAAGCCGCAAAATTCTTTACTTTCAGATCTCTCAACTAAAATAACCTATTGAAGTCTATTAATGTGTATATCTTTAGCAGCGTAGTTAACTAGGGCGTCAAAAAAGCTGAACTCTGGGTACCTTTCACTTGTAAAGCGAGATTCAAATTTCACATATACATTATGTTTTAGCAGACATAGTAGAACTAATATGCGATAAAAAGACTCAATTCAACATTAATGACGATACTTATGAGCCGCTATGCTATCGAAAATAAAATAGGACAACAAATGATTTTGGGTAGGATAGTTTCGATTGGTTGCTTTGAGTATTTTCTTATTGACCCTAATTCGCAATAGTTTCTCGTTTCTGGCTTAATATATCGTATTATCAAAAAAAAAAAAACAATGCGAAAATGTGGCTAAGGTTTAATTTGTAATATTTTAATAACATTTTCAAATGGAAAGCTCTGCATGTCATATTGAGATAACAAATAGCTTAGCTAAGCAATCGAATGCTAGGAGAATTCCTGACTTTATCGTAGTTACTTTACCCGACTTTAACTCTTCCTACGAACTGTAGAACTATTATAGTTCCTAGAGACCTTAGTTCTTCCGTCGTCATCTCCGCACTTTGTCGCTTACGATAACACACAAAACATAGATGACAAATTAAATTTATAAAACAGCTTTTATAAAACAGGATTTGTGCTATTTTTGGAAAAAAGTGGAAATTTACATGGTGCGTGGAAAACATAGGTGTTCACAGTTTTTGATTTATAGACGTGCGGGCGTTGTAAGCGCATTCTTTGGAAAGCTTTGCAAGTTTGAAAGCTGCATCTTTGGAATTATTTTCCAAGTTTGTAAGCAGCATCTCTATTTTTGTGAACGGGGGAATGTTTACAACAGAGATTACTCAGACGGACAGACGGGGAATCGAACAAACGGACATGCCTAAGTCGATCCAGAATTTCATGCCGATCAAAAGCATATATACTTTGTAGGGTCTCTAAAGTTTCCTTCTAGAAGTTGCAAGGTTTTTGACAAAATGATTATACCCCCTATCCTTAGATGATGGTTACAAAAATGGCCCGCATTGTCTTAATACACAATATCTCCAGAGAGAATAAGTATTTCAATGAAGTTTTTAAAATTTTAATTTTGTAATACCAGGAGATTAACGCTTTATTGTATTCTATAAAATTATATAAAACCTGACGCTCATTACGATAAAGAATTAAGAAAGTCAAACTCTTCTTTCGTTTATAATTTGAATAGGAGTAGGAATCGATGATACTCATTGCTAATTATAGAAATAATTAAAGAATTTTATGTCTTAATCTTTTATGATGTATGGCTCAGATCTAGTAGAATGAATAGAAAATAAGAAATTTTTACTACCTAGTAATCAGCCTGAGTGACCGACTAGGCAAAAAGGCGCGACTAACAACTTAATAGATGTCGATTCAAATCTCAAAAGCCAATGGCCCTTAAATGCTAGTGCTTTAAGAATTTAGTCTTACAATTGGTTTCTCTGGCGAAATTAATTTTAATAATAATAATAATAATAATAATAATAATAATAATAGCAAGCAAACACTGTGTAGAAAAAATAATTATAATTTTATGCTTTTACATATATCTGCTGAGATAAGCCGATAAGATAGAGCCTATAAGCTAAGTAAGAATATGGATTAGTTCCACCACATTTTAAGAGCTTGTGTGCAAAGCCATTACTTGTGATACATCCAAACATGGAATTGATAAACGTTCGAATAACAAATATATAGAGGAATTGATTTGTGTAATAAATTGTACTATGCCCACGTGATCGAACGTCTCCTTTTAACTAGCATTTAATTCTCTGCCGTTAATAATTCTCCTTTTGCTTATACCTGTTTCTCTCATTTTTACAAAGTTTCCTTTGAAGTTATAAATGATTTATCTGCTTATCCGATACAATTATAATTTTTAGTATAATTTTATTCTGGGTATGTATATGTGTGTAAAAATGATTTGTAGATAGCTAATCAATAAATCTGTCAGATATCCAGTTCATTTATGTATTGCATTTAAAAATTTAAATATAATTATAAGCAGCCTCAGTATCGTATACAAAAGAAAGAAAAGCAATAAAAAAGACAAAAGAAATTAATGTAATAAACAGATTTCATTGATATGTATATATAATTACCAATTATAGTACAACATGTGGGAATATGTGATTGCTTTTGTTGTTGTTGGGTTGTGACAGTCTTCGCAGTCATCCAGATACATGGATACGTAGAACTCACAAAATCAGGGCAACATAATTAAGATCAATAAATTTTACGTAGGTATGTTTGTGCGTAATCGGCAAGAGAGAGAGAGAGCGAGGTTGGGTGAGTGCGAGGGAAGGGGGTTAAAACTCATCGCATTCGAGAGAAAGGGAGAGAGATAAGAAAAACAAATATGAAGCTTACCATAAATTCGTTTAAATAGGACAAAAAACGTCGTTTAATTGATTCAAAGCATTACTGCTTCGAATTGCATAAAGAAGAAGAAGAGAAAGAAGACAAGCTTATTCTATTATAAACTACGGCTGACAAGACCAAGAAAAATGTTTCATCCTATAGGCCATATGTAAAGATTTGAGAATCTATTATGGATTTTATGGTTATTATAATGAACTTTACGCCAGCATCACAGCGCAATCGTCATTATTACGATCATCGTCGTTATCACCATCATAGTCATCTTTCACATCACATATATAATCATAATAATTTTCCACGGTTAATTTCATTGCTGCAATAAATCCAAATCAAAAACCAATAAAGATACACTGTTCAAGTCCATAGTAGTTCAGTTGTTTTTCCATTTTTCTTTCCTTTCGACCGCATCATGTAAGTCATTTAAGTTGGCAAATGTGAAGTCATCCATGCACAATCATGGAATATATTTTATAATGTATGATCCCTGTCTTTGTCTGCGTACGCAAGTGTGAGTGTGTTTGTTTATGTATGTTTTATGTATGTTTACAAATACGTGTGAATGTTAATGCCACTCTTGCTCTGTTGCTTATCTGTCAGTCGGTTAGTCGATCTTATATCACGCATTATTTTGTTTTTTATAAGGAAGGAAACCTATCACGAGCTTAATTATGAGGATTTAAAAAAAAAAACAAAACTTATACAAAAATATATACTACCACATCGTCAGACAGTACTTGGTCAAGGATCACAAACACCAAACAAGAAGTAGACATATTTGCGAGAGCAAGAGCAGCAGCAGCTAACATAACAAGCACACCATCAGGAAAGAGATCATTATTAAAGCATTTGCCAAAGCATTAAGTTAATACATTTTATTTTTTTTACTTATTTATTTATTTTTATTTTTTGATGAAATATAAGCTTCACAGCATTTTTTAATTCACATAGCAAACAAGCCTAACAAACGTTAACACAGACGTACGTATATGTCCAAGTCAAGCGTACATACTTTTACTAAACGTTGCAACTCATCACGTTCGATCGTCGCCATTGCTGTGCTCAGATCACGCAGCCGCACATTTAAAAAACAACATTCCCGGCACATCTTTCTTCCTGACTTCATGTATCCCTTTTAACCGGCCGCACTATCAATTTAATACAGATGTTGTATCAACTAGTGAGTTGATTGCTTTCCATCCATGTGTGTTGATCGTTTTATTCATATCCAATTTTTTAGCCTTTCTGCTTTCATTAAAATGTTAGTTTTGTAGTTTATTGGCTTTAATTTGTTGTATATTTTTCTTTAACGAAAACAAACAAAACAAAACCTTCCTTTTCTTCAGCGCACTTGCGATGAATATTACGCGAAACCTTGTACATCCCCAGATATATCTGTGCAAAATTATTATTGCTTTGGCGGCATTGTTTTCATTAACGACCAAAAAAAAAAAAAAACACTTTGGGGGTCCATCTGCTTACATATCATTTCTTTAATCGAAAAATTATTATTTGTTTATTACAATCATTGGTAAGCTTCTCCAAGTTTTTTTTTTTGTTTTGTTTTTTGCGAAGGTTTATTCATTTTTCAGAAAAGTCAATAGGCAATTCTCTTTTTTTATTTTTATTTTTTTTTGCAAAATTTTTATCTTTTTACTCTGCACCATTTGTGATGCAGAGTATATTAGGTTTAAACGAACGTATACAATACTCGAAAGGACTTATGGTGGACTCACTTCTTATGATAACAACAAATTTAGAATAACTTGCTAAATCGTTTCAAACCTGTCCACCCTTCTTTCCATCTAATTTCCGTCGTTATATTCAACCTATAAGTCATTCTTTATTATGCAAAAGTCGTTGCATGAAGAATTTTTCTATTTTTAATATATCTCGACATAACTTTATTCATGGCATAGTATAGTGATATACTAAATGAAAATGGAAGATATTGATGCGGTTGGACGATTTTTGAAACTTCTATAAAAATGTGCTTGTAAAAAATAGGTTTTTTTATGGCAGTCAAACTTAATTTTTTACTGGCGTGAAGTTAGCTCACTGTACGCAACCCACATTTATGTCTTTGCTAAAAGGTAGGCTATCTTCACTTCACTAATTTTTTGCATTTTCTGAGAAAAAGTTAATTCACGGGACATTGATCTGACATATAAGTATTTTTAATTATTTATTGTCTATAGATTTTGTAAATAAATTTACAAAGTATGGATTTAAAAGCTGTTTGGATCATATGCTTGCGTATATTGAAAACTCTACCGCACTTGATATTTGAACCCGTGACCATTGAGTTGTAAGCCACGATCCTTTCCTTACTCGGCTACTCGAACGGATAAGACATATAAATATATTTTGGTATTTGGACCCCATTAGGCTATTCTTTGCATTCCCACACCTCTATAAAAGTTTTCATTTAAAACAATCTCCATTGTGGCAACAAAGTCTAATGCTTGGTATTTTATGATCAAAATAGGTGACGAATAATCAGCTGTTTGCCAAAAGAAAATTCTCTACACTAAGCTTTGCACTGCGTCCACTCACGTTTGTGCTCCTTTCGTAAAAAACGATTAAAAACAATCACTTTGATGCGGTTTAATTTCCTAATTTTGAATAAACTCTTAACTTTAGATTGCCACTGTGCTTACATTGATTACTCGACGCGAATTTTTAGTAATTTAAATAACTAATAAAGTAAGAACCGCTTTATGCATTTACTCCGACTACAATTGTTTGTTACCTATAGATCTGTCTACGCTTTTAAACACCTTCGAAAGCCTCTTTTCGATCTTGCTTACATACGTTTATATATAGACATTTTTTTTTTTTTAGCTTTTGTAGACATTAAGAGCTTTCCAGATATTTGTAAATGTGATCTGTGAAACTGAATCAAGCTTGTTCTCTAACTCTTTCAGTCGAAAAACTTTTCCGACGAACGGGCGAATGAATATCGGTTTAGAGTTTCATACAAATCGCAACATACAGGTAACCCTCCTACAACGCGGTACTTCTATAACGCGGTTCGCAAAATGCGGAAAATTTTTGATAACGCGGTATCCCTACAACGCGATTTTCAAAAATTTTTAAAATAATATTCTAAAAAACTGTAATTTTGAATTACACGTTTATTTAACAAATTGTGAGATCTAGCCTCTTTGATTTTTACACTACATATTTGGATTTAAAAAGAAAGATCGCCTATCTACATGTGTATCGTTTCTTTAGTGCATGCCTAGAATTTAATTGGCGGCAAAGCTACAACGCATTGTTTTTCAAACATTTACACACACGTTTTTTTTTTAAAAAGGAAAGGAAAGAAGAGAAAAATTCATGCAACTGATTTATGTCATGCTAATAGTCCACACTAACACTACATCATTATTACAACCTTTAGATCAAATAATAATATCAACTTTCAAAGCATACTACATAAGCAAATCGTTCGAGCCTATATTAGAGAAGATGGAATCATCAAATATAACGGTCAAGGAAGTCTGGAAACAGTTCTCAATTTTAAATTATGTTGAAATAGTTGGGACGTCACTTAAAGAAATTTGTCAATCAACACTGAGAGTTTGCTGGAAAGCACTATTGCCGGAGGCAGCAGTTCAGGAAACTGTTGCTAATCCAGTAGAGGATGAATATAGAAACGTAGTGGGACTGGCGAACGTAATAAGAAGCGATGGATTTGACGAAATTACTGTAGACGGTATTTGGGAATTAATTGCGGAGGACGAAGTAAATGAAGCAGATTTAGTGGCCATGACAAATGAAGCATTATCGATTGAAGATAGCTGTGACGATCTTTTCAATGCCAAAATTGAAAATATTTCGCTAAAAAGTGTGGAGAAAATTTTAAATCTGGCAAGGAGTTGGAAGAAAACGATCGTCTAAGGGATAGAGCAAATATGTTCAAAAGAAATCTTAAAAATAATTTATCCGCCTACCAGGAAATCTATAAAGATTTAAGAAATAAGGAAACACGGACTTCAATAAAAGATTTTTTTAAAACTAGAAATCATTGAAAAGGATCAGTTTGATAGTGGATCAAGCTCCGAATTTGAATTAGGGCAGATACGAGCAAAACGTTTGAAACACACTCAAATTATAATAAGTGATGTCGAGGAAGGAGATTTGTAGAAGGTTTGATTTGAATTTTTTTTTTACATTTAATGCTAAGTAGATTTGAAATTCCGTTTTATTTGGTTTTCCAGATTTTATTTTATTTTGCCCTGTTTAAATAAGTGAATTGGTACTAATTTATGTTGTTATGATGAAATGGATAAATAGAAAAATATCTCAAATAAAAACTATTTTTTATCGATTAGGAACGTATCCTCCCTTTTTGCACTGGATGTAAGTCTCCTACAAGGCGATTTCCTATACCGTGGAATTTTTCAGGAACCTATTGACCGCGTTGTAGGAGGGTTACCTGTGCATGTATTTTGATCTTCGTCCTAAATTTCCAATAGCAATGTCTAATAAGTGCTTATTTGTTTAAGCCTGAAGATGTATGGTTTGTGCTATTTTTCCAATGAATTGAAGCGAAATGAATCGCGGTGCACCTTTACTTAATTCAATTTTTGGTATTTATAACGCTAAGCAACGATAACCTTTACGCCTGTGTTTCATTCCCCCGCTGCGCTTTTATTTATTTCGAATAAGATATAAATTATTCAACACAAACAACAATTGTTTAACTGCAAATAGATGTCAGTACAAAGAACTTGACAGCGATGCTTGTGTAAACGAAATTAAACTTTCAAACAATTACTTAATTTCATTTTGACCTCCTCGTACTGTTTAAGCAAGAAACATAAAAGTAAAAAAAAGGAGACGAAATAAGTATATATATATATATATATATATGTTTATATGTGCATAGAGAACAGTTCAATTACTGTACTAACAACCTACACAAAACAATGCAACGGAACATAATGCAGAAACGAATGGCAATTTTCAATATCTATATAATAACTACGTATTGTATGCTGCATTGTTATTGCATTTTGTACAACAAACAATTTGTTTTGTAAAGGAGTTACTAGAAAAATACTCAAGAATATGAAAGTGCAGTTGTTATGATTATAGTGTATAAGACGGAGGAACGAAGGAGGTGGGACGGGCAATGCAGTACACTTGAACGTCATTTCAAAAATTATTTACATTTCCTTTCAAACCAAAGACATTGATTGATTTAACAATTTTAAAAATGTCTTATGTATGCAATGTCAGGTTGTTTAGCTTGTCGCTTGGTTGGCGGCAATGGTTTGGTTGTTTGCTTAGTTGCACGGTTGATTGTTCGCTATGGCACTACCATGTTTTTGCTTGTAGGAGATTTGCCACGCTTTAGCGTTTGCTACTTTGTTTTCTTCAACATCTCCTTCTACAAGACCGGCTTCTAAATCAAATCGAATGAAATTAACGAAAGCAAAACGAAAACAGAAAATGTTGAAATGGTTGCGATGATAACGATTACATGCCGCGTTTGCTGCTGCCTATTAAACACCAACAATACAGAAACTAAACAACCAAGCAACCATATGTTCAACGAGCCATCCATCCATTCATGCATCTATAAGTCCATGCCAGAGCAACATGGTAAGCAGCGTGTAATCACTAACAAATAT
Organism: Glossina pallidipes; assembly: GCA_000688715.1. NCBI lineage: Eukaryota > Metazoa > Arthropoda > Insecta > Diptera > Glossinidae > Glossina > Glossina pallidipes. The sequence continues at coordinate 424,308 of KK499851.1, read as the reverse complement.
ATTCAGTGCCTGAAATTTGTTGAATGTTTCATACATTATTACAGGCTCTTGGTCAGAAACGCATGTTTACAAAGTTGTTGCTTCCAATAAAATTGTTAAAATTTTATATTTTCTTTTATTCATTTATCAATTTGAGCTTCGTCAAGTCATCAAGACCAATAGTAAACGTTCCGTCATTACCCAAAACTGAGCAGCAAAACTAAACAATTTTCTAAGATGTATTGCAGGAAAAAGCCAAGAGCCAAGCAGTAATTGCTTGCAACATAAGAATTTTAATTAAAACTTATTTGCAAATATGAAATAACCTTCACCTTAAAGCTCTTTTTCAAAAATGTTAATTGAAAAGACGAATCACATTTCTCGTACGTAACTACAATTTTTTTAAAGCAGACAAGAGCTTTTCATCTAGATAAACATTAATTATAATTATGTTCATTGTTGTTTAAATATAAATAAACATTGCTATGCATTTGCAAATTCATATTCATATTCACAGTCATAATCATCCTTATGTTTATATTCATATTCATACTCATATCATCATATTCATAATCACTTTCATATTCGTACTCATATACATATTCACATTTACAATCATATTAATAAATATGAATGCGATGTATTCACGTTCACATTCATATTCATATTTTCGTATTCATATGCGCGATCATATTCATATTCATAGTCAAATTTATATTCATAATCATATCATAATCAAATGAATAATTATATTCATTTTTATGTTTTCATATTCATATACATACTCGTATTCATACTCATATAATATATTCATACAAATGCTTAATCAAACAGGTATCAGTAAGTTAGTGATACCAATGACAATTTGGATCTGCTTAAAAGAAAACTTTGGGGAAAGTGAAGGATAGAAAAGTAGATTACTATTTTCAACAAATTGGTTTGAATATTGAACAAACTTCCCGATACCTACATGTTAACAAATGAAGATGATGAAGAGGTACATAAAGGTATGACCAAAAACAAATCGCAATCGCTAATGAACAATTTTACTTCAAACTAAAATTAATAGTAACCCAGACAGTGACTATCGAAACAGAATCTAATTATTGGCGATGCAAGTAGGAATTGTACAAGTAGATAAAAAAGAAAGGCTATCATTGAAACAACCAATAATAGTAATGTAAGTCTTATGGAAATTAATAGGTTAAGTCCAGTCTATAATGATTCTTCGATCTTTTTTTTTTTTTTATTTCGTTTCTGAGAAATATATATATATTTTTTCTCAATTTACAAATTAACCGAATTCGTTATTTTTATGTTTTCAAAGATTAAATTTCGATTTTCATATTTATTATTTAATATTTTTTCATGTTTTGTATGATTTTCATGTTTTATTATATAATATTACTCTGTTTCTATGTTCAATAAACTATTGATTGTTATCAATTAAATTAAATTTTGTTAAAGGGTTATTTATGCTTGTTGTCGATTTTCATTTTCGATTCATATTCTTTTATAACGAATCTATCTACTATGTGAAGGCGAGGTTGATGCATGTATTTGCAGTTTTGTATATAATTTTTATTGTAATAACTCTTTGGCTACCGCTTGCTGTTTGACTACCCCGTGGTTATCATATATAATAGTATCAACTGCAACTGTGCAACCTTAATGCTACGCTTTCGCATCGATGTTGGGCGCGCAGAGACCATTTACAGTCAGAAAACATTTTAAATCAGCTGGGAACCGTTGCAATACTTGAGACAAGAGATACGGTCTTTGTAATTATTTTATTTATTCATTGTCGCAATGCAAAGTGGTAAGAAGACATTAACCAAAACATCCATTCATTTTTGATTCTTTTCTATAGATAGACTGTATCGGATCCATTTTCCGACTACCACCCGCACCCGCACGAAAATAAATGCACTTCTCTAAATTAGCCACAAGCCATTGCGTCCATAAAACGATATGTAAGCGTTTATACCGCGACAAGACCTAACTTTTTGATAAAAAAATGAACTGTAGTAAATTACGACCACCCGAGTCTGTTTCATGGGCCCGGCCCGATGTAAGAGCTGACGTTAAACAAAGAAATTTATTTGTTGTTTTAAAAATTTGAAAAAATAAATAAAGAATTCCACTAGGCGTAGTGCCGTACGGTATTTAATTGTCGACCTTGCCTTATAATGTTTTTAGGTACATAAAAACAATGGCATTTAGGATACAGAGCACTGAGTATTAATTTTACAGTAAATCAGTAGGGCTTACTCCCCATATTCCACGCTCTAATGTGAAAGTCGTTATGAAAAAATCTGAATTTCTTCTCAATACACTGATAAAAAGAAAAGAACACAGAAATAAAAAATTTAAATTTTCTCTATTTGATATATTTTTTTCAATATTTCCTTTTTTATTTTTTTCTGATTTTTTTTTTTTGAGGAAAATGTACACCAAAAAAAATGCTGATTGTAGATATTTCTGTCTCCAAAGCATTTCATTGTTGTTGCCGTTGTTATGGTTTAAGTCGTTTTATCTCTACGCTTACGTATTCCTTATATTAAACATTTAAGTGAATATTTCATGGTCGCTGGCATCCTAAATATTATTTGAGTCTTTTGCATACCGTTTTTAAGTCAAGCCATTGTTTTCTTTATACATCTAAGAGAGACAAAGACAAAGCATGTAAAAAAAATAATAAAACAAAGAACAACCAAAAAAAAAAAACTATTCAAATTGGACACTAAATGTGTCAGAAGAACTCTCTTAATTGCAAGATTGATTGATTTACGATGAACAGGTCCTTGTTTTTGAAATGCGTATAAATTGTGGCCATTGTCAGGCAGCCGCAGTAACAGTGGCAGAATGCAAAATTTCCCGTATGTCAGCAAACAGCACATAGTGTAGTAAGAAATATTAGGGCTTAACAAATTCATGAGAATCGTTAGAGTTTTGAAAATTGTCACTGGATATTATATTCGACAAAAAGGAAGATTGCAACAAAAATATATGTATATATAAATAAGCAGGCATATTCGTATGTCTGTGGTGTTATTGATGAAGTCCGTTGTTTTGAATTGTTGTTAGCCGTAATTGATTTTCGAGTTTATTGAATAGTAAATTTAATTCATCGTATACATCGTATACATAAACATGTAACTACTGAAATGTTTGTCTGTTTGTCTGTTTCTTTACCCATTAATTCCATTCTATGTTCGATTGTGAACTTGTTGTACACTATAAAACTTTAACTCAAGTTCAGCGACAGAAAAAAGTATTAGAAAAAATATCCAATCACGCTATAACCGTACGAATATAAAAAGAAACAACCACAACAACAGCACAATCAACCACAATTGATATTAAGTTTTTCATCAATACTGAGTCTGTATGTATTATGTAGATATGTACGCTTTTATACCCAGCATATGAAAGTTGAGGTATACTAATTTTGTTAATTCGTTTGGTATTAGTCCACGTATAAATCTACTTATCGGAGTCTTTCTCGAACAAATATCGATTCAAACGATTTGATTTAACGGATCGCCTATAAACACTTAATAACAACCCATTATAAAATTTAATTAGTTGAAAGCCCTTATACTCCCTACACCTCGAATCAAAGGACTTTGAAACTTGTTCATTATGCACTTTTGCAATATTGTTCCGCTTGTTTTGGAATAGTTACGATATATCTCATGCAAACAAAACATGCTAACTCACTTGTAACGTAGTTTACAAATTGCAATATAAAACGTTTAGTTTAGAAATTGCAATGCAAAAAAAAAAACGTTTTCGATAATCATTTCGGTATAACTTGCAAAGAAATAGCTAATGTTATCTGCTGGGTAAATAGTTTAATCATAAATAAATTTTGATCGTCCAGATATTCTTCTTGATTTTATTTCTAAAAAGTTTTGATATAATATACAGGAATAGCAACACTATACGCGCAAGAGCCAGCCCCTTGATGATTATAACAAAGATAGAATCTATTTAGAAAGTTAAATTTGCAACTTGCAAAATATTGATCCATAGGTGGCCAACTAATTGAAAACACTAACGTTAATAAAAATATATAAATAAATATGAAAAAAAAGCTAACTATAATAACAGTCAAATTATAATAATTGATATCAATTAACGACACATATATATACATATTGGTATATGTACCTATAGTGGGTACACGACTTTCGAATATAGTTTTCCATTTCCTTCTATATCTCCTATCCGTCTCTTTTTGTGCAGTCATTTTTTCTCTGATTGCCGTTGCTCCAAATAAGCACTGCTTCCAAAATATACGGTACTATTGTAGTTCTTAGCCATAAAGGCAAAAAACGAAAAATAAAAAAGAAAAAATTAATATGTAGTCTTTTCTTTTTTCTTACTGCTCTTATTTTTGCTGTTGTTTGTTTGCTCGTCAGTTCGCCGTGTACTTAGTTTGTTGATTGATTTTTATGTTCATGGCTCAACTTTCTTGTTCTTATGTTAAACTGCTGAAAGCCAGAGTGATTGACCCCCTCCAATATGGTTCATTGCCTACAGGGATTCCTGTTTGTACGGATACGTAAGGAAGTGATTAAATTGCCTTTTTTCTAACCTTTGTTATTTATTACAATATCGTTTTTATTGTGCTTTTAATATTATTCTTACGAACGTAACTGTCAATCTATTTCAATGTAACCACCGCTTTCGTGTATAAAATGTTTACTTAATACATAGTCGTAGTAGTAGTAGTAGTAGTAGTAGAAGTACCTAATGGAAAGGACACTGGACCAAATCCCCACATGGATATACTGTATTGATGTACGTAATTATATCATTAGTTTAAAGGAAGTAGTGAAGAAACTGCCACACAACCGAAACAAGGACGATCGCTAAATTTATTGAATCTTAAATTTAGTGAAAACGATCATCGACCGTGTGATGGATAAGCAAGAATACAACGCGTTACCAGCGTACAGGCCATCAATTCGCTTCTGGCACAGTCGATACTCCTAGCTGCGATTGCCTGTTAAACGAAAAAAGTAAAGGATTTGATGATGCGCTCAATAGAACCTTTTTTTGTTCTTTTTTTTTCTTAATATAAACAAACACTGAGGAGATGTCCCCTAATATAAGTGTCGCACAGTGATGGTTAGAAAGAAGTGGACTAAGAAAAAGACCGAGCACTCACCATAGCTGCGGCGAAATGCGGTCAAACTGCGTTAACATTTGAGCCCGACATGGTAGTCGCGGCTCTAATCTGCAGGACCTAGCTTCAGTGTAGTGTTTTAGATATTCAGGCTTCTTGAAAACACAACTGGTACACGTAACTTTAAAAGAGATTCGAGAAAATGAAATGTTTTGATTCCGATGATCCATATTCGCTCGAGAGGACCATAACTAGTGATGCTGGCGAAACCAAATCGTAATCATTCCAACAACAGACAAGACCGAAAAAGGCACGCCAAGTTCGTTGAAATTTGAAAGTTTTGCTCATTATTTTCTTCGATTACAATCGTGTGGTAGCATCGTGAGTTCTTGCCAGAATGTCGTACGGTCAATAAGATATTTGACGACCGGAAAAAGACGCTCAGGCCACTGCTCATTCATAACTTTTGGCCAAAAACAACACCGTTATCATGTTTCAGCCACCATATTCACTGGAGTTGACCCCTTGCGACTTCTTCCTATTCCTAAAATTGAAAAGACTGAACAGAGAGAAGCGCTTCGAGCATCGGTAAAAAGGCCGGTACAAGCGCATTGTATCTAAGGAAAAATACTTTGAAGGTGACAAAATAGATGTTGATGAATACATCAATATTTTCCAAGAAAAATAAGAAGTCAGCTCTTTTTTGAACACACCTCGCATTATGCATCGAAAACTTTTCGAAACTTCTGCAAAATTTGGAAAAAGCATTTGGGCAAAAGACGCAAGCCTCAATGATGAAAAAGTAATGAAATAAAAATTAATTTGACAGCATTTATCCAAATAAAGTAGACGTTTATATAAACGAATTAGAATAAGGAAAAGGGTTAATAAGGTGAAGTGGAATAATGATGTGGAACGAAATGTTAAATATTATTAGTTCAATTCATAAACTGTGCTCAATAGCAATTTGAAAGATCAAAACATCATAAAGCGGCTAAGCACTCTTTTTTTCTAATTTCTGAAACCGCATTCTACAATCACCATCAGGTGAATTAATTTAATTTGACTGAATCAATTTTTATTTTTGGGAAAAAAATATTAATAATCATTGTGTTATTGATTTTTGTTACAATCGTTAAAATATTTATAATTTTAGATTATTTTCTTATATTATTTAAATCTATAATTACATATATATTCAATTTTTTAATAATGCTTGGAGAAATAGTTTAATCCTTTATAAATAATCTTCTCTTTTTGTTCCTTATGAGCAAGCGTTGTCCTCGGCGTTACGCTACTTGTTGACACCCACCACCGAAGGATAGGGAGTATGTTCATTTTGTCAAAACCTTTGCAACATCCAGAAGGAAGTGTCTGACATCCCAAAAAGTACTTACATTCTTGATTATTATCAAATTCTGAATCGATTTACGTATGTCTGTCTGTCCACCTATGTAATATCTGTTTAGCAGAAGCATTAGAAGATATAAGAGACGATAGAATGGATCAGCCAACCCCAGCCAATACAATAGAGTATGAAAATAGAGTTCTTTTCGTTTTTCTTGGTCTTTTTTAGGGTAACAGTGATGAGTATAGAAGATTAAGTCACGACCGTAAATATTTTTCTTATTAAATTTTATTTTTAATTTCTTTGATATACAAAACGGCAGGGGTAATCTCCTCAATGGTATCGTTGAAACCGAACTGGTTTGGCTCTAGACCTCTGTGAATCTAGTTTTCGTAGATGTATTTCTTAAAAAAATTGAAAAATAAGTAAAAAAATTTTTTATTTTTAAGAATCTCCAATACTACTGTACGCAATCTTGAATGCACGCCTTAGAAATCCTAGAAAAAGAAAATTAAAGCTCGTTTAAAAAATTGTCATGTCAGAATACAGATCAATATCGCAAGTTCATAATTGTATAATAAAATTTAATACGAAAATTAAAGTTTAAGACAATTTAGATAATTTTTTTTTAATATTTCTTTACAGTTTACAACAAAAGATGGGTTGTGTCAGCAAAACTCAGCATGTTTGCGGGTAAGTTATTATCAGCATGCAAAAACCCAAAAAGAAGAAAAAAAGGTGGAGTGTACTACAACGGCTTGAGATCGGAACTTTGATACCCACCACCGTGAATTATTCCTTAAATCATATAAAATATTTTTCTTTACCCACACACAATGGTCTTCACTCGCTTTCATCATTTTATTATTATTCGCGGAGCAGACAAAAGAGAACTACATTTGATCATCGGCGATGTGCGATGTGCCGACTGCCGAAGTGTTATTTATTTTATTATATTCCGTGCATGTGTAAGGATTGTCAGATGCAAATTTAGTAACTTAATATGAAGGCACTGCCAGATTAATATATCTGACACTAAAAATGTGCCCTAATACAAATAAAGCACAAGTATTTTTTTATAAGTTTAATGCAAATGACCTTTGTATTATAAGATATATCAGGGAGCCGTTTAGATTTCTACTCACTTAAAATTTCCATACAGTATTTATTAATATAGGCGAAGTTTCGATCTTAAAATACTAAGATCTTGTGTTATTAAAATTATTTATCAAAATTGACCATTTGATAATACCTAAGCCACTATGGATCTGTTAGCAAATTAGATTTTGGAACGCGATTTGTTGAAAATGGTCAACAGTTTATTTCATTGGGTTCGACATTTCTTGCACTTATGTTCTTGTTCAAGCTTTTAAGAAAACGAAATTAATGGAAAGACGTAACAACCGCTTATTTTACCGGTAGGACGACCTTCGTGGTAGGTGTTACAAACAAAATATGATCGTAAATATAGTTTATCTCTACCTTACTCTTCGTCAAAAAAAAAAAAAAAAAAAAAAAAAAAAAAAATTGAGTTAAATTCAAAGTGAGAATGCAATAAAAGTATGCTTTGCCTTTTTTTTCTCTCGATAAAAAACCAAATAAGAAAATGCAACTTTGTGGAAATATTTTACCCTAGGATTAATGGCATTGGATTGTTTGTAAAAAATGCTAAAAAAGAAAAACGCAAAAGCATTTTTGTAAACCAACACATATAAAAACGCTCGCGCATTTTTTTCAACGCTGCGTGGGTATATATGAGCATAGGTATGTATACTGACATACACACAATATTCGCTTAAAAATATTGCCATTGTCAGCAATGTAAAGCACAACGTTGACAAAATAAGTAAAGTGAAGCAACAGAATTCCAAAAAGCGGACCAATGAAATCAAATCAAGCACAACGTTGCAATATCCCTTGAACACAGGTCCTTCAAAGTTAGAGTCTGAAGCGTTCAAATTAAAGTTGATGGTTTTTCTATTTTTTTTTTCGGTTTTTGTTAAAGACTTTGACGGAAAGCACTTGGCATGTTTTTGTTTGTTTTTGAGTATAATTGTACATAGGTCCCTTTTTGTTTCAATTTTTTTTTTTTTTTTTATATAGCCTGTTTTCTTTACTACGTCCTTTGTTATTATTACTTATTTTTTCTTATTTTTCTTGGCTTTAACCTTTATAAACACTACCACTAAACAAACACGTTTATGGCTAGTAGATACATTGAGTTAACGGATCGTTTTGACTGGCTGGATGGTCGAGTTGGGTCGTAGCAGTGGCCGGTCAGTTTCTGAATGAACTGTTGCTTGGTTAGTGGCACATTTGTTCATTTATCGTATACATTTTTCCTAATTTTAACAAAATCCAACCATAACCAGAGCGGTTTCCGAAAATTATTTATCTACCATACAAAAACCAGTCAGTGTTCTTGAAAGTTATTTATCGTTACACGAGTGTTCGTATATTTTAACTTAAAATCTAAGCAATAAAAACTTTCAAACTTCATTTTACTCCTATTACTGTCAATAACACAAACGTATTTATTTCAATTTTCTAAGATTTTTGGAAAGAAACAAAACATTTAAAAAAAAAAAAATGTCATATAAAATATTAAATAACAAAAAAATGTATTTTGATCAACAATTGGTGAAAATGATAGAATGATAAAATAATGCGGAGTGTCAATGTAAAAAACCGTTAAATTCGATGATTTTAACCTCTCTCTATATAAAATATCAGTTTCCCATTTAGTATTATTGACTTATTCAGTGTATACAGACGCTAACCATGAAACGCCGAAAATTGCATTTTTAGCATTCATCACTTTTGCTGTTCGATTTGAAAAAATTTGCCACTTAAACCGCTTTTTTTAGAAGGTTATGGTGACGCTACTCCATCTTATCCTAATTGTTGGCTTTGGGTTCACCAGTTTAAAAGCGGTGATTTTGATGTCAATAGTAAGAAACGGAGTGAAGGTTCAAAAAAGTTCAAAGACAATGTATAGCATGACTTATTAGACGAAACGCGAGATCAACTCGCGAACTCTCGAACAAGGAATTTTATGACAGTTTAACAGTTGATAAATCAAATGTTTCATACGAATTGACTGACAATGGAATTGCGACCCGTTTCAACACAGCGTTTTCGTTGCTTGGCAGGCAAAAAAATATAAGTTGTCTGTGGCTGTGTGACTGACTATAAAATGTGGATCTACTACGATAATCCCAAACGCAAAAAGTCATGGGTCCACGAGGGCCGTCCACATCAACGCCAAGACGAAATATTTGTAGTCATAAAGTTTTAGTGCTCATGGTGGGATCGCCAAGGTGTAGCGTACTACAAGCTGCTAAAAACTTTTACTGCAGATGCCTACTCACGTCAGTTGAATAAATTGAATTAATGTATTATTGCAAAAAAAACAGCAATAGCGGTTACCAGAAGCAAAGTCGTCCTCTGCAACGCTCGGCCGCACGTAGCAAGAGTTGTCCAGTATACACTGTTTTAGCTCGAATGGGAAATTCTGCCACACCTGGCATATTCAACGGATATAGCGCCTTCTAATTACTACTTGCTCACACCGATGCAGCACGGTTTGATTGGCACGCGATCGAAATGCTGAAAAAGTGCGAAATTGTGTTGGTGCTTGGATCACTGCCAATTCAATATCGTTCTTTCCACACGGTATCGCCATGTTGCCAGATAGATGGGAAAAAGTTGTAGAAAATTATGGAGTGGATGGATTTTGATTAACATATATTGTACCAATTTTTCTCAATAAAAGCCTTTTTCAAGTGAAAAAATGATCAAAATACATGCAATTACCTGATATATTAATACATCGTAAAGTATATATCCTAAATAGTATGCATTTTAAGACATATTCTTGCACAATTTGCCACCACATTTGACGTAAACTGAAATAAAAATTTTCGTACTTCGCCACGTTTAAACATGACTTTATTAACGAAATATTTAAGATTAGATTTAACACACTAAGGTAATTTTCGGGGATCGAAAATAATATATGTTTTATTATTAAGAAGTATTATGTATTGTATGAGACATATTAATGGATCGACTTTAATGATTGATGATCGTGAACTTAGCTTGCCGACAGTAATATAAGAAATTTTTTTAAATTATATGACTTGTCTCTAGGTAAAGGTTTACGTTTTTAAAATAATTTCGGAATGTAGACGACTTACATATAAATTGCGTACTAGGCAAGAAAGCAGACCTAACCTAGCTTACTCCATTATTCATACTGATCAAGAGTATATGTATATATATATATGTACTTTAAGGGATCCGCTATGCGTTTTCAATGCGTTTCAACCATTTTACAAATCGCTCCATCTTGGAGCAATATTTTGAAAGTTCTTTTATGATTGTCAAGTTAATCTGGTAACGCCATTTCCTTTAGTAACTTAATTACCTATAATTTAACTACGGTGCGTAATTGTGCTTTCCTAATTACTGTTGCGTATACTCAGGTTACTTACCCATTCAAAGAGCAGTGAAATGAGTGCTTAGTTGGTTTGCAATCCCTGCGTAAGCTTTTTAAAAAGCCTAGTACTCTCTATGTACAAATATATATATATGTATATTGACCTTTGCACTACAATATAAGTATTGTGTGTGAGTGCGGTAATAAAATGCCAACCAAGTATAAACATGTATATATATATATATATATATATATATATATATATGTATATATAACATTTTTAGCAATCACCCACGCATATATTACAATTGCAATGCATTGAAACGCAAATAGGCGTCAGCCATATTCTTAGCCTTTTAGCAGTTCTGATTGCAATGGTAAATTTCTGTGTGCGCATATTTAGATATATACATATATATGTTAACGCTTGTAAACGTTATATCGATTTTCCTTTTCCTAAACAAATTTCATACTCTTTCCTTTAAAGAAAATGTCAAAAATTTAATGCAACTACTGAGAGTGATCTCACCATTAAAAAAAGATGTTTAGCAGCCTTATGATTACATTACAGAAAGGGAAAAACATTTTATGTTGTTGAACGAAATTATCCTTAGTATTAATAGTATTATTATTAGTTTATTTAGGTTACAGCAATAAATTCTACGGGTAAAAATAGAATGAGCACTAGCGACTAGGACTGTTCGCCTCTTTCACTTTAAAAGATAAAAGTTAAACATTTCATTAATATTGAGTTCAAATCAAATTTTAATCAAAAACTTAATATTTTTCGAAGTTGTTCTTTCGTTATTACAAGGATTGGAAGGAGTAACTTTCACATTTATCACAAAAATGCCCAAACCTGTACCAAGTTAACAAAATGAGTTAGAAAATACTTCAATATCAGTAAATTTAGCGAAGTAAGCGTAATTGATACTAATGAGTAAGGTTTTGTCGGAACCTTTGCAACAGTCAAAACGAAGCTACGGAGATCCCTTAAATTATATGGAGATCGCATAAAGTACACATCAATTCAAGTATGTCCGTCTGTTCGTTTGGGTAATGTATGTTGTAAGTATGCTGCTGGCTGCAAAAATGAAGATATTACTTTTAGATTTCGCAGAAAAATTGAAAATTCTTGCGTGCAAGTTTTGGTATTGACGATGGTCTAACTCGACCGAAGGACACACGTATATTATCATGTAAAATGAGAACACTTCCTTTTTTTCCATAGAAAACAAAAATTAGTTTTTTGCTCATTACTGACAAACTACGACAGATAACCCTATAAAAATTTGAACTCATATTCTGCGGCCAATGCTATAGTACCTGTACAAAAAGTGAAAAAATCGGCCGCACTTACTCAATACTATAGAATACCAAAATTTTATTTTTTTGTTAAAACTTGTATAACGTCCTGAACTAACTTTGAAATATCTCATAAAGTATATAGATTCTTGACAAATATCAAGTTGGAGATGCATTTAAGCATTTCCCTCTGTCCATCTGATAATCTGCCCAACTGTCCGCCTGCACAACTGTGTAGTATTTATGATATTGTTACGAAAATCCCAAATCCAGTTAATGCTTACTAGTCGATTTTCGTAAGTAATAAATTCCATAGGCATATTCGCGGCGCCTCATGCAGCTGCCGGCCGACGAAAGAGATTAATAGGAAAACAGTCAGGGAAAAACCCAGGTGCAAATGCGCGGCGCGCCATACAGCTGCAGGCCAAGGAAGACGATTAGCAGAAAGCAGGTTAACGGATTAAAAATGAAGCCATGAAGTTAGGTGATCGTAACATGCTGGCAAAAATGTATATAAGTGGACTATTTGCGGAAGGCAGTTTTTAGTCGGAAAACGTACATCGAGTCGGAAGAGAACATCGAGTCGTACGAGAACATTCATCTAAAGAACAATAAAGAATAAATTGTAAATAATCCTACATTTAGGAACACAACAAATCTTTGAAGCGCCTTTTCTTTTCAATATCCACGGTCTAGTGATACGAACTTTATTGAGGAGCAAGGGAAATTCGTAACAATATGAATTCCCAAGTAAATTAAAATGCATATATCGCCCACAAATTTGCGAAGGAATTTGAAAACGACCCAAACGGTCTATTTTTGATAAGTTACAGTTATTGCTTTATTAAAGCTTACGTGCATAAGCGATTAATGTAAACGTAAGCTCGTTTCCACTTTGTGTACGTGTATATACTTGTAAAGGGTTTATATTTTTTTTATTTCTAATTTATTTGGACTTAATTAGTGTCCAATATATATTTTAATGCAGGTCTTATTGTTTGCTCTTCGATTAAAAATGTCACCGATATAACGTAAAACTAAGGAAATGAATATATGACATGGCCATCTAAACTTTTCGACGAAAATCAAATTTCTTTCCACTAACTTATTATTCCGTAGCTATTGCGCGTTTTTAATCGGCTCTTTTTATGTAAAATGCCACCAGCTTGAATTTTTTTTTTTTTAGTAGTGCCCATTTTATCATAACAACATAGGATTACCCGTTTAATCTTTACCTTGGCCAAACGATACGCATAGAATTAAAAAAAAAAGAAGAAGTAAAAGCACTTTTGCTCCCCGGGTTCTTTGCATGGTACTCATAAACTACTGCAGATACACAATATACATTTCCACCATTATTCCCCAGAAATAGAAAACATCGGTCCCGTCCGCTCAGTAGTATAGAGCATGAGTATAAAGGATTCGGCTACAGTATAACAATATAATATCCTTATTTGCCTAAGCTGAGGACGTAAATTCGGCTTTATCCGTGCTGTAAGCTATACCCCGAGGCGGAGAAAAGTACTAAAACGGCTTCGCTTAAATTTTTCGAAAATCCTTGAAAACCCGTGTCAAATTTCAAATTACAATACATTAAAGTTACTCGTAAGAGTTTAACAACAACATTGTCATTTTTCTTATTTCGTCTAGAAATATACACCAGACTTCTCTAGCGAAATTTCGAAATTCTCTCTCTTAGTTAAACTCATGTATGTAACAAAGACTGTGTGATTATCAAAACAAGTAAGAAAATTATACTCTATCGGGAACGAATCTTTTACACGCTACCGTTATCCTAAAACAGACAAAAAAGGTAATAGGACTAAATTCTCATGCTCTATAATATAGAGTGGGTGCGGCTGATTTGTTCTATTTTCCAAATAAAGTTGGAAGCATTGCTTGCGTGTCCTTTGAGAAGTTTAGGTCAATTGCAAATTCTTTTGGAAATTGATAGGCGATATATTCATTTTCGCTAACCGGAGTATTTTTACGAAAATACTACATAGCCGTGATTAAGGATATATATGTTTTGTGGGGTGCCTGATGCTTGCTTTCGGGCGTTACAAACGTTTTGACAAAATAAACTTTGGTGATAGGTAGAAAAAGAGCATTCGAGTATTCAAAGACAATCTTTACTTGGTTAGACTGTGGTCCTCGTCCACATGCTGAAAGCTGTACACGTAGTTTCTGCATAAATTGCAATGATCAACTCTCGGCGTTAGACAAACAATGCCTACGTTTTATACAAATGCGAGAAATTCTAAAAATCAAAACAGAAAATTACTGTCGCGAGTTCGTGTCATCGTACTGTCGCGTGTACATCGGCGAAGCACGATGCAAATACCGGAAAATAAATCCATCTGGAGCTCAAAGAATTAGCAAAAGTAATACCTCCGCTACTGTTGCCTCGCAAATCGTGCCTCATAAGCCTTTAACTGTAACTCCTTCCTATTAGAAACCTGTTCTACCATCAATCAAAAATCATATTGCGAAACCAGTTCCATCACCAGCCAAAGATAATATTGAAAAAATCAAAGCAACAGCAAATATTGGAAAAACTAAAACAACAAAACGTATCCTAAAATCTAATAAACTAAATTCACCAGAATCACCACCTCTTAACTCTAGTCAATAAATTACAAGATGTAATGAATCCAGTCTTCCATCCCTTAATCAACCGTCAATTTCAAATTATTCACGTGTGCCCACTCGTTGCACCTCAAATGTACGCAACCACCTAAGTACAGATTATTCTGCTGGTAAGAACAAATTATTCTCGCAAAATTCCTATAGCGACCTTACCGACGGAGACGATGACATGGAAACTTAACCCTCCTACCACTTCGTTTGGATGGAACATTAAAGGACTTATTAATAATTTTAATGAATTCCGTTCACTCATAAATGATTTTAATCCAACCTTTATATCTCTTCAAGAAACCCATTGTAGAAGCTCTTTTAATCCTATTCCACCAAAATCATATACTGGATACTACACGAATGCTGATCAAAATTCATATTCAAAACAAGGAGTTGGTGTTTTTATAAAATCAAGTATTCCTCACAAACGCATAAATTTTAGCTCCAACGTACAAGCCTTAGCGATACAAACAATCATAAACATATTATTATTATTACTATTATTATAATTTTAGACTAATGAAGTAAATTCTTAGACTAAACAAAAAGACATTGAGCAC
>KK499851.1:114092-407638 GCA_000688715.1 Glossina pallidipes | reverse complement strand
AGATAGGCAATAGTGTTAATGTGCGCATGGCTTTTCCAAGCAATGTACTGTATGAAATTTGCCCTTGTTAAAATAGAATTTTTTAACCGAAGGCAGTGTGTTTTCCAACGATAATTGTTGGAAAACGTGAGCCCGAGGATATGGAGCGACTGCACGTTTAGTACTGGTAAGTCGTTAATATGCATCAGTATATTTCCAGCATCACACATCTGTTTTCGACACATGTGCATTTTTTTCAATTTTTTTATAGAAATTTTAGCTCCTGACGAGTTTGCCCATGTGGAGAACTCTCTTCCAATAGACTCGAGGATATTGATTGCCTTTGTGTCATCTTTTTCTTTTGTAAAAATATATACCTCGTCTGCGTAAAGACAGTGTTCGATGCTCGGTACACGGCAAAGAATTTTGCTAATTTCGTTGAAATCGATCTGGAACAGCGTGACAGACAGAGGAGATCCTTGCGGAATGCCATTCATTAGCGGAAAGGAATCGGAGAGATGATTGTTAATTCTAACTTTAAACCGCCGATGCGACATGAATGATTTGATGTAGTTGAAGAATTTAGGTCCAACATTCCATCATTTCAAGAGTCTTAAAAATCATAAACATAAAATTTACAGTGCTTTCGCTCTATCTCCCACCATTAATTATACGCGGCGACTTTAATAGCTGGAATACTATCTGAGGCTCAACAGTGAACAACACTCGTGGTACTGCATTTTAAATGATGGAGAACCAACGCACTCATCACACCTTTTCACATACTGACTTAACATGTTGGTCTCCATCACTTATTCCTTTGGTTTCCTGGTCTATTTGCGATGATCTACACAATAGTGATCACTTTCCAGTCATAATCGATCTTAACCTTTCAAAGTCCTCCGTTGTTCGAGCAAAACAGGCGAAATTCCTGCTAGATAAAGCGGATTGAATCAAATACTGCAAAGAGGTTGTGTCATATCTAAATTCAAAGCCTTTTAACGGCAACTGCAACCATGATGCTGCTATTATGTCTCAAGCGATTCGCACGGCTGCTCACCTCTCTATTCCCCAATCCAACAGCTTTTTTAAACGAACTAGGCTTCCTTGGTGGAACGATACGCTTTCGTTATTGAGGAAAATGAAATGGATCTATCGTGGATTATCGCCCAATCTCTCTTTTATCTTGCCTCTCCAAAGTATTAGAGAAGATTATGGCATCTAGATTATCCTGGTTTCTTGAGTCCAAAAACCTGATTACAAAGCAACAAGTTGGTTTCAAGCGGGATAGAGGATGCATTGACACTCTCTTACATACTGATTACTTTACGAGCAAAGCAATTTCCGAACGGAATCGTGTAACAATTCTCTCAATTGATTTCGAAAAAGCATTTGACAGGGTTGGTCTTCATGTTATTTTAAGACTCTTGAATATGTTGGGCACAAATTCTTCAACTACATCAAATCATTCAAATCGCATCGCCGGTTTAAAGTTAGATTAACAATCATCTCTCTGATTCCTTTCCGTTAATGAATGGCATTCCGCAAAGATCTCCTCTGTCTGTCACGCTATTCCAGATCGATTTCAACGAAATTAGCAAAATTCTTTGCCGTGTACCGAGAATCGAACATTGTCTCTACGCGGACGATGTGTACATTTTAACAAAAGAAAAAGACAGTACGAAAGCAATCAACATCCTCGAACAACATTGGACGAGAGATCTCCACATGAGTGAACTCGTCAGCCACTAAAATTTCTATACAAAAATCAAAAAACATGCACATTTGTCGAAAACAGATGTGCGATGCAGAAAATCTACTGATGCATATTAATGACTTACCAGTACTAAACGTGCAGACGCTTCATGTTCTCGGGCTCACGTTTTCCAACAATTATCGTTGGAAAACACACTGTCTTCGGTTAAAAAATTCTATTTTAACAAAGGTGAATTTCATACAATACGTTGCCTGCAGAAGCCACGCGCATATTAACACTAGTGCTTATCTTCCCAAAATGCTTGTTTTAAGCAAGATTGACTATGCTTTGATAATCTATGGCAATAGCTGCAAATCTAATATCAACGTCCTTAAACCGGTTTATCACCAAGCCCTCAGAGCAAGTTGTTATGCTTTTTGGACGACGCCCATAAATGATATTATAATTGAAACTGGTCTTCGAACTTTAACAAACAGACTTTATGAGTTAAAAGCTAAAATTGTCCCCAAGTTTCTTAATTCAAACAAATCTGTTCTCGGTGATGACGTGAGAAAGATTATTATTGCGAAGAAAATTCCAAAGTCATCGTCTACAATTGACTATTGTTTGTACGTCGCAAAGGAATTGGACATTCCCTTAAAAATGTTCCTCTATTTTGGTGTTAAGTCTCCATGGCTTTTGAAAGACTGCTCTTTTGACATCTCGCTGTCTATGCACAAGAAAGAACAACTTACTCCAAATTTCGTCTTCAGAAATTTAATAGCTGAAAAAACCCAAGTACTGGAGAGTAACGGTTGGAATCTTTTGTACACAGACGGCTCAAAATCTTCTGGTCTTCCACATGCTTGTGCCGTGGTAGATACTTCAGGACAGGTTCTTCTCAATCACATATTTCACGAAAGCGCTTCAACTTTCACAACCGAAGCCAGACCTCTCCATCACGCTGCGAACCTTGCCCATAAAAGCAAACTCAAAACCGTCATTGTTAGTGACAGTTTGTCTGCATTACAAGCTATTCGCAATTCTTCGACTTCAAGGTGGAGCACTATCAACAAATTAAGAAATATAATTAGATCACCCGGCGGAAATATTAAAATGTTATGGGTTCCTAGTCATATCGGTTTATTGGGAAATGAGCAGGCTGATCGAGCGGCAAAGTATGCTGCTTCTGCACCTCTAATTATGGATGATGTCATGGAAAAGTTGGATCTTCAAAGATACATTGGAGGAAAAGTTAAAGAGAAAATTACAGAAGGAAATCTACAATACCATCAACACTACTCTTCTATTAATCCTCAATTAATTCCACCTTTATATCCAACAAATGTCGAGAAAATCAAGATCCAAACATTTTCGAGAATTCGCCTTGAAAAGAAGAAGTCTTTCTCCCCATTCTGCAGTTGTGAACAAATTCTTACTATAAAGCACATTCTCTGTGACTGCCTTATCTTTTCCTTGGGTAGAAGTATTGCACTTGGAACGATTAACCCGTTGGACATTCTAAAATCAACTTCAGAACAGAATATCAATTCAATATATTATTTTATTAAAACTGCTAGGCTCAATATCTAATGTACTTTTATAAATTAGAGCCGATAGCCTGTGTTGTTTGTGCTCAATGTCTTTTTTTAGTTTAAGAATTTATTTCATTAGTCTAAAATTTTAATAATAATAATAATTACTTGGTTAGATGAACAACCTTGAGCATAAATGGTTTGGAAGAATAACTTTGTCATATCTTTTTTTATTTAACTTTTTCGTTCACCGATAATTATCTATCTCTAAAGCACAATATATTCATCTAAATTTCCGCAGTAACTCATTACTGGTTGCACGTGATTTTCTCTATAATTATAAAATATTCTTCTGAATTATGAATTAGAAGACTTGAAATGTGGTAGAAACACTGGATCTTTCTGTAAGCAGGCTGGTATTGAAAATGGTCCAAATTGGTCAGAGTGCAAGAAGGGAGTGAAACATAAACTGAACGCAACTCCGTTTTTCTCAAAAAAATTTGTGGGTTTTTGTTTGATACTCAGAATATCACTTCACACTACTCTAAACTTTAGAAGTCTGAAATTTTCCATGTTTACTTTTTCCACTTACATTACGAAACACTCTACACTTTACGTGCAAAAACGGAAAAAATCGACCATGCCTACATAAAGTTATAAGAGATTAAATTTTATTTTTCTTCACGCTTTCTATGTTTTACGCTTATAAGGCAACAAACAAGACGGAATGTGTAAAACTGTTTTGTGCATTACTCAAATTAAGGTTAATAATAAATAAATAGATTAATTCTAAAATAGGTTAATTCTAACATAGATTAATTTTAAAATAGAGTTAATTCTAAAATGAATATGGTAGACGCCGCGATAATAATACCAGCGATATGAGCATCAAACATAAGAATTTGGAGAGTAGAATGCGAAAAGCATAGTGGTGGGTATGCGACATTCGGCCCCCGCCGTGTATAACTTTCTTACTTGTTTAATAATAAAATGAAAATATTAAAAAAATGTTGTATAAATATTCACTCCTTTGATAAAGCCATTATAGTAATCCTTGGGTATATACAAGGAAGTGATATTCAGCATTCCCGTTTCTACCTCTCCAAGGCCAACTTTACGTTTATATTTTATGAGCTGTAATATGCTTTTGAATTGTTGCAATCTCTAAGTGATATATATAATTATTTATAGATAAAAAGATCACATTAAACTTTATCTATAATTATCGTTATATATATTTATTTTTTTTTTTTTTGTTCAAAAATGTACTTACTCCACTTTCGAAACAAACGGTTCAGTTAGGGATCGTCTACAATTTATGGCTAAAAATTTATAATTTGTAATAAATTGAACGAAATATCTTTGTCGTATCCGTTCATTTAATCTTAGTTTCAGTTTTGATACTGATATCGTCCAAGTAGCGATAACTTTTTCATCTTTTTTTTATCATTAGACGAAGTGGTGTTGGGTATTCAATGGTCCGCCTTGCTTGACTATAACGTTTTTACTTGTTTGCGGTATACCTTTTGTTACTTATTGTATGGTCAATAAGCTGTTCTTTTTTTTTTTTAAGTACAATTTTCTGCAGATTAAACGATTGATCCGAGAAGTAATACTCCATGCTGTGACAAATCTAATAATCTTATAAGACTTTATAGCTTGCGACAAATGGATAAAGATCTTTATTAAAAAAATTCTCTCAGTTAAACTTTTGAGACCTAAAAGGGCAACTTCTCAATTCGATTGAGTAAAAGATAAGCTTCACGACATTATTGAATATCGCATAACTTTAGTAACATTAAGCCTATCAAGCCGCGTTTAAAAACTGAAAACCTATGTAGTTAAGTGAAAAGGCATTTGTTAGTTCAGTCAAACGTAGCTGCTTGCTGAAAATGACTTCCGTATATTTTTATGTTCACGGCAAGCCGCGCTCTGGTCAAACATTTCTGTATAAAATCGAAGAAGTGCTTCAACACTTTATTGCACATTTCATTTATGATATTGCTAGGGGATAGTTCTGGGCCATTTGCATAAATTTAAACCCAAAAAAGGAGTTTCAACATTTGGGTACCACAATCATTCACAGTAAAAGTTTTAAGGACTGACGACAAGTGATGAAACGTGATTCCATAAGACAACAGTATGCAATCGTGGCCAAACCACATTTCATTTTTTTCACAAATGAATTATATTTTAATCAAGACCAGGTGAGTGTGACGATGTGAGCGGCGAGGATATTAGGATACATGGATATGTTTTCACATCGTTTCACATGTTTAATGTTTTACTGATTGTATTTATTGATACTTCTACTGCTGTAGAAGTGACTTAACAAGAGCTTTGTGAAAATCATTTGATTAATTTTTTGTCTGTAAGCGTCTCTAGGTCTACAATGATAGTTTCATGGTTTTGCAAAAAAGAATGTCAAAAAGGTTATCGATCAAAACAGCACATATTTGCTTTAATAACGGTTTAAAAAAAAAATAAAAAATAAAAAAATGACTGATCAAAGTTTCATTTAAATAATTACTATGAGTACAAGATATTGACGGAATGGGAAAATTCCTCATCTATTGACATACATTTGCTCTCTAGCTTAGTTTTGCGTTGTCCAGATAATTTATACAAATTTTTATTTTAATTAAAATTGAAAAATAAACGAATGTTAAAAGTGTAAAAAAGAAAAAGTAACCACAGACGCGAGATAAAATAAGTGTCTGATATGACACGCAAAAGTAAAAAGAGAGCGAACAGCAAACTTCATGTAGAAGTTCACGTTCTCTATCTATCCGTTCATATGTGAATTTGTTACCGACTACCACTTAGTTGTGTTAGTTAACAAATGCAACCGTTAAGGTATTTACGTGAATTGCATTGCACATATATTCATATACATTGATAAATAATGTATAGCGTATACATATACACATACATATGTACATATACACATATATACATATATGTATATATAATGTGTGTGTGTGTGTGTGTGTGTGCGTGTGTGTGTTGTGTTGCTACACTATTCACCTTGTAACATATTTTTTTCCTCCGCAGACATTTGAAGTACACCTGATGATTCTGTTGAAAAAAAAAAATATATATATACATATATATATTATATATGTATATGTATATGTATATTTTCTTAAATAACCTTTAAAATCCGACGGTGTCATTGTCAACGTCATTATCATCATCATCATTGTCGTCATTATTACATTAACAACAACAACAAATAAAGGAACAACACATCAACAATAGCAACATTCAACAATAACGACTTTCAACAACAACAACAACAACAACAACATCAACAACATCATCACCATCAACATAATTAACATCAATATCATCGTCAACATCAACATCAACCTCAACATAACCGTCCTTTTCATCATTATCAACATCATTATAATCTAAAACAACAACAACAGCAGTATGTAAACGCAATTTTTATGCAAGAAATAGTTTGTATTTTCTAGATACAACGTGATGCAGTTTTGTGCTTATTGTTCCATTTAGGAAAAAAAAAAGTGAAAGAAATTGAACGAGAAGCAGAAAAGGAATTAAATAAAAGTTAGGCGAACACACGAGATGTCAACAAAGAGTGCTTTACGAGACTGCATATGATTAAAAAGTACATGCATGTATGCACTCTTCTTACAGGCTGCATGTAAAGTGCATTTCTCGCATAGATGCATATATGTGTATATACGTACGTACACTTGAAATTTAAATGAAAGAAGTAGCAGAAGAAAATTGCAAAAAGAAAAATGAGTGCAACATACACTTGTTTTTGCCTTGGGCTAGAACATGGCTCTATTGGACGACTGGTTGCATATAAAATTTGCATATATACTGGTTTTTTTTTTTTTGCTTTTTTTATTATTATTCATTAACCTACTATATATAGGGGCACAAATGCAAATAAATGCACTGATGAGCTAAGTTCCGTAAAGTCGCCCAGAAATTTCTTAACACGTATTCAAGGAGAAAAAACAAGAAAAAAACATAAAAAAAGGAAAACAAAAAGAAGGAAAAGCATCTCAAGTGTAATAGTCTCCTTGAAAAGCGAATGAAAACAAAATCAAATTTAAATGGGTTGTTAAAGGCTACCTACTTTTTTACAATTACTTTCCCTTAAGGAATTTATGAGAGTATTTCCCTTTTTTTGTAACATAAAGCTTTCTATCAGTAATCCATTAATATGGGTGCCATTTAAATTGTTCAAGCTATTCAACATATGAATTTTAGTCGTTCCTTTTAATTAATTCAACTTTTACTACCCAAATGCATTTTGCAATAAATTTTCTTCTATGGGATACCGTTTCAGATGTATTACAGAAATTCCGAGACAAGATTTATCAATTAACGCACTCACACACAACACCTGCACGACAATAGAGTTTTCTTTTTGTCACATACACTCGCGCGCAATAACAAAAGAAAAAAGCATTACATCATATGGCGAGCCAATGTTTTGTTGCACACAATGTTTATAATTTTTTGATCATTGCCAATAAACCTGATAAATTCCAAATAATGCTTAATGTTTACGCGATAGATTGAGTTGAGACTAACAGTAAAGTGTAAAAGAAAGAGGATTACATGAGCCACGCGGGGCTTATTTTAACGAATCAGGCTTCACTTCGGCACGGCCATATTAAGTTTTATATTTATATGTCAATTATTGCTATCATGAGTATAACATAGAAGTACAATGTAAAAGCGGACTACGAAAATCACAAATATATATACCAATATGATAAATAAGCAAGCTACCTATAGGCGAAGCATAGCTTTGTGCATAATTTTACTTTTAGCATAAAGGACCAAAGTTTTTATGCCTTTCAAAGAAGGTTAAGCTATAGGTTTTCCACACAACATCTTCATGGAACGTAAGACGCTTAGTAGACAACTGTCGATAAACGCCCAAATCGAAGAACGCAACGCGAATTCATACAAATTTGTTTCTGTGCCTTAGTTAAACTTGAAAGTTATAAAGCCGAATAAGTCGGCAACGTTCTAAAACCGAACTTAAGCTGGCGCCATACCTTTGTTATGGCTTCACTCAAAACACCGACATAAAACCTTTCAAATATCGTTTTTGAATATATAAGATATCGCTTAATAAGAGGAGAACAACAGAAAAAAGAAGAAATTTGCAAGACAACATTAGCCATTGAGTCACATCTTATCAGTGACTTGGCCGAAGTGTCCTCTTATTTGAAATTTTGATAAGTAAAGACTTTCACGATTGTTGTAATATGGGGCGGGAAGGGATTTTAGAATTTTTTCCAAAAACCAACTATGAATGAATCGAACCAGTTAAGTTTCTCGACACGATTTTTGCGTCTATAATAACAATAGAGGAACATGTTCGATTCAATTGACCGAAACTCTCAATATAAGTGAATATCTTTATACTGCTGCTTATAATTTCTAAGAAAATCTTTTGTGAGGGTATAACAAAAAAAGAAAGAGTTAAGAATTTTTTACACCATTTTTTTAAGCTGCTTGATGATTGGCAGCAATTATGACTAAATGTCTTAAGCAAAGACATTTGGTTGGCCAGACCACGAGTAAAAAGAGATATCACAAAGACATCTCACAATATAAATAATGAGCCTTCTCCACTTGACTGCTTGACATAGTGCATGTTACTGATACACTTTAAATATGCGTAAACATTTACTTGAAAATTCCAGAAGCAATCTTTCATAATTTTATTATCACAACATAGCGGTAACGTATATAGAAACGACGATCAACCCTTTTCTGCGCAAACACTAATGAGGGCAAAAAATCAAGATGGACTGAGGACAAAGTTATAAAATACATTTACCACATACCTGTTGATTGCAGCACAAAGCCAAACCGAGAATTTTGTAAGGCTAAAAAGAAAGAAAAGACTTTAAAAGAAATACAAGTATAAAATTTCATATATTTTAGTGACGATTAAGGTAACAAACTAAAATTACCGATGATGCTGAGGACAAGGTTAACATTTCGTTATTGTTATGAACACATTTTGGAAATTTTATAATTTTCAGCAAAACACAACCAAAGTCAACAACGTCCAAAACTCGAGCACAGATCATAATTGTTCTTGAACATCGCAACGTACGAAAGCACCAATAATCAGAAGATTTATAGCCTACGAAAAACTGTCATCATATAGAAATTCCTGACTCGGCTGGTTAAATACCTAACGTACAACAACGTATGTTCGCGCACATTGGGTTTGGGCAAAAGCTTTATCGTTTACAATTAAAGGAAAAAATATTATATTTTACCAAATAGCTCAACGAATAATTGCTTCATTTACTTTTTAAAATTCAGAAAATCCTTCCGTCTTTGATTTACCCTGAAAGCAAAACTCTTTAAGCTATCAAAACAGTAAAACTCACTATTTAATCATCCATCCAAGGACCGAAAGTTCCTTCCCACCAAGAACAGGGCACCTTTGAAACAAAAAAGATCGCAAATAAAACGCAATGATTTCCTTTATTTCGCATTAGATGTTAGTATGATATATACAAATTCAATTAAAAAAAAAATCAAAGTACCCCGAAGAGGTAGGGTGAACCTTTAATAATAATAATACTCAGCAATTGATTTAAAAAGTGTTGAGATAATGCAGACCGACCAACATAGTTAACCTACCATTTCCTGATGTTCCTGAATGAAAGAACTGTTCCTTCGATTTTTTACAAATGAACGAACGCATGGGCCTCTAAGCTAAACATGTACATAAAATGGCACTTTAATGCAGACACACAAAGTCTTTGCAATTTACAACGAGAAATAAAGAAGAAGGAGGACAAAAAAGAAACGGAAAAGGAAGAAAGATGATTCCAACCGTAGAAAGGAATAAAAAATGACATTGTCTATCAAAAATTTCAACATTTTCAACAATCACAGAACATCAGTAGTAGCAAAAGTAACATCAGCCGCAGTAGAACGAAGGCAAAAAACATAAAAAAAGTGAAAAATATAACCCAGAAGCAAAAGCAGCTTACACAAGTGGATTTGGTATTAATAGAGAAAGAAATATTAAAAAAAAGAATATTATAACAAAAAAAAAAAAAAATAATTCTAAAAAAAAAATTAAGACAAGCCTGACACAATGCCATGAATGCAAAAGATGAGTTATCTGGAGAGCGGAGAAAAAAACTAAAAAGAAAATCATCACAATAACACAACACTGACAGAGCCCCAATACTGACAGTGAAACATTCAGATTGACCAACCGACCAACCAACCAAGCGGGTAAATTCATATTATGGCAGAAAACAATTTTATACAATTACGTATATTTGCTGCATTGGGCGATGCATTAAAAACAAGAACGACTTGTACAATATAATAACACACAAGTAACAATAATAATAACAACAAAAACTACATAAAGAGGAAAAGCGGCAGCAGACAATATAACCATAACAACAATAGAGTAACAAATGTCATAAAACAAGAAAATAAAGCAGAAAAATGTTCAGAGTCTTAAACAGAGAGCTTATAAAAATACACAAAACAAACAAAAAAAAAAGAAAATTAAAACAACAGCCTCAACATAAAGGGAAAGGGAAAAAAGGGAATTTCTGCGAAATTTTTCAAATTTAAAAGAATTATTGCCTTGAAAAATGAATAGTATTTCATTAATAATTTTAGATAATTCAATTATGGTTAAATGGAATTAACATAAAAAAAAAAAGATGAAAATTCTGTGACATCGTTTATAGGATAAACACAAAGCCACAGGTGAGTATTTTGTCTAGGATACGCGTTTAATCCGTTAAAGCAAACCCTGATCTACTCGCATAAAAATAAATTTGTTAAATAATTTATATAATAAGATATTGCTACGTAATTGCTTTTCAATATTGTTTTAGCAATCGGGAATTAACCGATTCGGACAGGCGCCACTAATCATGCTATGACTTCACTTTTTATTTGATACAATTGTTATTAGTTAAGTAAATTTTTAATGTGCTAACAATTCCAAGTAACAATTTTATCATTTTAATACTACTTTCCTATCATACTCCACTCAACATTTCCTGTTGATAAATAAAGTCTTTTCATTTCTCTTTCGAAGAGATTTTGTTCAAGTCTTAACCTGTTAGGTCTTCCAGCCAGTGGATTCTATTGGTTACGTTTGTTATTCCCATCACCGAAACGTGATATATGTATGTTCTTGGTCACCATTAAATTCTGGATAGATTTAAGCATATCCATCTACCCTTCTATTCGTCTGTCTATTGTCTATTGTAAACCCTCTCCTAACCGCAAAAATAAAGCTATCGGTTTCAAATTTAACAAAAACATTGGAAGTTCTTGCATGGAGGTTGATATTGAAAATGGGCCAAACCCGATCGGCACGTCTACGGGATTACATAAACTGAGAACACCTCTGCTTTTCAAAAGAAATAAAAAATTGGACTTTATTACAACACGCACACACCACATAAATTTCCACTTTTATGCTGAAAATAGAAAAACCCAGTCGTGTCCAACCAATATTATAATATGAAAATTTAGTTCTTTTATAAAAGATCCGATCACGACCGAATAAATTTTCTAACTTGTTCTTATTGTATTCTTTGTAGGTCTTTTCGGTTGTAAGTAATTCATTTCAAATGTAATCATTTAATGCCGTGCATAACTCGTGCTATTGCCTGCACGTCCCTCCGCGTGTTCCATGTAATTAGTTTTAAAGCTCTTGCTTGAATTATTTTATATTCTGTGGCTAATAACATTGACTTCTACAGATCTTCTACCCCTCAGAATTTTTAACCAAATACAGACAAATTGCTCCCTACTTAGCTAACCGTAGTACTCTTTTTTAACAGTTACGATTATCTAATTGTAGCGCCAATCTTAAAATTCCGCGCGCTCTAAATATGGTAATAAATTTCAGAATTCTTCACCAATCATCAAATAAATGTCTATATATCATGCACAGCGTCTCGCTCAATTCAGATCGTTATTTTTGAGAAATTGTCGAATAAGTCTACGATGCGAATTAATTTTGTCTTTTCATATGAATTATTGTGAGAATTATTTAGAAGATATGACTGTTGCTTACTGAGAACGAAGATTGAATCCAGCTGACAGCGGAGTTTTCGACCTTGACCTTGTCTCTTGAATGGTCGAATCGAAAGTATTCAATTCGACACCCAACCATTTTCTTTTACCCTTTCAAATAAGGTTCGGCACATAATTTCGATCCCTGTGTTTTTCCATTGTCGGCCACAATCGATGAAGGCAAATGAAATTAACCGTTACCTGCATTGACTGATCAATATACGAAATTCACTTGCACGGATCTTCAAGAATGCTTACTTAAAACTTGCTTACTTAATGCAACATATTGTAAATTTCTCGTCATGTTCGACATGCTCAATATTCAACAGCCGACATCTCTCGGAATTGCATTAATAAAATAATGTATATATCCTTTAATAGCATTAAGTGTACTGCATTTGTGCAAAAAAAAAATTTGTTTATAAAATTCGTAAAGTTTCCGATTAAGCCTAATCGGACCGCAATATGTCGTTGAGTCACATTTAAATTTTGAAGTAAACTTTTTTAATTATTTCGTATTGCATATTTAAACAAGTAAAAACGCTATAGTGGGTCAGGATCAACAATTAAATGCCCTACCCCACCATACAGTTACTTATATAACGAACTTTCCAAGCAGGGCGTTGCGCGGGTCGAAAACGTGGCCCGATCCGAACCATTTCCAATAGCGTTCGGTTTCGGATCAAAACCCGTCAGTATATCAAATTTCATCCTATAGGTTAAAAACAAGAACACAAGACGGACAGGGAAACTTGAATCAATTCAGAATAACTTTTTCATTATAATAAAATGTGAGTCTATCTCATGTCTTCTTTGGTTTTGCATACACTCGCAGAAATCCTTGTTACATCAATGATGATGAGTCCATTAATATCTTATGGCCTTTGTGTATAATATTTTATGTTCATACATACCTTCTTTGAATATATAAAACAAAACAAACAAATTTCGATTGCTCCCACGATTCTTATACGTAATTGAAAGACACAATGTGGCGTGATTCGTTATAAAAACACCTGATGCGATTAGTGGTTTATTCATTAATAATAAAAATTCGGAGGATTTGTGAAGCAAACAGAATGGAACGTTTAGGTGTTACTATCATCCATAGGCGATTGTCGTCATTTGGTAAAGCATTAATCAACTTTAAATGACTTTATATTTTCATTTTCTGTAAGTGTATTTTTTAATTGAACATTTCTTTATCCTTTTTTTTTTTTTTAAATTATATATGTATCATTGCTGTACAAAGGTAACGAAAGAAGAAAGTTTTCCTAATCAACGTCTTGCACTCACTTGATATATCTATAGTAATGAACAATTATGAAATTAGTTTGGTAAGATAACGGTTATGGTGTGCGTTAATTGCATACGTTACACGTATTAAGTATAACAACACAGGTGCTGTGTTCTAACAGAAAAGAGCATTGGTTGTTATTGAAAAATAACCTAAATATTTAAATATTTATTTAGCGTTCACTTTAAGCGCATATGGAATGTATTCAGAAATATGTAAAAAGAAAATAGAAAACATTTAAAAGGGAAAGAAAGTAAATAAATGTTATAGAAAATATTATTCATACGTTCGTGACAAGAAGAGCAAGTGAAAACCGAAAAATTTTTATAAAAGTGCACAATAAAACCAATAAAACGGACTGAATGTGTGAACTTGCCTGCGTAAATATGTGTATCTGTGTGTGTGGATGTGTGCCTGGTTGCGTATTTATGTATATAAAAATAAAATGCATATTTGTCCACATTTTTTTTCATGTATGCCCAAAGTACATGCACACCAAATATCAGTGCTTACATAGCATGCGTTCCATGTCGTCTCACTGACATGCATGCATGTAACACGCAACCCAAATTCAATACAATAAATAGATTTGTTGTTGCTTATTATTTATTCCTATTTTAACCATAATCGATTTGTGTAAAACATAACACTAGCCTTGGAAAATATTTTTCAGACAGAATTAAAAATTACAAACAAAGAAAGCAATCTAAACAATTTATGGTTAAATGATTTGACATAAGTTGAAGAAGCAAAAGTAGGAGGATTTAAGAACTTGTATTTGTTTATTACACCACAAAAAGGAGAAACAATTTTTTTTTTTTGGTTAATTTTTCTCTTTCACATATGCGGACTAAAGTTTCTAAAGTACTCCACTAGTATACTTAACATTATTGGCTCATTCTGTTTTCTGCGCTTTTTTTTTTCATTTTATTTTATTTTTATTCCATTAAGTTTCGTTTAGCGCGATGATAATGGATGGTCTTGGAGAGAAATATTGACTTTGGCTCGTAGACCAATTTCTGTTAATAATGTGTAATAAAAAACAGGACTTGTACGCTTGGATGATTAATTAACGATCGAAATTTATTTGAAAACATAAAACAAAGCAAATAAAAGGTTTTTTTTTTATAGTTTCGGCGATACATTTCGATATTCACACTTACCATTTAAAAATTTGTTTTCTTTTTCGTATATAGCATCTGTCGAGAATACATGGTCTCGGCATTTTTCAATTGAATCTTCGGCATAACTAAGAAGGGCATGTTCTTTTTTCGTTCGCAAACAATTTTAAGTAGTAAAATATTTATTATGGTTCTATATAATTTTTATAAGCAAACTTTTATAGATAGAAGAGATAAGTACAACAAGAAACGTACTGCACTAAAACCGCATACGACTGGTTCATCATTTCAAACTAAACAAACAATATGACGGAATTATGATATTATCAGTTGGTTGCTGCAAATGAATTTAGATTCTTATAAAAAAATAAATATTAACCATAAACAAGCGCTTCCTGCAACGCTTGCTTCGGATAAATGCTATAATTAAAAAAAAACAAAAAAAGACGTGAATAACAGCACTTTAGCACATTGTTGACTTAATAAACTCATTAAAAGTAGTAAAAGCAATTTAATTAAATAAAAAAATTCTTCAAAGTTTGGAAATTTAACATTTATTTCACCAGAAATAGAAAATAAAAAGTACATTTTAATTAATCGCACGGCTAATCAGTATGTAAGAACAAAAGCACTTACGATTACTACCTCCAAGATATACACTAGGAATACCTCTTTCACACAATTTTACCTTCGTATACAATAATTCAAAGGCAGATAATCACAAAGATGACAATTATGCGATAGACGAATTCATCAATGGATTGCCGATGAATTTTTGCTTTAGACAAATTTTTAACAACTCACAGTTATCCTTAATGATTGGGGCTTCCTGTGTCGTTTTAAGATTAAGTTGAAGTTAGGAAGGCGCAATCGAACATTACCCCAAAGAGGCTACAATCTCAGTATTCAATCACTACTATAAAACGTGGCTTAAGAGTACTAAAATTACCCAATAATTACCTAAGCGTGATTCTATGTTAGTTCAAATTTTCTATTCACCTCGTCGTTATGCAAAAAATTCGCATTTGCAAAAAAACGAAATCGTTATTCGGCTTTATTAATGGCTCAAATCGAAGAAACATCGTCAGTATGACGTCTTTGAAGATTTAATTGGTAAATCGCATTTGTCATTACTAACGTTAATGTAAGCGGTTTGGTTAATTGATTATGGTAGACATTTCCTTGGTTTTTTTAACAATTTGGTATATTTCCCTATCTGCCAATTATTAATCTCTTCGCCAGTCGCTGGCTGCATGACGCAGGTGACACGCCGTGCATGTGTACATTGGTTTTTCCTTTCTTTAGAATTTGGTTTCTTACAAAATCGGCTTCATGAAAACGTAAATCATCAAATGTGACATTTTCGTAACAATATGTTTATTAACTGACGACATTGCACCTTCTACGTATACGTAGAAATTGGATGATTTGACATCGGATTTTACCGAATATGAATTAATGGAATAATTGGGTTTTTAACACTTCCACAATTAACTGCATATATATATATATATATATATATATATATATATACACATGCTTTTTAGGGCTAATATATGAAATTTGAACCGGTTTTTGATTAATATTTTTTTTCTTTAATAGCAAACAACAAGAACAAAATGCTCTTGGTAACAAATCTTTCCTCATCATTCATCTCTGCATGACCTTTGATCTATTTTTTATACTCTACGTCACTTGTGGTATAGTGGGTATTAAGTTTATACTGACGCCTTGTTCTCTTGTGTTCAACATTTCAAGTCGGTACACGTCAGCGTTTCTATTCAAGGATGAACGCTATAGAAAACGGAGCAGCTCAGTCCACGTTTTCAACCATTTCCCGTGCAACGGGTTATTTTGAAAGGTCGTTGTATAAATAACTGTTGTAGCGTGCGTCGCGTTTGTAGTGTCTTTACTTGTGAGTAAGCCAACGGCTGACGATAGGGAATGGGCGGACAAACAGACAGATCCGTATGGCTAAATTGTTTCGGAATCATGCGCTATTCTGGAGTGTATGCAATGAATGGGGCTTGTGAAGCGTAATTTGGAATATGATGGACGAAGGAATCCAGCCGCTTTCGTAATTTTATTCTATTTCTTTATCTTATTGCTATGTGCTGAGGTTAGCTCCGCCAGGCATTCAAAATTGCTTAAAATAGTATATAACTTACCCTTTGGTTAAATCTTAAACCGATAAATTACCAAAACGCGTATATTTCGCTTATAAAAAATATACAAAGCCATAATTTTTTTGTGTTTAAAGCGCTGTTATTAATTAAGGGAGTTTCAAGGTATATTACTCGAATACGTAAACCCTAACGACCCATGCGGCCATAATAATCCATGCTGTAGTAGCGTTCATCAATTTATTAATTCCTGTCCTAAGCGGCTCGTCAAGTTTATTCTTTGCGCGAATGCTTACGCATTGTCAAACTTACGTCCATCCAGGGAGGAAATTCTCTTGGCATTTCCTCGAAGCCTATCTGTCATGATACGCGTTGCCCATCGTTTGACAATCGAATTCGAAACCAGCTTATATGTTTTCAATTGTGATAGCCACTATGGCTTCCGGTCGATTTGTAATTAGCAATTTCTACAATCTAGCAATTTACTAAACGTATATAGATTTATATAAAGTGAGAAAGTTGTATATAAAGAGGACAAAGTGTTTTAACATATGAGAAAAGGAATGTTGGTATACATGTGTATTAGGTATACATATATATTTGTATAATATACTATAAGATAATGTATATATTTGTATATATATATATAAGATAATATAATATAAATTTGAATAATATTAAGAAGAAAATATATACAGAGAAAATAAACTAAAACAAAGCATGTGACCAAAACAACCCTGGGACTGTGACCTTCGCAACTTAAACCTTAAGGGTAAAAGTAAATCTTAGCAATCAATAACTGATTCTTATATTGTTGCGAAAACGATTATAATCGAGCTAAGTTAAATAGTGCTTAACTTTAATGATATGTTGGCATGATATAATAATCGGAAATAAAGCTTATTAACCCCAAACCAACGAAAATTGCTATTTAATATCAATGAAATTTTCAACTGAGTTATTTTTGATTAAATTATTATCAGACAATTTTTGACTTTTGCACTATGATAATGCAAGTTCCCATGAAAGTACATGAAAATTCTTACCATAAATTCTACTCAGATCTTGACGAAACCTCTCTCTTCCCGAGACTTAAGCTCCGACTTTTAATTCAACTTTTAGCTATTCTCGATGGTCAAAAAACTCCTCCGTGAAATCGTTTTGTTTCGATTTATGAGATAAAATCGAAAAATACACAAACGCATCTCATTACAATCCAACATAAAGAAGAAAAAGTTGGCCTTTCTCCTTGATCACAGTATTACATACGATCATTCATATATATGTAGAGAAATGCTACATAGGGCATTTCTTTTAAAGTTATGTCGCAAAAGTTGTTCAATCTCCATGCACGGTACTATAAACTTCTCAATAATGTTTATGAGTTGTTCTTGTAATTATTTTTATCAAAATACAGTTACAGCGACTTAATAAATGCTAATGACAAATTACAGCCGTTTCAAACGACGCGACAAAGCGATTACAAAATTCAAATCGTCGCGTATCCGACTTAATATACCAGAACCAAGAGAATGCATAAATGCCAGGAGTGAAGTGTTTGGTGCGCTTCTGATGACATGCAATCACCCATTATATGCCTTGCCTCTGTGCAAAGAACTTTTAGCAGATTTAGTTACATTACATTGATTGGAAAAATAAAACCTAATAACCATAATATAAAGCTTAAGTTCGCTTCGATGTATTGATTCAATATTATATCGAGCAATATGACGGGTTTTATAGCAAAATTATTTTGAAGAATAAAAGGCCCTTTTGCATGAATGGCGTGTTTATTAATATGCGAATTTACACGTTTCTTCTGAATAAATGAACCACCCATGTCTTTACTTTACGAACAACTACGTGTACGAAAATTATTCGCTCTCTCTTCTATTTAATGAGACAAGGCGTTGATATTCAATGTTTGTTGTTACCGCGCCTTCTCTGATATCTATCCATGCATTTTCGTGTTCAAATTTTTGGAGATATATTAATGAAAACTCGTAAAGGTACGTATTTTGGTCCAGCACGAACACCAATAATGCCAACAATGATAACGAGGAACATTAGGACTAAGCATAATGTTATTGGCTGAGTATAAAATATTATTATGATACTTAGTCACTTTCTTTTTTTTATGACCAGCCACTCAGGGAATGTCCCTTGTACGGACGGGCGTGGTGATTAGGAAAGGTTATAATAAGAGAAGGCTGGAAAAAGGGAGTAGTATTTATGAACGTTCGACTTGAAAATGGAGACATTAGGTACGGTAGGGACTGCCACTGTTGGTAGGTTGTTTCAAAGATAGGTAGCACGGTTAAATAACGTGAGATGCGATAGAGTGTTTTGCGGTAAACAGGTAGCTTTAAAACGAATGGGTAGAAACGCTGAGAAAGCCCGTAGTAGTCCTATTAATGAATGTAACCTGTGGAGGAATCTCTTTTATCTCTATAGAATAGTTGCACTAGATATACCTGTACAGAAGCGCAACGCAGCTCATATTACGCCTGTGCTTGAAGGTATCGAGAGTTTTGAACACAGTTTCGTCGCCAATGAGCGTCTGAGCCTTTCGTTGTATATGGTCAAGGGACACCAAGCAAAATTTGCAGTTTCGCGCCCACACGTGCCACTTATACCTTAATTTTGGTCAGGTGTAGGCGGCGTAAATAGTACAGGTATCGGTTGAAGTGAAGTATTTTTTGCACCGCCTTAAAAAACCCAAGCCCTTGATCCCGTCTTTCGATACTTCGAACACTGCTGCTGCTGCGTCCAACGAACATCGTTTTGTATTCGCATACCCACAACATTGTTGTTCTACGTTGGGAATATCAAAAGAAAAGGGTTGTTCATTACTTTCATGCGCATTAGAAGCCAGCTTTGAGTTTTAGTGGCATTAAAATTTATTCTACTTGCTTGACCTCAATCAGATATTTCTATGAGGCCACGACCTAGTGTCAGTGATCATGTACTATTCTGTACGGTCCCTTGCTGCATAGTCCCTTGCTGAAACGCAACGAATAATATAAGGTCCTGTTGTCTCAAACAAGTAGATACAGTCTTCTCTTATGCACAGTAGACCGTTAATCGACATCAGGAAAGGAAAGGGGGAAAGAAAGCTTATTTAGCAGTAGTAATTTAATAACTATTCGAAAATGTAGTTGTTTTTTTGCAGTGCGACTAAGGAAAGCTAAATATCTGGAGATACTCGTTGTAAATCAGACGCACCGCTCATAAGAAAATAACAGGTGCACTTGCAATTACTTCCGCAACTTTTGTGAATCACTCTTCTTGAACATTCTTCTTCACATTAACTAACCTTAATAAAAAAAATCAATTTAATTTACATTATGTTGCATTGCAAAAGCCGTTCGTTTATACGCAATAGCAATAAAGTTATCCCGTAAATGTTTTGCAAATTCGTGAGCTAGCGTTTTATTACTAGCTTTCGGCAAACGTTAAAGAAACTAATTAGAATTTATAACACTTCAAAGAAGGTTGTAAGGGCCATAAACATTTTCATCTTACAAAGTCATAAATAACTTCACGGACATAACAGCACCAAAGCATATTCATTTTTATTCTTTTATAATTTAATAAATAAACTTACATTTACGATGTCTTAATAAAAACACATCGATTTTATTGCCTTAAATTGATGATGATGTTTCTCTGGTGACCTTTTCAAACTTTAAATGATTGCATTATTTATTAGTTCATTAAAGAAAATCTCATTAATTCTTTCTCGTTCTGTGAAAAGCTTTTTTTTTCTATCTTTTTTTTTAGCTTTCTAGTTACTTGTTATCCTAGTACTCACAGATGTTTGCAAATGCGTGACTGTTACTGACATTACTGTGCGCGTTAATGGCAAACAAGACGAGCGAATGACTTAACATCAACTATTGTTTGACTTGTTCACAATTAGCTTGTGAAACACGAAGGAGTAAAGACAAGAGTCGAGATTGGCTTTCTCAAGCAACCCTTTGCAGTAACTTACAATAAAGTGACAGGTTTCAAAGTAAAGTAAATGTTTTGCAATAAAATATCTATCTAGTAATTTTAAATAAACTAGTGCTAAAGCACCCTATCCAAGGGTCCATTCATGCTATGCTTGGCTCTTTCTCTCTTTCTCTCTCTCTCTCTCTCTCTCTCTCTGCTGGTTTTGTATTGAGCTTAAGAATAAATTTTTCATATAGAACCATATTAAAATGCCTCAATCAATGATATATTAAACGCACACCTAGATATCTTCTGGATTTGATTTTACATTTCAATACCTTTATCAAAGCATTTAAATTGCGTTCATTCTTACAATGGAAGTGGAACGTGTACCGACGCCATTTGGCGCTATTCATTCTTGTACAGGGCCTGGTTTTTGTGCGTGAACTTGGTGTTAAAAATATTACTTATTTAATACCCAATTGGTTCGTTTCGGTCAACTGGATCGATACAAAAGTTCCGTACCGAGGAACGAAATCAACCCAAGGCAGAATTCGTTGTGGAATAATATGGTAAGAGCAGGATAGTAAAACCTTTTGCAACTTCAAGCATTATCCCTTAAAGCTCAAATCAAAAAACACAAAGCGCAACTCGTAGGCCTCTCGTAAAATCGTCATGCTGCGAATTGATACTAAACTAAAAGGAATAAGGTGTGGAAAAGTGTTCGCCAAGAATATGGTGAGCAATATATATACAATATAAATACGTATACGTATACAATGTATTTACATTTAATTGTATATTCATATATATACGTCTATAAATTCAGTTATGTGTTTATGTATATATATACATAGGCATACCATACCATTATCCTCCGTTAGATTTACAGAACGTTCGTTTAAGTGAATTGTGCTGAGATGAGTACTTTTTTGTTTATTGCGGCAAGAAAGTATTTTTTTGTTATTATTGCTCAAGTATTTACAGCCCAAAAATTTCATATATCGAAAAAAAATTTGCTGTTTACAGGGGCTGATTTAGCATGTCAAGGTAAAACATGTACACATAAGCACATATTGAAAAACAAAAAACAACCATTCATACAACCCATATACACTTGAAAATTTTTAGAATTTTTCGATGAGAATAAAAATTTATTTTCGACGCGTTTCCTTGTTAAAGTGCACGAAAAAAAATAAAGCAAAAAAAAAAGCGAAAATACTTTTCTCTGCTTACGTAGATACATAAGAGTGTATACGAAGTATATTAGAAGGAGCCCGTCTTAAAGGTAAATTTTGGATAATAAATAGCTTTAAAAAGCTACGGATACCAATCTTCTTTTCTGTTTTTCAGAGTGTCTCCCAATCTTGTCGAATCTATTATGTAACCGTACATTACTAACTGTAATGCGCAGAACGATCAGTTAGAGAGATCACGTTCTGCCAGACCATTTCTTCTGGTTCTATGTGTTATTGTTGGATGCCGCTAAGCCCCAATTGCAGTTGCTTATTTAAAGTCCCTGCATAACATTTTGGAAGTAGACGAAGAATCGAAGCTTCTTTCAAAGTGAATTTTTGTGATTTGCTCCCATGTTTAGGCTGCTATTTCCAAATCAATGCCAGTTCCTTTCAATTCGTCTACACCAATTTTTAATGCAACTGGGAGTATTGTACCATCTCAAAATGTTCACCATCATTTATTAGGTGACAATCTACAAGAAAGAGTACCTCGAAAAAGTCGTTTGGTCAGAAAAAGTAATTTGAAGAAGAGGAAAGACTCTGCTTTAAATCCTTAAAATCTATGCGGACCGGAAGGCGAAAAAAAGTGGAGAGATACAGTTTGAAACGACGAAACAAAAATTAATTTGTTTGGAAATGATGTGGAAAAAAATGTACTTCGGTCAAAAGGAAAAAACTCTACATTAGATTTATTAAAAGAACAGTGAAGCATGGCGGAAGAAATCTTATGATATGGGGCCACCTTTCTTGAGAGGGGGTCGGTGTGATACATCTCCCAAAAAGGCCTTAAATAGATTTGTATATAAAAACTTATTGGACACTGTAATGTAATGTAATGGCAAAGAAAACAAGCCACTCCTATGGAAATTTCAGGAGAATAACGATCCGAAACAATTATGTAACTTGGGCGCGGAAGCATGAGTGATCAAGTCACGCGGTCCCGAACCGATTGAGAGTATTTGCAATGGAAAATATTCAAAAAGTATGGTTTTATATTCGAAATGCACCCGTCTGTTCGTATACTGAGAATAATGTTTACAATAAACATTGCGCAGACGGACAGACGGTCAAATTTGTTTCGATGTAGAATTTGATGCTGATCAAGAATATATATACCTTGTGAAGACTATGAAGGTTCCTTCTGGTCGTTGCAAACATTTTGACAAAATGAATATATCCCTCATCCTTTGGTGATGGATATAAAAAATTGAACATTCAAAGTTTAAAACGTGTATTTAAAGTCACTAACCGACTAAATTAGAGTTTTCTGTGCGCAGCAGCTTTTTGATACGGTAATTAATGAACTGCAAAAAAATATATATTTTATATTACATTAACAACTTCTCCTTCTTTTTACCATTTGGCGAATAGGGATGAATATTGTATTGACTTATAGGGGAAAAGGGTTGAGTTGAAGTCGAGATTTTTAAGCGGGGTATTCTCCAAGAACGGTTGCGGTATGATGCGATTAACTATCTTTCTGTCCTCTTTACATACGACTACGACGTCCACGGTATATATTAAGGTCTTTCCTGTTTCACTTTGCGTTAACTGGAAATATAAAGATGTAAATATATATGTATAGATAAAAAAAGATATATACACATATAGAAAAATCATTTTAATTTTAACAAAATGATACATGTATACTATATTTTCAGACAAGAAAGGATATTTTTAGACAGAGAAGACACTATGTGATCATGAATGGGATCGATAGATCTGCATATCGCAGTGTTCTCAATTACTTTTAACATTCAAAAGTACGCGTTGACGCGTTCCGTCAAATAACGTTACATTTTAATTACATTCCATTGGCGATATAATAGCATACAATACAATACAAAGTGTCTGTATATAAATTTCTGCAGGACTCCTTCAACATATATGTTAATATTTGTAAGACGTTTAAGTATTCAGAAAATGGTTAAATAGTTTAAAATGCTTAATTAACTTATAGAAAGCAGAACTTTGAAATGCATTTATGTAAATTTAAATTTTTGGAAAAGTTTTATAATGACATCAGATACTTATGCATGCATGCATGAACGTATGCATGTGTATACATATGTATGTACGTGCCCCTACATTTGTACGTATTTACATTTTGAAAAGGATACTAAAATATATTTGACTACGAAAAATGTATGAAACATGAAATGTGTTAATTCATTGTTTAGCCTTGGGGCAAAGTATTGAATGAGTTATCTCGTAAAGAGAAATAGGAAATAAATAAAAATTGAATGGTGTTTTGAAAATCGCATAAATTTTTAATGAAATTTCTACATATTTCAAATAAAATTTTATTATTTATTAACTAGAAAATTTGTATATAAAAACGAACACCCAAACCGATAACATTTATGACTTACACAACGTGTAAATGATTACAATTGAATATATGTTTCTTTTTTCTCAATGTAATTTACGTGCATGCGTGTGTGCGGAAAGATTGCCTTAAGCACAAGTTTTGCGCCAGACATTTCGGCAAAAGGTTAACTATATGCGTCGGCTGTGATATTAAGTGAAAAAGGGAAAATTTTCTTGTTTCGTGGTAGGTAACAACAACAAGAGCAAAAACATTACGAAAGAACAACGAAACAGTTCTAATTAAAATAAATTTACTTCTGTAGCATTTTTTGTTCTTTATAGCTTTTATGAGGTTATAATTTAAGCTACACAAGCAGATAAGTCTGCATACGGAATCTGTCGTCTCTATTTCCCTGTTCAGTTTTCTTAACTCCCGAAAACTCAGCCCAATGGAATACTTCGACTTTACGGAAAAAAAACAAAATTAAATTATAATAATTCCCTGAGCTAAATTATAAGGTTTTTACTTTTATTCTCGTTTTCTTTTCGTTCCTCATGTCTTTCACTATATTTTATCATCAACATAATTCCCATTGCTTGCTGTTTTAACATAAAAAACAAAAACAAATTTTTTTTAGTCTTACTTTGTGCACAGGACAGCTTTTACACGCAGTATATGTGTATGCCTAGAGTAAAAGTAGTCTAATATAAGATATGTAAGTATTTGTGCTAAACTTTAAGTAAAGATAAGTTTTCCTGATATTGCAGTTTTAAGTCCATTTTAAAAATTTGTCTTGTTATCCGGCTTCTTTTACTTTTTTCCTTTAATTCTTTTTCGTTATGTCATAAAAATATTTATTTCCTGGTAACCAAAGAGTACAAGAGAAGGATAGCAGTTTTCTTTTATAACATTTTGTCGTTTTATTGTTCCCTTAATATCCAAACCGCTGTTTCACTCTGTCTATGGGATAAATGGTAGACAAAGAAGAAACCGAACTCTACTAAGAAGAATAAAATCCAAATGAAGAACGGATGTTTAACTTAAATAAAATGCAATTTTTGAAGTAGGCACGCAAAAATAGAAAAAGAGAAACCGAAATAGCGTAGATTAGACCCCATTCCATTCACGTTCCCTTTTTTAAGCTTTTTAAAGGGATATTCTTGGTTTAGCAAAAAAAGCAATACACTCTGTTTACTGCTCGTGCGAGTTCATTTTTTATTCATTTACTACTACATTTACTACAGCTTATTCTTGAGTCATACGTATCGGAAGCAATCAATGTATCGCGATGTACAATCGACATCGTTTTAAATGTTGCCCTCCCAAAGTTTTTGTATCCTACACACAGTCACTTTTTAAATCGATTTTAGTTTGTCTGTCCGTCAGTCCGTTTTGTCTTCTTATGTTCAACCTACAGGCCGCAAGTTTTGAGATATTTTGTTGAAACTTGGTACGCTTACGGGTTTTGGGTCAAGGAAGAACGGCAATTGAAAATAACTTGGATCGGACCGCTGTTTCGAGCACTTTCTACACAATATCTTATTTTGAAAAGTCGTCACATAATTACTTGTAGTGTGACATATGGTATTTAATGATGAGCCGTTGTTTTTTTCGGAATAAACATGACTAGAGAGATTGATGAAAATTGCGTATTCTCCAAACAAACAAAATCAATTCTCAAGCAGTTCAATGCCATTATTTTTAAAAAAATTATTAATTAGAATTTAGCAATCATGCGTTTGGAAAGTTTACCTTTTTACTTAGCCATTGTACATATATATATATATATATATATATATTGTATAAAATAAAGAATTTAATTTCCTAAAATTGATTTTCTTGTAGTTAATGTCCATGCCATACAAAAACTGTTCGTAGGAATTATCATTAATTTCCAGATGGAGCAATTGTCTTAAAAATCATTAAGATGCGGGAAGTTTAGAAAGTTCTTCTTATCAATGATCGTAGAGAATTCACCTTGACTCTTATAATACTCTTCGCCTGTCAGCAGATTTCAGATATAAGATATAAAAAGAAGCAAACAGCAACTGCGAATACTGTGATAACCACTTCGAAATCTGGAATTGGGCCGTCCGCGATATCATCATATCGTGGCTCCGAAAACATGAACTCTTTTTTAATCTGTTGTGAAAACGTATAACTTTGGTGCCAATTATAACCTTCTTTGTGCTTGGATCGAAACACGATAGTGTACCAAATTTCGTAAAAATATCTCAAAAATTGTGCTACGTATGTTCATCATAAGAAAGCAATATTCACAAACAAACAGACAAGCTTAATTCGATTTGATTCTGAATTCGTCGATATCATAAAAGTTGGGTCAAGTGAAATGAAAAGAAATAGCAATAAAAGTCGGTTAAACTTAAGAATTTTTTTTACTTATTTTCGGGTGTCTTAAAGAAAGCATTATTCGCACCGCAGAATCCTCGTACAACCTAAAATAAAGATGATCAGCTGAAACTACTTGACTTCTATAAGAATAATCATCAAACATAAAATAGTCGAATCGACAAATATAAGGGGATATTATGTATAAGAAAACGATCAGAGAAACTAAACGGGCTTTAGCTGTGTCCTTTATTTTGGTGTCTTTGATGCTCATTGAAATCAGAAGAACCCATGACATTATAAGTATCACTAATTTTGAACTTTAAACACAAGGCAAAACATATAGGAATCTCTGAACTTTAATTTCGAATGATTGATTGGCATCACTTTTTGCAGTCGTCGTAGCAAAATATTCGAAATATTATTTAAAATCAATCTAGTGAACTTGCGTTGATTTTTTCCATTTTTTGTCATTTTTTTTTTTTTTTTTAAACTGTTTCTTGTGATAGAATTGAATAAAACAAACCAACACATTAAGTAATTTAATCTCGATGAGAAATCATATCACTGTGGCTGCTTAATAAGTTGCAACGCATGCATAAGAAATTGTCAACGAGAAAATGTTACTGTAAGTAATATTCAATTCACTGAATGTGAATACGTGTGCAAATAAACTTTAGCAAATATTCGAACATGTTGGCTGCACGAATTAAAATATTTCATATAAAAAAATGTAAGTATGTGTTGGTATGAGAACATAACAATGTGGTAAAGATTGAATACCGCTATGCGGT
The DNA here is from genome assembly GCA_000688715.1 of Glossina pallidipes. Classification (NCBI taxonomy): domain Eukaryota; kingdom Metazoa; phylum Arthropoda; class Insecta; order Diptera; family Glossinidae; genus Glossina; species Glossina pallidipes. The sequence goes on along the minus strand of KK499851.1, from coordinate 380,169 downwards.
ATATAAAAATGTTTTGACTAAATGACAGTTAATGTCATGCAAAAGACAACAAAATTTACACATTATTTGCCCACATGGACATGCATAACAAGCCCATAACGAGACAAGCATATAGTCCGGCAAAATCGTATACATGCAGTCACATTCAGTAAGCGGTGAGTGAGTTGAGCAGTTAAAGAAGCCAGCCAGTCAGGCAAGTCAGTCAGTCAGTTAGCAAGTCGGTGACGATGTGCACAGAAGCATCGTAACACTCTATTGAAATTCTTGTCATCGTCTTTGTCTCTGCTCCAATATTCAAACGAACATACAAACAAACCGACAAACAAACAAACATACAAAACATATCCATACTATACATTTATTCTCTCATTCACTTTATGAATGAACAAATGTTGTACGCTTGTTAAATCTTATATTCATTTTTGTGTTTTTTTATGCTTGTTGTTGTACAGTACATGCATTGCTTGTGTTTTTCTGTTTGCTTACGGATTACGGTACAGAAATCAAATTACATTTGCTCAGGCGTAAGATTACAAACAGCAACAAAACATATATATTCATATATATTTATATTCATATATATATATATATATATATATATATATTTATATATATTAAATATAAATGTGTGTGTGTGTGTGTGTGTGTGTGTGTGCATACATGTGAACATGTATACATTTATATATTTATAAATATAATATATATGTATATATGTTCACATGTATATATATATCTATACATATATATATATATATATATATGCAAAGTCGCACACACATTATAGCTGCTTTAACACAAATAAATGAGAACGACGACAATAAACAACACAAAAAATTAAAAGCATTCATGCCACCATCTCAACCACAATTACAGATATTTTCATACATATACGAATAATATGCTAGTGCTCATACTGTTGTTGTGGTTTAATGAAAAACAAGTACACACCACACTTTTATTTCTTTTTTTTTAATTTTTCTTTTTTTATTTCTTTTCTGTCGTGGTGCTTACACAGAGGCTTAGTCTTCTGAAACGACAGTCACATATGTATCCTCATTTCTGAATATATCTGCGCGCGTTTGTATATATACATATATATTGTATGTTATATACATATGTATATTGTTTATAATTATATATGTATATATATACACATATATATTTATATATATATATATATATATATGTGTGTATATGCGTGTGTGTGTGTGTGTGTGTGTATGTACGTTTTTGTACCTATGTGCCTATTTGCGCTACTTATATATATAAAAAAAAACCGAAACAATCCTGTTATTGCATTACATAAAATCCACTTATCAATCCACTTGTATGACTGACATAATGTCATGACATGACATGGTCAAATCATGAGCAGCAAGCCAAGCAGGCAAGCATTGCGGTTGCATTGGTGCAGTAAATGTATGAATTTAATTTCTTTTTTGTTTTTCTTTCAAGTTATTTTATTATATTAAATTCTTACGGCCATTACTGTCGCGTCCACCCATTTAATGGTGCAGACGTTTGTTGAATTTATACCACGAGATCTATTCCTCTATTCCGCCGATCTATTTGAAATCACTTTCAGAACAAACCCAGATACAATTGTGACTTTATTTAACCGCATCACCTTATAAGTAGACTTAGTATTATTTGCCTTTTGGAAGTCTTAACGCTTATCAAATACTTGTTAATAGCAGTTATTCTCAATAAAAAATCTACGGACAACAAATACATATGTTTTTTCTTTTTTATTGTTAATTTCTTTTTAAATCTGATTTAATTTCCATAAATACAACCAAGCTACAACCAAGATTCAGCTGAATTGCGCAATTCATAGATTTGAAGGCTTAACCTAATTACAATTCAAGTAAAAAAAAAGTCTTAAAAACAATAGACAATTAAGACTTAAAGACAAACTTATAAGTAAATAAACAACGTGCCCATCAATTACTCATCGAACTCCGTATCAGGATTATAGGCTTTAAGTACTGGTTTCGGTAAAAGCTCGGCAGCGCAGGGTCATTAAGGAGAGCAGTCTTAATGGATGAAAGAGCATCCGATAAGGAAATAAATTAACCTGCATTGACTAAGTTTAATAAAAAGAATGTTCCTTGTCCGACGTTAAAATTAATCGCACTCAACAAATACGGCGAGTCAATAGCATCATTAATCAGTTTCACCATGAAAGTAATGCCCAATACGTTTCTCAAATGACGGCAAGAATATAAGTAGGAACCTATTTTCACAAGGACGGAGGGAGATGCTAGGATGTCAACACAAATTTCTTCGAGCAAACAACGAAAACTGCTTCTGCAAGATTTCAATGAAATTTAAATTGCAAAGTTTCGACGGTGACCATACGATCGAGGCGTATTCCAATGTAGGACGCACTAAACCGACATATAATCTTCTTGTCACACATGGGTCGTCAAATTCCCTTGAACAGCGTTTGATGGTCTAGCTTTATTCTCAAAGTGTTCAACATCAAACAAGATACCTAGGTCAATAAAATGTTCCGCTGCGAACAAGTTCCCCCTCGAAAATGGTAGCTTCCTACATTTCTTTTCGTTTAACCGCGTAAAATTGAAGGATCATCACGTTTCCAATTTATTTACGTCAATTTGGAGGAGAGATGATTGAGTTTCCAAATTTACCGGCGAGAACTTTTTAATGTTATCTACCTGCATTAGGATATGGGCAGATTCAATAGCTAAGGAGAGATCATTGATGTATAGAATAAACAGAAATGATCCCAAGTGGCTCCTTTGTGGGACACCTGAAGTGAGAAGTAACTCGTCAGATTGATAATAGGTAAAAAGCACCAAAAAGGAACTAGTACCTAAAAAGGAGTACAACCAATCAACAAAATAAGGAGGGGAACCTAAACGGAACAATTTCCATAATAACAGCTTATGATTAATTCTATCAACGGTCTTGTGTATCAGTCCACCATCTGTGAACCTTTGGAAAAGACCTCAAATGCATGGGAAGCAAATTCAAGCAGGTTAGCGGTGGCCTATCTGCCCTTTAAAAAGGCATCCTAGCACAGAGCGGTAACAGATTTAATAGTTTAGGCAACACTCTAACTTTGGCAATTACTGTATAGTTTTCAACATGATGCATATTACCACTTTTATGGAGTGGAAGAATAAAACTAGACTTCGAACAGCCGGGAAATCTACCCATTGCAAGAGGACGATTGGAAATGAATGCAATAATCTGATGGAGCTCGCCCGCGCAGTTTTTGAGAATTAAAGGGGAAAGCACATTCGGTCCGGCATACAACTATATTTTAAGGATCGTAGACCTTGTAAGACTTCACCATCAGAGATAATTATTGTTGGGGTGGAAATGCATTCATTCAGCTTGTACGGATATGGCTGGGAGAGATTGAAGTTGCTGGAGATGAAATTAGATTGAAAGAAATTAGCAAACAAGGTTGAAATCATAGACCCATCCGTCGTTTGAAAACCATCACAAGACATAACCAACAGAAATGTTTTGACTTTTCTCTTAAAATTGACGAATTTATAAAAACGCTTAAGGTTACTAATGAGAAAATCTTTGATCTCAAGCAAGTACCTAGCATTACATTCTTTACTAAATTGAGGGATATTGCCCCACTGCATACATGGTATAGTCAAGCGATGCGCCAATTTTTTTGTATCTTTTAAACAGTCTCCTCTTAACATTTTTCAGCCACTAAGGATTGAACCAAACTGGTTGGGCGGATATGGCCTTACGACGGGACAATGGCTCAGATAGAAAATACCTTAAATCAAATCAATTTTCAAATCATTGTCCATAGAAAGCTTTTACTCTTTTTTAAGATTTCAATTATTAATCCTTGTGTAAGGGCATTCCAGATGTGTTTTAACTTGCTCTGTGAATATCAAAATGGGTATTTTTTTGAATTTTCGCGACCTTAACATAAAACATTTTCCTTAATACTCACATCATGGTTATCAATAAACGGCTGGTTCTACAACAGCTTAAGAGTTTCAAGCCGATATTCCTTTAATTTCTTTACGAAGAGTTTCCTCTCTCGAAAGCTGTTCAAGAGTTTTCGATTTTCGGGCTTGGAGATTTTAGAATCCAGCGGTTACGCACGCCAAGCCACCATTCGGTGTGATCAACAAATTGTGCGGTAAATGAATTATAACACTGGGCCGGTGTACCATAAAAGTGGGTCTTCTTCATATTGAAATCACAAGTATTCGAGCCTAATGTTTCCAATATCCAGTACTCAAACACCATGATCTTCGTCGAAGAATTAAAAAAGTAACGACTTCTTTCAACCATATTAGGTATGTAAAGGTTAAACTGAATTATGCGCATAGATGGCCTTAATACTATGTCTAGAGAAAGTACTTGCCCGAAGTTGTGTTCTGTCTTTTATACATAGGTTAGAGATGTGGAAATAGTAAGCTGTCCTAATAACACTCACACATGTTGCTAAGTAAAAATACTTTTTCAACACCACGAAAATATCGAGTGCGAAAAAAATGCATTCGTAAACAGTATTTGTTCTGTGTATGAACAATACAGGAGAAAGTCTGCCTTGCATCATATCGTATGGAATAGCGTTCGCTATTCAAAAAACGAGCAAATTATTAAAAAAGTGAGACAAGATCATTTGTGAATATGATATGCGTTCATACAACAAAACCCGTTCACAATACGTTAAAAGCACTCAATTGGAAAATGATAACCCATGCATCTAATTCGGCTCTTTCCGACTACCACTTGTTTGCATCAATAAGACAGCCATTTGCTAAGTTGCGCTTTGATCGCATTAACCAGACTGTACGAAAATGCATCGAGGGATGGCTTGTGCCAAAAGAGTATCGGTTGTTTTGGCATGACATCCACAAATTGTCAAACAGTTAGTGAAAATGTATAGCTAGCGTAAGTCATTACTGCGAATAAATCATTTGTTTTTATATTTTCATACAATAAACGTGTATATTTTATGCATAATTCCCGTTTCGTACGTACAGTACGCCATAATCTTACTGTTGACGCATTCTGGTCGGACTTTAACAACGTACATACGTATGTAAGGAAATTTTCATTTAATTTCAGGTCACCCTGAACAAGCTATAAAATCTTATCAACATATGTACGATGTTATAAATGTGCTAAGCAAGGAGCTACATTGTATGCGTCATTTTTCAACATAATTGACACCCAAAAATGGAAACGATAAACATGATATTATATAGGGGTGTTAGGCCGTTTTTAACAGGCTCCAGTGCAATTGCATTATTTTCATTTGATTTGTAGGTGTGTTGAGACTTAAGCTTGCAACGATGCTGATATATATGTATTTTTAGGATGTGGGGTATATTTATTTATGAAAACGTGTGCAACGCCCAGAAGAAAGCGTCAGAGATCCCACAAAATATGTGCATTCTTGATCAGCATAAAATTCTAAATCGATTTAAGCATGTCCGTCTGTCCGTCTGTGAAATGTCTGTTGTAAACATTCTCCTAGCCGCACAATGGCACTATCGACTTCACACTTAGCACATACATTCGAAGTTCTTGCACGAAGGTTGGTGTTGAAAATGGGCTGAATCGGTCGAACGATAACTCTACAGCAAGTAAATTGCGAACACCTATGCGTTTCAAAAGAAGTAAAAACTGGCCTTTTGCTCACTACTTGCACACTAAACTATTACAGATACATCTACAAAAACTTGGACACATATTTTATGGGCGATGATGAAACATCTATGCAAAAATGACAAAAATTGACCACACCCACCCAATTTTAGGATATCAAAATTCAATTTTTTTTCAATACGTTTATAAGGCCCAAAAACAAGCTTCAAAGACTTCATGAAGTATATAAGTTCTTCGCCAGTTTGAAATTTGGAATGCACGTAAACATGTCCATCTGTTCGTCTGTCCATTTGCCTAGCTGCGAAAATATGAAACATTTGTGGTAAATATTCCCTCGTCAACGATAGGTGAAAATATCGCCCACAAGTTTCAAAAGATATTGGAAGTGACATACACTTTTCTAAAAACACATCTATAACGCCCACACACCTATGCGACAAAAAACTTTTATTCTGAAAATATAAAAAATTAGCCGCGCCCATTCCATATTATAAAGCATGAAAACTTAGTTCTTTTACTTGTCGTTTTTAGCATAACGGCGATGGATATAAAAGATTCGGTCACAACCAACTATAGTTTTCGTACTTATTATAAATTACACTGGTTTCTGTGTTTATAATCGACGCGTTTTTGCTTTACTTTCGATATACATGTGCTACGTGTATTAGTTAGTATCAACGCAAAACTTATAAAGATTTTATATAAAAGCAATTATTAGTTTTCAACGAACTTAGAAAAGAGGATACTTCATATGTTGCAAATCATAGGCGAAGCCTCGCACAGCCTTTGACAATTTTCTGGATCTTACATTGAAAAATTATATAAACAAAATACGGAACCTTTTAGTGAAAGTTCTTTCTAAATGAAAAGTGGCTTATCAGTTATTCGAATTTATGAGAAAACATTTTCGGAACTAATATTTTGTGGAACAAATTTGGTTGCAGGAAACGATGTATGATGTACTGATTACTGTAATAAAAACTAGTAGCGTTTAGACCCGTGACAACACCATTAATTGTTTCACCTAATAATGCATAGGATAATCAATTCAAGCAATAAATCAAATGTGAGATTGAGTTTAATTGCAGTCTTGGCAAAAAATGCAAGCGGGAAAAGCGGGACGACACGTAACAACGTAACAGTGGCGACTTACTAATAAATGTGTAAATGTGCCAGTCATCAATATATTAATATAAACCAATAGAAATTTATTAATGAATAAAAAAATTTATCATTCCGCTTATGTACCATTAAAAATTAAGGACACATTGCATGCACACAAATGGGTCGGCATATATAAATGACAAGCAGCTGTTTAAGTCTTTAAAGAAAACAAGCCACAAATTAATTTGCAAACTAATATTAGTTATTGTGCAAAGCAAACTACCATTTATCTTGTTATCGAAGGAAAAATACAGTCATGAATAAATACAATAAAGGAAGCACAGAAAAACTTTCAAAAGCTTTTCATCTTTTTATACTTAACACCGAGCGAAACGAATGTAATAAAATTGCTTCTCCATTTACGATACTTAACCATACTCTTCAGTGAATCCATAAGATATGCGTAGAAAACATACCTTTTTAACAGGAAAATTATATTCGGTTGTAATCGAATTTTTTATACCTATCACCGTTAACCTAAAAAATAGTAAAGAAAGTAGGAAAAAAACAAAATTCCTATATTCTACAGTATTGGGTGTGAGCGTGGCTGGTTTTTTCAATTTTTTAAAATAAAGGTTTCAATTTATATAATGTATTCGTTGTAAAAAGTAACGGCCAAAAACACAGACAGGAAAAATGTTCAGAGGTTTTTCTGCATAGTCGTATAGACGTTGTTAGCGTCTCCATTGACAGCTTTTGGTCATTTCCAAATTTTTTTTGCAAATTTTTAAGCGGTATATGCGCTTTTGCAAATATTTGCCATAATTATTAGATGGATATACTTAGATGCATTCCGAATTTGCTAGTGGTCAAGGGATTTTTAAAACTTGCTTGTATGCGTTATAAAGTTATTGAAAAAAAAAATTAAATTTTGATACGCCACAATATTAACCAGACGCGACTAAAGATTTTTCCCCTTTTCTTACAGGTAGTAAAGCATCGCCTATAGAATACACTGTAACGTAAACCCCTTTTTTTTTGAAATTTATGTTATTACTCACCTTCTTATAAAATAAAGTTCATACCATTGAATTGTGACTTTTAGTATAGTATAGATTTTATTTACAAAATTAGAAAATCTATTTACAAATTATTTACAAGAACTTATATTTACAACCACTTAATTTTCGTTCCGGTCTTGTCCGTTCGAATATTGCAATTCAACTCGCTGGACTCGATTCACTCGATGCACGTTTGTTGATAATCTTTTTGCTAGTAGCCAGCCTTCTGACGCATGTAACATGTCATGAATGTATACTTGATTTTCCCCTTCCTTGGAATCCAGTTTCTTAGAAAATCGACTAGTTTTCATGGAAACTCAAATCATCAAAAATTACCTGCTTGTCTGCTGTAGTTTGTGAATAATGAGCCGAAAACCAGTTTTTTATTTCTTTCAGAAGACAGAGGGGTCCTCAATGTACATAGTCTGCAGACGTATCCTTCGGTGAATTTGCCCATTTTCCTCTCCAATCTGCCTACGAGAATTTCCAATGTTTAAGACAAATTTAAAGGCGACTTCTTCATTTTTGGGAGCAGGAGAATGTCTACAACAGACGTTACATAGACAAACATGCTTAAATCGATTGAGAATTTAACGCTGATCAAAAATATGTATATTTTATGGGGTTTTTCAAGCGTTCTTCTGGGTGTTGCAAATATTTCGACGAATTAATACACCCCTAATCCTTCAGTGACGGGTATAAAAAAGTATTCATTTTGGTTCAAAATGGTTTACACAAAAAGCGGAAAAACATGACAAATTTTGAAATAAGTTATTACTTATGTAAAAGTATCTTTTCACTTTGACCAATTTACTCTGTATATAGCATATATCAGCATATGGTTAGCATATCATCAGGGGTGATGAAACACTTGCCTTTCGTCTTCTGTTGAACGCACATAAGTAGCACAAATTTAACTCACAATTCTAAAAAGACTTTTTGTTATATGTATATATATTTTTATTAATTTAACTATAATTAGTTTAGCTGGAGAAATAAATTGTGAGATTAAATTCTTAACGCATTAACATCTAAGGCTATCGGCTTATTGTTTATATTATTATTAAGCTTATCTTTAGTTGAAAAAATTGTTATGCAATTTTTTTGATAAAATTAACTTTTATTTTTCAACTCGATTTTCCATTCGATATACCAAATCCGACGTTTTTTGTTTTTCTTTGAATAACATGACCTGCCGAGTCGTCTAAGATTGCTACTGGCTTTCCATTCAAGGCCACCCTTTCAGATTTCCAAATAGTTAATAATCGTTGGAGGCCAAGTTGAGGGAATGCAGTATTTGCGAAAGCACTTCATGTTTTAGTTCAAAAACTTTGCCTGGGTGCAATTTATTTGATTAATAATATTTTTCCTTGGTGAAAAAAGTTTTTCTTGCTACTTCCAATCCGGCCGTTTCTTGTTGACTTATTCAACTAATTCAATAAAACTGAACTGTATGCGCTTATTACCATTTGCATCATTCAGGTAGTGACTGGATAACTGAATGACTGAGGATTATAAAGTCGGAGCGTGTATAGATAAGTAGATGAATGAAACTGATATTTGGTTCGGCGCACTCAAAGGCAAAAATTAACAGAAGCAGTAAAGTGAATCGTCAATCTCTCAACATCAGTTTCAATTTATGACAGAGCAGAACTCAAGCAAATTTGATTATTACTTAAGTTATTTTGCATGATTTCATTAAAAAGCAGCTCTCCAGCTACGGAAAACGCTAATGAAAAATGAAAATCAGTGAAAAATTTTTTTTTTCACTGCTATTTATTACTTTAGCAGAAACCAATTTGCATAAAAGTTAAAAGTTCATAACACTTTTATTCTTTTGACTCATGGACGAAAAAACTTTGCAGATGGATTATAGATGGACGAGCATTATTGTTATTATCCATTTTTGAGATATTTATATGAAACGTGAACAATTTTCGCCAAAGATAAACGTTAATAAAAATAGATTAAATTGTACTGTTCTCACAATCATTTCTTGTACAACGTTATTTTCAAAAAATAGTTCCGATCTTAAACCCATGAAGAAACTCTACTTGATTCGACCTCAATATTTTTATTTACAACATGAGATATTGGAGAACATTCTAACTTTTTATATAATGGCTACATCTGGAAATCCTCACTGTCTGTCTGAATAATGAACTACTAAATTTATTATATTTGGAATTATTCTTAAGTACCACTTGAAAAGAATAGGAGGTTGTAAGGACGAACGCACTTGTCATTGCTGTGCTAACTATTTCGGGAGATAGATTTTTGTCCTACGCACACTGCACACTGAAAGCATTACACGTGCTTTGCCCTTATAGAATTAGATATTGGATCACTGGTCATAAGAGAAAACAATGTGTATTTTTATTAGTTCTTTTGATTTTGTATCAATTCTGATATATCGAAGAATTAGTTATAAGCTATCATTTTCAATATCAATTTTATTATAGAACATGTCCCGAAAACCACACTGACAAAAATGTTTTGTGACTTGTGATCTCTCAGTAGTGAGGTTGCTCACATTACGGGTAATTGCCTTCAATAAATGATGACTGTCATGGCATATAATTTCTCATTACATTATATGCAAGCAAAAACATGCGCAATTGTAGAACTAAACTGTTTGTTCAATAAATAGCATATAATATATATGTATACAGTAATAATAATACACAAACTGAACTTTATATATCAATCAATGATCACTTATGCAGCTTTGTCGGCATCGTAGACAACTCGGCGTTGATTTCTTTCTTCGAAAACAACTTTCCTCGTGATTTCAAAAAATGGCCCAATATGATTAAATCATTTTTGGAATTTAATTAAAAATATATGTGAATTATTTTCGATATGTATCCTCAGGCCTTTTAAATATCTTATAAAGTGCAAATGGTCCACACGATTTATTTATCTGCTCAGAAATTGTGACAAATTACTGACCTGACGCATATTCAGCATTTTGAGGTTGCAATGTAGCTATGGAACTCTAACCCATTTAGAATCAATTAGTTATACATTGTTATTAGTTAGTGTTAGTTTTGAACTTACGAACTAACAAATGAATTTGATGACTTTGATTTTCCACTTGGCATTCTCATCATGTTTGTAGAATGCTTTGTAATCTTATTTGCAGTGACAAGAATTTCAAAATATTTATATATAAAACTGCGTCGAACTTTTGTACGCCGACATGATGTCAACAAAGAGAAGTATAGACTAACTTTACCAAGCCGAAAAATAAAATCATGTCAGTCAAGAATACTTGCATATATCCAGCGTAATGAAGTTATTATACACTCCGATGAGAGTTTTAACGACACCATAATAACCAAGAATGGCATTAACAGCAAACAACACAAATAACATCAAAATACATAGATAAATGTGAAAAAAAAAAAATTGAAATGGAAAATGGATTGAAATCGATTGTAAAATCGGCTTAAAAATACGAACATTAATGTAAAGATACACACTTACACATGCATTTAAATACATAAAGCTTAAGAGTACACCACTTATTCGAAACTAAAGCTGCCCACAGAATGTTGAAGATATAGGTATACATGCATAAGTATGCGTCGTGTGTATGTATGCTTATGTTTACACATACAACTTCTCAGTATTAAATAAAATGCAAAATAAGCTTTTAACTGACAAATCTTTTGTATGAAGTAATATAATCGTTTCCCTAAACCGACATCCACTTGCATGCATAGTAATGACTATTAATGGCTACATCAAGCAAAAGCATATATAATAAATAACAAAACATATCAGTAGTAAAGAGAAACAAAACTTGAATTAAATCTATAATTAATTTCCCTTTATTGGTAAAAAGCGATTGAGTTTTCAAAAAAATGCATTTTTTTCATTCTTTCTTTTTTTTTTTTTTTGTTAAAAGAGAAAAGTTTATAAGAATGCTAACGTTTTCATTAGCAACGTTGGTCGTCGGTTAAGCAAAGAAATAACGAAGAAAACCACATCAAATCGTTTATTATGTACTTGTTACTTGTGAAACCACAAATAATTCTTTAAGAACGAAACGTAAACCAAAAAACAAATAAAGGCAAATATTTTCGATAAACGTTGCCATAAATCAACGTGAGATGACAACATTTGCTTAATATATTAGTAAACTATAATGACATGTTGGTACAAGTTACGTTACTGCCCTTAATATACAAATTTTAAAATACAACACAACCATATCAAGAAATTGAACAGATGCCCTAAGCATAATATGCAAATTTAAGATAAGTTGAAAAAACAAGAAACAATCAATCTCAGTTTGGAAATGGATTTTGGTCTTATGATGACAATGTAACTTTCTTTAAGCTCACAATGTAGAAACCGTAAACCGTAAATAACATCAAAAGTTTCCATAGATGGTAATAAAAACTTACAAGAACAATTCATTCACTTTGAGATAAATTCCTAATGTTTTCAATACCATACCAGCTAAATTTTGCAATTTAATGTTTGATAATCTCGGTCGGACGTGTCAATTCACTGAACGAGGGTAGTTTTCATATCGCATTTGTGCCTGTCCCCAGAAAATAATTTTGTCAAAAGTCAAATCCTGGAGTCAGCTATTAAGCGTAAGCAACAGACAGATCAAGTTAAAGGTGGTTTTTTGTAAATTGTTAACAGTGTACCAGTGTAAAAATTTTGAACTTTTTTTGAAATGTAACCCGTACAAGTACCAAATGTTTTGTGAAATTGCCACTGTTATCGCAAAGATTAAAATTTTTTACGGAACACCTAACTGAAGGGTTTTGTGATATGGATGCTATTTGCTTTACTTTGAGTTAGACATTGCACTTTGCAATTGTAACAGACTTAAGCATGCTTATATTTATGTGATGGTTTATTTACATTTAGGCCAACTTTTCACGGTAGAAAAGTTCCCTATGACGTACACTTACTAAAATTTACGGGCACGTACTCCTAATTACATTGCGGAACTTAAGCAATTATAGTTTTACTTTATATATATCCGCTTGTAATTTAAGTCCCTCGAAACCCAAGGCCAAGAAAAAAGTCCAAGAGCTTTAAAAATCGCGTGCCAAATCAACGTAAGGAATGCAGTTTTTTTACGTACGCGGACAGGATGCAATCGACGGTCAGTTGCCTATGCGAGGTTATATCTAACAAAAAATCACTCGGGTTGTAAAGCAAGTGAACCTGTGATCTTTCGAAATAACCAAATACAAGGAGACTGTTGCTATACTGTAAAAAATCGAAGATTGTAGTCTTTTTCGAATGATATGCACTTGTTTGATCTCTTCGTAATAAGAGGAAAAAGTGAAATAACATATCAGTGCAAACAAACAGTCTATCAAACATTCGGGGATTGGCCCAAGAAATTTCCATCCACAATTTTACTCAACTATACAGACACACCTAACAGTGACTAGTCTCTTTAAGCGCGGAGTGTCACACTTTAAGATGAACACGCTTTAACGTCTTATGTGGACCCGTAAGCAATTTTATTAAAAATCTATTCACGATAACTGATTTGAGTGGCTGCAAGCAAAAATCTTTAGGCATAAATACGCAGAAAATTTTTACTTTAAATATAAGTTTTTAATTACAATACCGTACTTGCGTTTATAAGCTCAACACATACACAAAACTCTTTAGAAGAGCGGCATACTTTCAGTTAATCTTGTAGGATGTTCCAGCTCAGCTCCAGGCATGAATCTATTTGCTGTAGAGCATCTTCCTCCAAGCCCTCTCACTAAATGAAGATGCTATTTTTATTTAAAATTTCATTCTCTTTCATTTTACAATCAACTTGGATGCAGTTTTAGCACACGCTGCCTTTTTCGCTTATTTCTCCATAAGATACGTTCCGAGTATCAAGAACAACGAACATTTTTCATTTACTAAATGACTGCAACAAGAGCGGCGTTTCTATGTAAATTTTGACAAAAACAATGTTGAATTGGCTTCACTTAATTAAAACATATGATTGGAAAAAGAAAAACATCCGGGACATATGAACAAAATAATTGTAGTAAAGTTAAAAAAGGGAAATATGTCTTCATATGATATAATTGCAAGCAATTGAAAACAGGAAATATCGTTCGTCGAGATGTCGGAAATGACGAGCGATGATGGGTTTAAATCTCATATGCGGATAAAACGGCATACTGTTAAATTCTTAGTTAGTATTAAAGTGTTACTGAATATGTAACATTTAATGGATTAAAATGGTTTTGTGGAGCTTTTGTCTACGTCTGCATTTTAAGGGAAAATACGTGCAGGCCTTCAATATACCGATTCAAAAAAAAAAAAAAAAAAATACGTGTATGACAGCAACACCGTAACTTGCAGACGATTGTGTCTCCTATACATGGTAAAGCAAAGAGAACTGTATGGTCAGTAGTTCAAAAGGCCTTAAGGTTGCGGCCATACACCCCACAGTTATTCATATAAAGACTTTTCAAAATAGGCCCTTATATTGGAAGTACTCGAAAAATTGGTTCGATCCGAACCAATTTCAATAGCATTCCTCCGTGATCCACTTCGATGTGTCAAATTTCATCAAAACGACTCAAAAAATTGCATTTTGCAAGTTGAACGCAGGAATACCAGACGGACGGGCAGCCAAGCCAAGCTTAAAACCGCTTTCTGAATCGATCGATACGATAAAAGGTGGACCTTTCTCGAGCCCCTCCGTGGCGTCACAAGTGGTGTAAAATAAAAACTTTGCACTGAAACCTTAACGTATTTCTTTTATTTTAGATATCTATTTAGTACTCTTCATAAATATATAAAGCAGCCGTGAAATATGACATCCTTTTTGTTTACAATTGGCATGACTGCTTTTATCAGCACTGCAAAAACTTAGCATCGTTTACGCAACATTTATACTACGAATTTCATTTAGAACTCGACAAAAACACCATTAAAGTCAATTTCTCGTCAATCAACTAGTAAGCACTATATTCATTACACGACTAAGCTAATAGATGTGAGTATGGGCTCGGTCGTGTTGTTATCAGTACGAAACTTGAATAAGAAAGCACAGAATTCATTTTGTCTGTATAATTGTATGAAGAAAAATTGTTAAGCCTATTCATCACTTTTTAATTTCTTCGAGCTAACATTGGTTTCTACATATTTTTCGTATCTCTTCATATTAAACAAATTTTCATGTTTCGAAAAATTAGAAATAAAAAAAACAAATTTAAATATAATTTTTTCCTACATTTATTTCAGTTTGTGTCAATTTTCCTTTCAATTAAATTATATACGCAACATGTGCATTTTTAAAATTAGTTTTGTACCAAAAAAAACGAGAAAAGATTGGAAAAACAAACAAATGGAAGCAACTTTTTAATTCTAACCCAATTTGCAATCTATGTTAATGGTAGCATCTATGGTATAATAAACATATTCAAATCGTACATATGCATGCAAGCATACAACGACATAGACGCACACATATTTGGAAAGATATGGAATAAACATCTAAAATCTGAATGCAATTTGAATTTGCATGTTTTATAATTGTGAATGGAAGCTGCTGTAAAGCTCGAACAAAAATATTCAATTTTTCAGCAAAATGACGTTAGATAATGGGCATGCAGCAAGGAGAAAAAGCCGAAAAAGGATAAAAAAGAGATGAAAAAGGAAACAAACGTCGAATGTTAAATAATTAAATTTGAAAAATATTTCAAACAATTTTCCATTTTTTTTTTTTTTCTGACAAACAGTAGTTTTATGCTATTTGTTTATTTATTTATTTTTTACTAAACTATTTGAACAAGCAGATGTTCTAATCTTCGGACATATCGGCGATGAAAGAATTATAAAATCCACACTTATGATTCTTAATAAGAGTAAAGTGTTTTTGCTTTTTTTGGTTCATGCCATTTTCATTTAGCAATCATTTCATATTTAAATGACCAGCCCTGCCATTTCTGTAAAAATCTTATACCAGAAACTAATCTTTGGCAATTTTCCACACAAATCTGCTCGTTTTTCATTAGTAACACGGGTTATTTTCGTGTATAAGTTCAACGAGAGTTCGTGGTTTATTGGAGTAAGCCAGTGCTCTTCAAACTAAGTAGTCCAATAGTGTTATATCGCATGACTTTTATGGCAAGCTCATATATAGCTCATATATAGATCATTAAGCTTTTCTCCCAATAAATTGGTTTTGTTACGAAATGTATAGAATGTTGCTGAATTTTGTTGAAGGCACATATCGTCTAAACCGAAATCATCTACTTTGCGGCACAAAAAATCAATAATCACGCTTCACCAGCGTTCTGCATTGAGGGAAATTGTAGGGACATTTTCAGCCTACAAAATACACCGGAAAGTGTTTGTGCACGTATACGTCTTGTAGAAGCAATAGATGAGTTTTCCTTCGTGGTCATTTAATCAAATAAGAGCTTCATTCCATAGTGGCGAAATGTGACCGTGGGTTCATTGCTTTCATAATATGAACTCTATTCCACAAGGTGCAAACAATATCTTAAGAAAAATTTCTGACCCAAATCTCAATTAGAAGTGCGTTTTATTTACGTTTACTATCGGGAACACAATATGGATGACCATTTTTGCCGTACTCTACTTTAAATTCCGATAAAGAATCCGACAAAAACAATGTAGATTTCATACAGAACTGGCATTTGAACTTGGTTTCATTTTCGTTAAACATACCGGCATTTACATGCGACTTGTTTGCCATTGGTATAATTGCTTTTGTCCGTAAAGCAAAACTTGGCATCATTTACCCAGTTGTAGAGATTTGAAACAATCCTATACAGGCGCTGCTCATATAACACGGATAATGCATACCGTGTTGTATTGAAACCTTCTTTGTGTTATGTCGAAGACGTGTTAAACGAGATTTTAAAATAATAGGTATCAAAGCAATGGTACCTTGTTGTAAAATTTTTGGACAGCTGCAATTTCGTTCTAAATCTAATATGCATATAAACGAAACAGAAAGCCAAATGCAAGTGTTTTGAAAAATAAAGAAAATTTCAAATTGAACATTATGATGAACATACAGCGAATCTTCTGTTGTTGATTTGCTTGATTTTAGAAGAAGAAGATATACCAAAATGAAAAATATGTTCACAAAATAATAAAGATGAACATAAAATTAACTTTCGCCAAAAATTATAGCTAATCTCTTTTTTCTCCACGTTGGTTGAAACTCCTCTTATTAGCGATAATATAAAAGTAAAACCTAAAAGCAAACAAAAGAAAAAACACAGCAAATTGGCTTTTTAAAATCGCATAGTTTATACCGCGTTGCACAGAAACCATGTTTGGCAGTACCGTACTATACAACGTAGGCCTGTATAGAATTATATCTGTTTTGTGAATTTTCTATAGAGTGCAACAAAATCACCACTATTATCGATAAGTAAGTTAACTTATGGGGGAGATAGTTGTAAGTAAACATATATTTTTTAACGTTGGATAGGAGTCGTCTTCGTGAAGCCTCAAAAGGATGAAATTTTCCTGTTAAAAATATACCAACGCGCCCAAGTATGAACACGTCCGCGGTAACTATTATACTCAGTGTGGCTTGTAATGCATAGAGCATAATATTTGTCGATTATTTTAAAAATCGCTTATTATTCCATATTATTGAATTGGGTGATTAACAAGAAGAAGAATTAACAACTCGCATCTGAAGTAGCAAAAACTCATCTCCCGTCATTATTTTGTATTATTATCAATTAAATTCCTCTAGAGTTTATATTGTTAGCCCAATGGTGCATCGTGCACTCATCAAATATTCATTTGGAGAAATGTGTAAATTGGTTCCATAAACACCAGATTCACCATCTGGTCCCAATGACGACAATTTATTTGGAAGTCTCAAAAGGTGGCCTGCCTGATAACTATTTTGCATCGACTAAAGTAGAACTCGAATGGGAAATCGATTCCTATAATTAAATTGCATAAAAGAATTAAAAAATTGTTATAATTGGTGCAGTGAACTAAACAGAAGGTATATTAAAAAATAACGAAGGAAGCTGTTATTTTTTTTTATTTGGTACTCTACTTACTCGCCATACTATCATTTACGTGTATTGCGAAAGGTACTTTAGACATGAGTTACTTAAAAAAAGTCGAATTTCTTACGCATTAAAATCCAAGAAATCTTAATGATACTCTTAAAGTAAGACAGAAAAACTTTTTTTGCCAGTACTTAGTTCATTAAAATAAAAGGTTATATTAAAATATTCTGTTAAATAATTTACATTTTGTACATTTAATCTCCATTTACTTTTCTTGCTAGCTTTTCGTATTCTATTCTCTTTGCTACCCATATCGAGGGAATTGTTAAGAAAATGAGAACCTTCCGCTTTGCATGCACAAAAATATTAACTATACTGGATTGCATTACCATCGGAATCAAAAGTGTGTGCAAGTTTAAATTGAAGCTTATAAAAAAGCAAATTTCAGGACACTTTCGTTACTGGTTTACAAACTATAGAAAATGTGGATTTCATTCGCGGAAAAGATGCGCGCCCGACATTGGGATAGGTTGAGTCAGTGAAAAAAATAGTCCCGATAAAATAAAATCTACAACGAAGCAAAATTGTTTGAATTTGTATATCTTTAAATATGTTTATCGAAGAGGTTAGCATTAGTAGGCATAAGAAGACTTTTTACATGCTCTTTACTTAAAAACAGAATTTAAACAGAGCATTTCTTGCTGTTTGTTTGTTTTTTTATAAATAAACGAGCAGAGGAGACTATCTTGCTTCTTTCTATTAGAAATTTTAATTCAATCATTTACAAAGCGGCTAAATATAAAAATGCACCGCCCACCAAACAAAACGTACTTTCTCCTTTTGCCACTAATATATTTCTAGTCATTTCCTGGCCCCTTGTTGCTGCATAAAAGTCACCATAATCATCGTCAACTTTGTAGTTTACTGAGAGAAGCAAAGTAAGTAAGAAAAAAATAGAGAGAAAATTTACATTTCATTGAACAAATTATGGTAATTTTCAGCGTCAATCAATATTCAATTGCACTTCGTAGAAATTATGGGAAACCGTTAAAAAGCTAAAATAAAGAAAAAAGCGAAGAAGAAGAACCATTGAAACGAAAATTACTAGATTTTATTGATTGCACTGAACGCCAAGATAAAAAAGAAAAAAAAAAAAACAAGAAACAGAGCGTGAGCGAGAGGAAGAAGAGAGAGTAAAAGAAAGATAGGGAGGAAACGATTATTATTAATTTGTTAGGTAAATATGTACAGAAGTGTTGTGAATAAACAACATAGAAGAAAGTAGCAGAGGAACGATTCAACCTAGTAATTTTCGCTACATTAATGATTTGCATGAATTTTATAAATCGATGATATTAGTATTTTTGTTTAATATCGATTTAGTAATCAGTTGAAGTAATGCAGATGTTTTTCACATTTACCGTCACGACTTGTTTAGAACATTTTGATTAAATGATTTTTAGAAATCAATTCCCCTTCCCTTGTACTTATTAATTTCCAGCTATGAGTTGGCAGCTTGATACGTCATAGCAGAATTCCTATAATTTATACTGCAATGAATGCGATCAGCTCTTATTAACTAACAATTATTATGAAACGCTTACGCAATCATCGTAAATATCAATGCAACAGAACATAGATTTGCAAGCTCTAAACACATTAAAACGTTAAAGATCGGAAATGTGTGGACTATTTAATATCCAACGAAACTTCGCCTAATTTAATGTAATATAATTCTTCAACTATTTTCGTCATAACACGTCTTGTTGCCAACGTCTTGCTTTCCATAAGAATGCTTATATGGATACTAAACTGAAAAATAGACCTAAGTTGTCAAAATTTCTCACAGTATATTTATGTGGAAAATCATTATTTTGCATTAATTTTGATCATAAATCGCTAAAAATTAAGCCTTGTTGCCATTTTTCACAAAAAATGGCCCAATCTCATCGAAAGATTCAACGTGTATCTAGTTATATGACGACTATCTTTCGTTATATGACGAATGGTCGTAGATATTATGGGATTCAATTCATTTCCAAGAGCCTTGGTCCTTGCGTCAAAATACGTCATTGTGTCTCAAATTCCATCAGAATATCTCGAAAATAGTGCACATATCCATGCACATATATTAGACGGACAGAGGAGCAGACAGATAGGCAGGAACTCATTCTGAATCGATTCATGTAATAAAAGATGGATGGATGTCGAGTTCTGGATATAGCGAGCTTCTATAAAAGCTTAATATACCCTTACCTTGCCACAAGTGATGTAGGTTGCAAAAGACTATCACGAATTCAACATTTATTACCCCTTAAGTATAATTTTGGATATTTTGTAACGAATAAAGCTGAAAGATTATGTTAAGTAAAATGATATAGGGTCTTGTTTTAAGAAAGGGCAGTTGAAAAAGCAGCATCTATCATGAGAGGAAGTCCACAGAACATATTGTCTCAGAAGTGCTAACAGTAGAAATCAAATTTGATAATATTTAATATTTATTGTAATGACTACTGTTAATACCATAGATACTTGTATATCTTTTTTCTTGGTGAATGACTTTTTAGAGGGGTTTAAGGCGATATTATTAAACGAATGTGGTTGTCGTGTTTAGGTTATCAATCTCTCAAACCTATTACGTTCCAGCAGCTATTCCTTTTAAGTTGGATAACATGAATACTCAACAGTTTTTTTTGGGTGGTTAACCTTTGACCTGCTCACCTGCTCTATTTGACATGGGATCTTTAGGTCCTTGACGATGTTATTTATGAGTGCCTGTTCGAATTTTTTCTTTTACTACTTTTGCTGATGGTCGCCCTTTGCAACAATAGGTTAAACAATGAGGTATCTTTTAAATACTGACCACAAAATACGCTATAAATTTGCATTCTCACTTTCATCCAAACAAAAATGTAAAATATATTGGCAAGTTTCACCGTTTACACATCTTATAAGAACCGCAGTATTTTTAATTTTATTTCTGCTTTTACAATTGTATTTGTGTTGAAGCCCGAATTAGTAATTAATTATATAGAATTCTCAGCGGATGCCATAGTTGCCCCTTTATTGAGGTTAAAAAGTTAAATTTAATTAGGTTGTATTTTGAATTTAATAATGGAATAAAATGTTCTTCTGTAGACGTTTGTAAATTTAATTCATTTGCATTAAAATTCGCTGACAATGTTCTAGTTACAACAGGCATTCAGCGATAGGAACTTTCTATAGAGAAGCGATCAAGAATCTAGGAGCATATCTGTTTGCGAGCTTCTTTTATATGTATTCGGCTATTACGCAAGCCTGAGATTAACGTAATTTCGACAGATTTATGCAAATTTTTCGGAAACGGAAAAGTAATGGTGTGGCTAAGAGAATGGCATTGCTGTCTCGATGCTCTTCTGCGATGAAAAAGTGGATGAAAAATCAGATTATATGCAAATGATTTTTATATCATTTTATTAATGTTAAAGATATTATACTGTTACTAATTTCCGCTACTCGATACAGTCCGCACCACTAGATCGTGGATATTAAAAAGAACATGCACTTCAAAGTTCCATTATATTCCTAAATGTAGGATTATTTACAATTTATATTTTAGCGATACTTTTTAACTGCTCAACACAACTGTTCTTTTTTTACTAGCTCTGTCTTCCGCAGATATTCTACTTATGTACATTTTTAGAAGCATTTTATTATACCCAAAATTCATGATTTTATTTTTAATCCCTGTTTGCTTTTCCGCTAATCGTTCTCATCGGCCGGCAGCTGCATGACGCGCCGCGAATGTGCATTTGGTTTTTCCCCCTTTTAGGGACTTTATTATTTGGGAAAATTAGTTAGCTGTAATGAACTAGATTTGGAATTTCCGTAACAATACGAATGTTTATTAAAAAGTAATTTACATTCACGAGTAACTAAATATAAAGAAATAATAATAATAAAACAAGTAAGTAGAAGACTTGATGACTGCACGATTTTACAACTTGATTCTACTTAAGGACTGTGCGACTTTAGATTTTACCCGCTGACTTCCGCTTAACAACTGATCCTTGTTTGTTTCTGTCTTTCTACCACGTCACTTCGCTCGTTTTAGTCTTCGTTTATTTTATAGCTCTCCGCTGCTTACTGCTTTTCTAAACATCTACTCGTTACATATATGAAAAGATTGAAACCAAGAGCGAGTTTAGCTGCATAATGTCGATTATCCCAAACCGTTGTAGCCCAAATTATTGGTGCGACGGATTATGAATGCCTACTTAAAAAGCTGCCCTACGAAGAATACCTGTTTGCCAAATGTATGCGTGGAATTGCAACCGAGTGCTGACAGTTGCAAATGGTCCTCCGAGAGGTATCGTGTTGTCTCTACAAGATTGCACCACCATTAAATATTGAGGTGTTAGATAGATTTAGTTTTTATCCACATCTTACCTATGTGGTACTCCAGATGTGAAATGATCCCATGAGTTGTGGGATGCCGACCAGGAGTCGCCAATTATTGCTTATATTTAGTCCATATGCGATCAGTTTCTGCCGAGTTACGAATAACTACGCTAATGTCAACGCTAGACACTCGATATTCCTGATTTTAAAAGCTGCATAAGTTTGTAACTAGTGTTGGCGTATTTTTGGGACAAATTGACGGTTCCAGTTAAAAGAAAACGATGCATCCTTAACCACAAGTCGGGTGCATTATATCCTCCCAATATTGCCTGTAGAGGTAAACTAAATTCAAAACCTTGATTTTTTTGATGTTTGTTTAGTTTTTAAGTTTGCGGATAACGCGAATTTCGTTAGGTCGTTGTTCGTTATGTACTTCTAGAAATTTATGGTAATTCTCATAAATTGTATAAATAATCCGTAAATGAGAATACATTTTACCGAGTTATACGGCTAATGGGTCTGCAATCAACGTTGATTTATTCATGAATTCGTAATAAAGTTCTATGTTAATATTGTGTTTGACATGCACTTGTTCCTTATCGAAGATTGGAAATTTTATTTGCCTACATAGCACGAAAATGAAATATTTAATAATTTTGCTTTAATGTGTTAAAAATCATTTTTATAAATAAAGACTTTTAAAATATTTTTGCTTTTATCAAAATTACCCGAGATATATGTCAGTGATGTGCATAAAAATTCAAATAAATTGCAATTTTAGAACAAACTAAACCAATAAAAATAATGAGTTAGCTTCCATTCTTTTCTCTTTTATTTTATAAAATCTACAAAACACATGCAATCCTTGCTTAAGTGCATTTTAATGTCATTGTACTTTTTTGCTTATTATTCCATAGTTGCATTAAATTGTGTAGAAATATATATAACAGTAAATATTCGCATGCTATAAAATAGTGCTGCCAATTTCACTTAAATGGAACACACGAAATTGTTTTTGTGTTTTTTTTTTTGTTTTAATATTCAAAACAATTTTTTACTTATATGTAAAGCGAGAAACATAAAACGAATAAACTATACTACACGGATACGGCGGATGTTGGATACCACCAATCAACTTTGTTTAGAATACTTTTTAACTAACCCTCGAGTATTGCGTTTTCCTTAATGTACAGTGTAATGTAAAGCAAAAACGCGTAATAAAAGTATAACCGACTTAATAATAAGCACAAAATATTTATGGAAATGTACTATATGCAGGCTAGTTTAGAAGAAGAAGTATGGAAAAGTAGACCTAATTATCGCTCAATTCATTTTTTCTTCTTTTCCATATATGTATGCATTTTCAATTGAGACATGAGAGGAGAAATATGTTATATGCTTCCGATGACGAGTATGGAAAAGAAATATCTGCGGGTATTTAATAATCTTTACTCAACACAGCAGCGCTCTCGTCGCTCTTTAGTTAACATAGCATTATTCGTTTCCCCATTTTGTTGTCGTTATTTTCACTCACAACGGTATGACAAAGTTTTGTTTTCCTTTTCCATTTGAAGAATCATATATTTTTGTATGTATACAAGAAGCGATTTCGTGCAAAAGTTATTAGCAATAAACAAAAGTTGCTTAGCAAATAAAATACACAAAAAACAGCAAAACCTTTCATTATGATTTTAAGCAGTAAAAGGAAAAAAAGACGAAGACACATTGCTTGTAATGGGTTTGCAACGAATCATTCGATACCCGCTCGTCACGTATATTGACATATTAGAATAAGCAATCACTGTGAATAGTCACATAAAATTCTAGTTGGAAATGGGATTCTCCATTAAAATGACAAAAATGTTTTAAAATTTTCATGATTTTTTTTTCAGTATTTTATAGAATTGGTGCGTTTCTCAGGTTTTCAAACAGATTTCGTATTAGAGTACCGCAATTTTAGAATATGTGCTTATCAATATGCGCGTATATATATCAGGTTTCTAACACATGCGTGTCATTAAATGTCATACATAAAATGAGAAATTTAGTGAAATCCCGGTGGTAGGTACAAATAATCAAAAAGAACAACAGGAAAGAAAATTTTTATAAAATTCTGCGAATGAATAGATATGATGCGCAAACGAGTTCAAATAGTAGACATACCCCATATAAAAATCTGTATATAGAGTAAAATGTTTGTAAAAATTTCCTACAAACTATAAAATTTTGTATAAGAACTGATACAGCAGAACGTGCACATAATATAGCTAACTAATCTCAGAACATTCGCAGATATCATGTACGACTGTTTTATCACACATTCACAGCTAGCATTAAAAGTTGTCGTTCTTATTATTTTTGTTGTTGCTACCGTCGTTGTTGTGTCATTGCTGTGCATTCCATCCAAATGTATTTCCATTTATGCAAAGAAAGACGGAAGGAAAACAAAATAACGAAACATATGATGCACGCAATTTGATTGTTGGTCTGGGATTACCTCCCCCAGATAACCGCGCATTTATATTATCTATAGATATAAACTTATGCATGACGAACATGCACATTATATTAAAATAGCAAATATATGTGAGTTATGACAATTGAAAATTCTTTAAAAAGTAGCACAAGTCTATTATACGTGAAGACGCGAAACCTTAAATCTTAAATTTTTAATCTTGTTATTTATTTGCACATTTGTATTTGCTCAAAATATATTTAAAAGTCAAATTAAAGTTTAAGAACTGTGAAGGACTAATAATTACATCTTAAAACACCTGTGGCATAAAGGTATATTAGGGTTGTGTGAATGTATGCAACGCTCGGAACGACTTGAGATAGACTTTCCTTTTATTAAACCGATCGATACAGAGTCACTTTTTAAATTGAATTAAGCTTGCTGTCTGTCTGTCCAGTTGCCCACTGTCTTTCGTGTTTTCTTGTGTTCAACCTACAGGCCGCTAATTTCCAAAATATTTTGACGAACTTTAGCCCAGGGATGGTCGCTATTGAAAACGGTTCGGATCGGATCATTTTTTCGATGGTGTAGAGTATTGAATGGTGGTAGGCGGTCTACTATAGTAATTTTCATAGATAGCTATTTTGTACATAGAAAATATAATATTTCATTACCGAAATCCTATAGGTCGATAATATAAAGATCGTATAATTACACTTTGTGTTCTGCTCGCCAAAGAGGACGTTTTGTTACTCGAAATTCTGAAGAAATAAGATTACATCAACTGCAAATCTTTTTTGTGTCTTTTTTTTCTTTTAAGGTTATAAATAAAGATTTCTGAGTGGAATCGTTTCGAAATTTTAAATAGTTTATAAAGTTAATTTTTCGATTTTGTCCAAATGTCTGTCCAGATCATATTAAATTGCCATCGCACATTAACGGTAAAATTAAGTTTTCTTCACAATCGAAACTTGAAATTTTGAACGCATTTTTTCCGTAACCATGCTTTTGAGTTTATAGTATCGCTACTCCTTCTATATTTATTACAATGCCTCATAAGGTTATAAATTAGCCTTCAACGTAAAACTCTTCGTCGAGTGCGGTACGATATTTTCCACATAATAAAATTTATCGATTATCCGAGCGATATAATAAAAAAAAAATCGCATCTACTTTAAATTATTTATTAGACTTTAAATCATAATTTCCAAAATCTTTTTTGGTTTGTTGTTCTCGAAAAAAATAAGAAAAAATGATTATTTTGCATGAGCTGCCGTGAAAAAAGTATTTTCATTAATTATAATCCTTTTGTCCTTTCATATGTAGGAATACACATTGCAATAAAGGTTTTTACGGTTTTTTTTGTCGAACAGAAGATGATATTAGCCTTTACTCTAATTGGTTTAAAGGGTAGCACTAGCATAACAGTCTAAAAAAAAGTGCAATTTTTGACAATTTTTTTCGATGAAAGGAAAGATAACAGAATAATAATATTGGAGAAAGTTGTTAAACGTATATTGAAGTATTAAAAAGGAAAAGATTGCTTACTTAAAATATGTTTTCTTCAAATAGCTCTGCGGCACGAAGTGAGAGTGGATCAAATTTGTATTAAAAAAAAAAAAGCAGAAGCTATTTAATATATTATACATTCCTGTATGTAGAGAATGGCGTCAAATTTTTTAGATATAATTGTTTTGTGTGATTGATTGACAAGTGCCTGAATGGAAAAAGGCACTCTATTACTAAAAAGAAAGAAGGTAAAATGTATCTATTACTGTTTGAAAAGCTGTTTTAATGATGTTGCATAAAATTCGAATGCAAGCAAGTAAGAGCACTATAGTCGGGATCATTAGACCTTACCCCATTTCGCCCATTCCAGTCATTCAGTCTGCTTCGTGATAGAACACGAAAAATTGTTTTTATGTAAAGGCATATTTTTCATGAAAGTCCTCATATTGAAGGATGCTCAAAACGTTAACTGGCATAGTTGTTCAGCAAATTGAAGTTACTTGTCGAAGATTTTATTTTTTCTTAGTTGGTCGGCACTTGTTCGTGGGAGCCCATATATATATGATGGAATCTTAATAAATAGACCTATGTGATCCAAATCCCCTACGGTTAATTTTTATGCTAAATTGTTGCGATGGACCAATTTTCATCGTAAAATATTAAAAATCAGATTATTTTAATATATCATGACAATCCTTGTAAGCGATAATGTCCAAAGAAGTTAAGTTTTATGTCAAATTCTCTTACAAATCAATTTTCATCATGAAATGCTAAAATTTGAACGTTTTCGCCGCATAATACCTTTTTTTCCGTTAAATCCCTTATATACGAGATGCGATGCGAAAAATAGACCCACGTAGTCTAAATTCGGTAAGGCTAATTTTATGAATAAATTTTCACCGAAAAATATTAATAATTAGCACTTTTTTTCATATGAAGATTCAGTTTCCCTAGACACAGTTATGTGGCAGGGGACCCAAAGAATCGTCCCATTCGATCCAAATATTGTTCTTTACTGTTCTTCAGAACATTGTCGGAGAGCTTAGAACAGAGTTCGAAATTTTCCAGGAAAAAGCCGTGGATGACGAACTTTCTCGCATATATTCTAGAAGGCTCACAGTATGCATTAGTATCCAAAGTATCCGTTTGTGTAATGTCACTCTCCTCGCCGTAGAATTCAAGCTATCGACTTCAAATTGGTCAGAAAAATTGGAAGCTCTTGCGCGCAGATTGATATTGAAAGCTGGCCAAATTGATCGAAACACTCTCTCATAGCAACACGCAAACTGAGAACACCTCTGTTTTCAAAAGGAATGAAAAATTGGTTTTTTGTTCACTGCTCATAAACTATAGCAGATAAGAGTAGATACATTTGAACGCATATTCTGTGGGCGATGCGTTGTTGCACCTGCACAAAAAAATGGAAAAAATTGACCACGCCTTATTTCTATTAAATTATTGTATACATTTTATATAAGTTAAATTTTGTACAGAAAAAAAAATTTTGTTTTTAAAAAATCCTAAAAATTTCATTTTTATATTTTAAAAAGCAAATTATTAAATAATAAGTAAATAAACTGTTTAACTTTACAAATCATTTTAGTTATTCTGTTTTTAAATTTAAATTTTCTATAAATAATACCTTAGAAATAAATATTCTTACTCACTTCTCTTAAATAGAGTTTAAACTTATAATTTTTTAGTAAATAAATATATTGTAGTTTATTAAAATTAAATTTTTTTCTCTAGCTTTATAAGGCGAAGAAGCAAATATTAAAATCCCATAAAGTATACAAATTCTTAGTCAATTTCAAATTTGGAATGCACTTAAGCATATCCGTCTGTTCGTTTGTCCAACTGTCTGCACAACTGTGTAGCATTTGTGGTAAACATTCTTTCATTAGCGAAATTGAAGATATCGCCTACAAATTTGCAAAAGAATTTGGAAGTGACCCAAAGTTTTCAAAGGACACGCTTACAACGCCCACACGCCTACGCGACAAAAACTTTTATTTTGAAATAAAAAAATCAGCTGCGCCCGCTCCATATAGTTCTTTTACTATTTTTAGTTTTTTTTAGGATAACGGTAATGGGTACAAAGGTTCGGTCGCGACCGAAAATAATTTTCTTACTTGTTCGATATTGCATTCGTATTGCCTTTACTGATTGCCGCAATTGCATCTGTTACGATTATTTGCCGCCGCGAACGATAGCTTTGTTTATCTTAAACCTTTGCACGCAAAACAATTCTTCCTCTCTTCTCACTTAAGGACGTCCATGACTTGCTCTATAGTTTTTATGCTTTCAATATCGCATCGTGTCGATGTTACTAGCTAGCAGTCTATTCATTCAAATGAAAACCGAAGCGCAACTATTCCTGCTTCTGGATTCTTTTTTTGGCACAAAGTAGTAGGACGTATTCAGTGACCTCAAAAGTTACATTGAGTGCAATTGTCAAAGCAACACTATGTACTTTCGCTTAAACTTGAAAAAAATTAATTTGATATTGAGAAAGAGATACGATATGGGATTAAATCTTGAAAATCTTAATTGTAGTGCTAATGGTTGTTAAAGTTTTGATTTTTAATTTTTTTTTTAAGTTCAATTGTCCGTGGATTTTGTAGTAGACTTTCAGTCTTTTAGCCTCCCATGCCAATATATTTGCAGAGTTTTTAATTTTTGCTTTAAAAAATTTTCCCAAAAGAATCGATTCTCTTGGTCAGACAGGGATTGTTGATGAAAAATATAGCGAGTGAGTTTCTTAGGAGGTTTCTTTGGCGTTGTCTTAGGCATTTAAAAACAATGCGAGTGGCGGGAATTAATGTGGTGAAAATTGTAATTCGAGAATTAACTTAAACTTCCTGCTTTTTTAGTTTTCCAAGGATTTCTTATTTGTATATGAGTGCGTCGCACAATTGAAAATTCGATGTAATCGGTTGCTTTAGAAGGAAGAATGAAAAAGCAAATTGGAAAACATTTTTGTGTTGTTATGCTTTTCCTTTTCGCTTTGTAATAAATATTTCCTTCATTTTGCATAAATGTATTAAATGTTGTTATTGTTAGTTTTATCATATAGCAGCACTTTATGTTCTCTGCTAAGGATAGCTCTACTCAGCAAACTCTTAAAGATTATGCTTTCAGTTACTGTCATAAATAAGAATATTTTATGAGTTTAATTGCCTTCTGTATGTGCCTGTATAAATATGTGATTGTGTGTATTTAACGTTGGCCTACAAAAAGGGCGTATCTCCTTTGGCCAAATCATTTTCTCATAAATTTGAAAATCTATTACAATCAACTGCTAAAACTGTAGGGGGTTTTCTTCGCAAAAAGCTAAATAAATTTCAATGGTTTATAATAAAAGACCATCTAAGCTACAAGTTATGAATTTATTATTTTACACAAAAAGTTAATCTTTAAGTATTTTTGTTGTTGCTATTTTATACTGAATTGAAAGCCTTAAGGAAACAGTACAATCAAACTGATACATATATGCAGTTATTGAACAGCACCTACAATTAACGTTTGATTTAACAAGGCATGAAAGTACGTATATATCCATATATATAAATTTTGTAAGTTTTTTTTATTCTAAGATAAAGCATATTTTTCTTTGAAGATACAGACATACACACGTAGTTATATACATATTTAAGGTGTGCGTGCGTAAGAGAAAACGAGTTTACATTTTCTCTTATTCTTTTATCATTTTCCTGCAAACTTATTGTTGTTTAAAGTTGTTTAAATAAGCTTAAGTCCTGAACGCTTGTTACTATGGTTGCTGCTGCTTTCTTGCATTTATTTATTTATTTGTTATTAATTTTTTTTTTTAACTCGTAAATCGTCTTTATTACGTTTACATTTATCTAGTTTGTTTGTTTGTTAGTTTATTTACTGCAATAATATATGTGATTTGCGGCTGTATCAACTCACACACATCATTATGCATCAACACCACAGATTTTCGTGTGGTTGGCTTTAATTGAATATCGTCTCAGTCTTTTTAATTCCACGTTCTTCTTGTAATTGAAGGCTTTACATACACTAGTATTATGGCTTTGTGCAGATCACCAGACAATTTCAATAGAAAGCTTTTGCCTCATTTTCCACTTAAATTCAAATAACTTCCTTACACTGCCTGCCTATGTTACACAATGCTTTCTTTAAACGAAGACAACGTTTGCAAATACTATTAAAAATATGGGCTAAGACCACACCTGCATTATTCACATCAAAAACGGATGTAGTCAAGTTCTACAATTATATAGCTATCGTAAATAAAAACGCATTTAAGGATTCAAGTTGTCGGCGGTAAATTACAATTATAATATATACACATATATATACACACTTGATCGCGTATTTAAGATTAAATAATTATAATGACTATGGTAGGTCTGTCCATCAGTTATGTGTTTGAAATTGTACGGTCTTCAGAATTCCAAATTGTCAGACAAGTCAAATTAGTCAGTAAACTTGTAGCTTACATCTAATAAAAAAATGGGTTCAATCTGCATGTAAATATGAACTCAAGCTGAACGGAAACGCTTGTAATAAAAAGCAACCCTTCAAATATGCCGAACAAAAATTCACACTTAAAAAGTGTTCTTTCAAAAAAGTTTTCACTAACTGTACAGTACAACTAACAAAATTTAGGCAAAATCATAATCCGTCTCAGTGGCCGAGTGGGCAAAGAGTCTCGACCAACTCTCAAGTGTCGTAAGTTCAAATCTCAAGTGCGGTAGCGTTTTCAATAAAAACCGGATAGCCTTGAAATGCTAGTGTTTTTAAGACTAAAAACTCTTAGAAATTATTCTCTGGCTAAGTTTATAATCGTAATCATAATAATATTAATCCGAATCATATGTAACTCATACACTAAGTGTTGCTTACAATTTGGTAATAAGTGGTTAGTTCAGGGGAGTTATTTACATCGACACCGAAGCGCAATAATCCATGGCCATGAAGTTTTGGGTGGGATCAGCCAGGTGTGTTTATTACGAGCTACTAAAACCGAATGAAACCTTTACCGCAGATGTCTACCGACATGAATTGAAAAAAATGAGCGATGTATTGTTGCAAAAAAGACCAGTAATAGCGGGTAACAGAGGCAAAGTCACCTCTTGCATTGCAATGCTCGGCCAGACTTCGCAAGAGTTCTCAAGTATATACTGTTGGAACTTGAATAGAAAATTCTGCCGCACCCGGCGTATTCACCGAACATAGCGCCTTTTGGTTACCAATTGTTCACATAGATGCAGCAGAGATTGGCTGGCACACGGTTTCAAAATGCTGAAGAAGTGAGAAAATGGGTCGTTGGTTGGATCGCCACCAAACTAATATCGTTCTTTCGACACCGTATTGGCATGTTGCTAGGAATATGGGAAAAAGTCGTACAAAATGTGGGAAATTATATTGATCAATA
This sequence comes from Glossina pallidipes, assembly GCA_000688715.1. Classification (NCBI taxonomy): domain Eukaryota; kingdom Metazoa; phylum Arthropoda; class Insecta; order Diptera; family Glossinidae; genus Glossina; species Glossina pallidipes. The sequence continues at coordinate 348,597 of KK499851.1, read as the reverse complement.
TATATATTGTACCAAATTTTTCTCAAGAAATGCCTTTTTCAAGTGAAAAAATGATCAAAATGCAAGCAAGCATCTAATGCTTACAGCGGTATGTTGGCATTGTGATCGGTTATTATACTCATAAGAGAAAAGAAGATGATCTCCCTTATTTTGAATACAACCATTACGAATCAATAACCATATGTTTCTGTCAAAAGACGGTAAAACTGATCTTGTTACCTTTTTGTGCTGTTTTGGCATTCTGATTGGTAAGCATGTATGTATGCATATGGGGACTACAAAAAACATGACATTTTTGTGCTCTACTGTGCAGTGCAACGCTACAAAGCAAACATTTCTAAAAATTGAAAGATAATATATGTAAAAAAAGTGTAAAGAAAATTGAAGAAAAAACAATGGCCATTATTGAATTGGAAGATGTTTGATGTTGTTCCGGAACAGTGCTTTGCAATTGCTCTAGCGGTTAAATGTCGGTTATTTTTCAATATCAAGCGCAAAACGTTATTATCGACCTTATATCGACGATCCTTTTTGATATTGAAATCTTCGCAAAAAAAATTTTGCAAACCATCTTTGGCAGGTCTGAACATTTACAACTTCATGTTCCCAGGTTGCCATATAATTTCCACAAGCAACCGATGTGTTGCTCCCTCTCTGCACTTAATTCACTCTGCATGTCACAACTAACTGATGGCTTCCTTTGTCTTCACAAGTAAAATGCGAAAGAGCGTTCCCGTCAACCTATTAAACTTTCAAATCCAAAACACGCACATTCATATAATATCCAAGAGATAGATAAAAATCGGCAGGAAAGCAAATATCGAACTGGATCGAAAATAAAAGTACATTTAATAATTTTTTTTTTTTCTTTTAATGTGATCGATCACTTAGGGGATATCGACTATCTGCGTAACGAGATTCGAAAAAGGCGAGGACAGAGAAGGGGAAAAATAGACAAGTAGTGGCCACAGGGTTATGGATGTGTTTTCCCTTGATAAGTAATGTGCCTTTTCGGACTGAGCAATCGCTATAGCTACGAGAAGTAGCGTTAAAATTTGAACCAGCGAACACTGACGTACTCGACTGGTAGTCGCGACTCTTACCTACTCGGCTACTACGGAATTAAAGTAACGAAGTAGATATGTAAGATGATTGAAGGCGGCCTTAATACATTACTTAACTTAAGTTAGTGTGCATTCAAAGTTCGTATCACATCCAGAGGTGGATTTAAGTTTTAAACTTTTTCTCTTTTTTCGCATGTATCCATGAAATTCGTTGGAAAATGTTAACAAATTCGTATTTTACATTTTGTTTCACTTGCGCTGTTCACAAGCGCTACAAAGTCTTTTATTAAACAATTACAAAGTAATAACAGCTATTCGACTCCGCTATAATTATTGTTTGAGTACTCTTCATGTGTGTGCGTGTATGTGTGTATTCATTTTTATACCAATGTATACAATATTCGATTATTTCCAAGAGTTTCGTCGGCGTTGATACGCCAGGGACATGAATAAATGAATAGTTGGTTAGGAAAACATAAGGACCTATTCGCTAATTTGCAAACGATAGAAGCAGCGAATGGCTTAATTTTTGTAAATCAATCAAAGCTGTAATAACAATTCAATGATTTCATGCAAAAGTTGTTAGGTATGGAAATTGTTTTCTCTTTGTTGCGGTATCCATATACAGTTATTTCATACATAATAATAATCACTAGCAGCATGGTATTATGCGTATAATCTTAATTATTATTCAGATTATCTTTTTTGCGCTATTATATATTAATTATGCATCAAATATCACAGTAGCAGGTAAATCACAAATTATAAAAACTATAACAACAACACAATAACTTTTCAAAACTAAAATTAAAAAATTTCTTTAAAACGATCAATCAATCAACGATTAAAAGCAAAATAAAAAGCAATTTTATAATACATTGAAAATGAAAATTAAGGAAAAGCGTAGCAATTAAATATTTATTGATAATTTTTAAGGGAAAAATAATGATGTTACGCCTATTTTATATAGCCATATAACAAATATTTACATACATATGAATATGAATTGTAAGTAAATCAAGTATTGACAAATATTTCCATCTACATTCATATACGTTTCTCCATCCTTATTATATAAATATTTCTTTTAAAAGACGAATGAAAGCAAATTTCATCTATGGAAGCTTAAGATTTTCTTGACGCTTAACACCATGTTTGTTTGTTCACTTTTGAAGCTGATATTATACGACCACTGTCCTTCCATTCAATTTGTACGCCGAGTGTAAGAGACTGCTTAGAGTGAGTGACTGCTTAATTGCTGTAGCGTATGCAAGATGTCGTTTTAACTTTAACGTCCACTTTAATTAATAATGATTAGTTTATTGCGAAAGTGACCTAAGCGCAAGTTATTGCAACGTAAAAAAAAAGAAAATAACATAGCAATGTACATCAGAAAATAATGCGTATATTAAAAAAATCTTAGCTTCATATTTTGTTAAATACCATACAGTACTTCGTCTACGTCGCTTATTTTCGTAATTAAAATACCAAAAAAAAAAAAAAAAAAAAAAAATTATATTTGCTAAAGGCATGACACTACACCTCGCTATATCATTTTCTTTCGCCACTTCTCTCTGACAATCACCGTAGTGTACGTAAAGGGGATGTTCTCGGAACGCTTGCTCATAAACAAAAAGAAAAGCGCAGAAGCATATTTTCCATGGTAATCCTTATATGGGATTAAATATTAAGAATTGGTTGCTTTTGCCATGTAAAGGTTTATTTTCTTGCATGCATTTTAATCATTTTTTCACTTGAAAAAGGCATTTATTGAGAAAAATTCATACGATATTAATCAAAATCCGTCCATTCTATCGTTTTCTACGGCCTTTTCCCATCTAACTGACCACATGGCAATACCGAGTGGACAAAACGATACTGAATTATCAGCGATCCAATCAGCACCCCAGTTTCGCATTTCTTGAGCACTTCGAAATCACGTGCCAGCCAAACCATACTGCATCGGTCTGAACAAGTGGTAATTAGAAGACGCTATATCCGTTGAATATGCCAGGTGCGGCAGAATTTTCCATTCGAGTTAAACAGTGCATACTTGAGAACTCTCTCCTCGTCAAGGAGGATGACTTTACTTCTATTAATCTTTTTTGCAACAATGCATCGCTTAATTTGTTCAGTTGACATCCGTAAGCATCTGCAGTAACAGTTCCATTCGGTTTTAACAGCTCGTAATAAACTACACCTTGTTGATCCCGCCATATGCTCACCAAAACTTTATGGCCATGGACTATTGCGCTTCGGTGGCGATGTGGATGGCTCTCCTGAATTAACCTATGGCTTCTGGCGTAATGGATCCACTTTTCACCGCCAATCGCAGAAAATTCTTCTTTTTTTGCCTGGCAAGCAGTGAAACCGCGATCTTGAAATGGTTCCAAATGGCATTTTTAATCAATTCGTAAGGCAGTCGTTTCTCCTCCTTTTGGATCTTTCGCATCATAAACGCCTAGGAACAGTTGATTCGTTAAGTGCTAAGTTGTTAGAAACTTCTTTGAGAGTTTTATCTCGCCTTTCGTCCAATAAGTCTTGCAAGTCATTGTCTTCAAACATTTTGGGCGCTCCAGATAGTTCTTTGTCTTCTTGTCGACATCAAAATCAGTTTTTTGAAATCGTTGATCACTCACTGGTCACTAAATGAAAAACTGTTGTTTTACATTGATACTGGACACTATTCTATCTTTTATCATTTCCCCGAACAGATGTCGCTGACCAAAATACATGCAAGCACTTATTCTTATATGAGACAAGGTCTAAAAGATAGATTTGATCTCATCCAAATTTGGCATAATCAATATTCATGTCAAATTATTGTTAAGGATCTTTTACTTTCATTATAATATATACCGAAAATTGTACCTTGTTTGCATGGAACGGCATATTTTCCATAGTAGCCCTTATATGGAAATTGAGAATCTCGACGGGTAGTTTATTTGGGTATTGTTCACGTAAATCGCAAAAAACTAGTTAACTTTATTCGTATTAAAAATACATTCCTCAAACGTATTGTACACATTATAATACGATAAATAGATTTGCTTTTGTTTTCAATAAAAAGTATACGATTACAAGTTACTGCTAGGAATACCCGATAAAAGTGATAATAACGGTCGTTAGATGAATTGACTTACATGTGTTTCATTACAAATTCATATGCACAACTCGCGAATGCCTAAAGTTTTTTATAAGTAAAAACTTGCTCGCCTTCACGTTAACTTGTTAGACTTGGAAAGAATTCGATTTTAAGCGTTGTATGAGAAGTCATTGTCTAATTTTTGTATTGAATAAAATCATAAGAGTGGATGACGTACTATTCACATTGTTACGTTTTAGCGGTCTTCATGCGTTATTTCCATGAAATTTGAAACGTGAACATCGTCAGACGATTCCTGAACTCTTGATTACACTGCTACGCTACGGTCCACAATTAATTACCCCATATCATCCTACAGTTATTGATACAACGACTTTTCAAATAAGGCGTTATATGTGAAGGGGTCGAATTGGTGGCCCGTTCTGAACCATTTGCAATAGTGTTCGTGGTTGAAAAAAAATTTGCAGCCTATAGTGCGGAAACACAAGAAAGCAAGGGGGGCAGAAGGACAGACAAACTTAAATCGACCCAGAAAACAACTTAAAATCGATCGGTATAATAGAAAAAGATAAGCTGGTCTCAAGGCCTTCTGTGTATTGTATACACTCGCACAACTTTACTATATCTTTATACCACAAGCATCGTAGTTAGCGTATAAAACAAATACAGAATATTTCATTGGGTTTCAGAGATTGGATGTGATTGTAAAACTCCTATTTAATTGCTCTTGTGCAACATTTTCAAATGTATGAACGACGTATTTTAAATTACGATTTGGAAAATAGCTCAGAGGGTCCTATAATCCATGCGCCATCTTTCAATTAACGAAATGTAGTTTAATGGATGACACTAAAATATTACAAAAAATAAACAAAAAAAAAATTAAATTAACAAACAGCTTAGCATTCTTGAGTATCATTACCGTTAATAGCACTATTAAAAGTGAACAAACAAAACGTAAATTCAAAAGTTTTTCTTCTGGCATAGGAAAAAAACTTTAAAATACAAAACAGAAAAATCATTAAAATTAAAATAGCAGTATATGAGATACAAGAGAGAAACCATAAACGTAAAACCCATGCTGACGAAATAAATAAATATGGAGAAGAAAAAAAAGAAAAGAAAAAAACGAAAACAAGAAAAACTGCTGTGAAAAATGAAGTGTGTGGAGGGGGGGATAACTATTATGAAAACTCTTGAAAAGCCAGAGCGCACAGGTGCCACGCTTGGCAGACGTACAAGTTTTAATATCTGTTGTTGTTGCTATTGCTATTGTTGTAGTTGGAGTTGGAGTTTATAACACCGTTAGCTTTAAGCGTCACTTGTAGTGATTTATGGAAATTTTTGAAAATTCCATTCACTCACAACGTACTAAAAAAGAAACAATTGCACGCCGTTATTAAAACTGCTGCTGTCGTCGTCGCTGTTTCCGCTTTTACTACTGCCTCTGCTGCTGTTTCTGCTGCTACAATTGCCATTGTTACCTTTACTTCAGCCGCTGTTGCTTGTGGTATTTGTCAGTTATGTTTTTGTAAATTTTCTATGGCCTCTGCATACAATTGTTTTTATTGTTTTATTATTTTTGCTTTGTTGTATTGAACAAAATTATTTGTCTGTTTATCTAGTTGCTGTTAACTTCATTTTGGACATTTAATTCATGGCTGTTGGTTACCAGCGAACAATTGCTAATTAATTGACCTTTTTATTTATTTTTTTACATAATAAAAATCGATTTTCAGTTTACATTTTTAGTTCATTATTTCGTTGTTGTAGTTCTACCCAATGTTTTTTCTTTTCTTTTTACGTCTCTCTCTCTCTCTCTCGCTCTGGCTCTGCATTATAAATTATAAAACTTTGAACACCGAATACGGTTTGTTAGTTCAAAAGCTTAAAATTAAACAAAACAAAAACAGGAACGTTGTTAGGTTACTAACTGACTAATTGAATATGCACTTTACAAATGTCATTTTTATTTACAAAATTCATAATTTAATATTTATTTATTTTACTCACTTTCGAATTTTTTGGCTTTTTAAACTTTGTTGACTGGCAAACCAATTTGGGTTGGGCTTCAGTTAATATGCGCTTACAAATGCTAATGGACTTACTTCGAATATTTTTCTATTATTCGAATTTCTGTGACGCTTCTTTATAGTATCACTGCACAAATTTAAAATTTCCTTTATGAAAGCTCTTAACTATTTGTTGTCATCTATTATTTCTGCTTCACATGACATGCATTTTTATGCCCATAAGGGATATATTTATTTTATCAAGACTGTTGCAACGCCCAAAAGGAAGCTTCAGAGACTCCTTAAAGTATATATATATATATATTCTTGATCAGTATCACATTCTGAATCGATTTAAGCATGTATGTCCATTGACTTCAAATTTTGCAAAAACATTGTAACTATTTACACGCAGATTGGGAAAAATTGACCGAGCTTACCCGACATTATGATATATCAAAACTTAATTATGTTTTCTTTTCTTTTTCGTCTTTATGATGCGCAGAAGCTAACTGCAAAGACGCCATAAAGTGTAAACATTTTTGGCCATTTTCAAATTTACAGTGCTCTTAAGCATATTCGTCTATTCTTCTGGATATCTGTTCATCTGTCCATCTGTCCAAGTAGGTAGTATCTGCGGTAAACTTTCCCTCGTTCGCAAAAGCCAAGATATCGCCTACAAACTTGCAAAAACAATTTGCAAGTGATCTAAACCTTTCAAACAACTCCACAAGGCTCACACGTCTATACAACAAAAAATATGAACACTTTTGTTTTCCTCATTTTTTACTTATTACTTATAAGGTACAACATATACCCCATATAAATTTCAACTTTTATTTTGAAAACACAAAAATTCAGAAAAAATCAAAAAAGCAGTATATCGTTGATACCATAGGGTTAGATTGACATGTAATTTTAAATTTGTGCAACACTTTTGAACTGTCAAGCTACAAACTGTCATGGTAAAAACGACCAATGAGGCGTTTAGACACATACGTTGTATTTTTCGCAATAGGGATTAAAAATGAATGAACAAGATCGTGATGTAAAAACAGGAAAGAATTATTTTGATCTTATTGAGTATGTAAGTGAGTAAAACTGTCGAGATCAAGACACGTTGAAAGCGTAAAAGAAATTGTCGAACATCCTCTTTAATAACGACGAGCGAAAATTTCATGCGGATTTCGAAGGATTCCGTAACACCCTGATGAATAGAACAATTGCACGGCAAGTCCGTTGAGAAAAATATTTCATGAAAATGTCTGAGCGTTTTTTATTTGACACAAAAAAATTTCTAAAATTTTGGGTTTAGACATAAACTAAAGGGAAAGTATTTAATAGATAGGAAAAAGCAAACTGAAACTTTTGACGTAAAGCCCAAGAACGGTAGAGTTTATTAGGTGTTGGTCGCAGCTACAGTGAGCGTTCAATTGTTAATAGCATAACACTTAGCGATTGGGCGCACATCCACTAAGTTACGCGTACCACCTGCCTATGTCTTTGTTCTCTCCTCACTTATTTTTCACCGGCACCGTGTTACGCAAATAGGGGACATCTTCTGAATGATTGCTCAAACTAAAAACCATAAATCGTTTAAATATGTGAACAACTACGCATAAAAAGGTGGAGCATAATTCTTTGCAACGAAAAAAAAGAAAACTACAAAGAAAGAAGAAAAATTTTAGAAGAGTCAGTTGTTGAATATGTGGGAACAAGATGTATTGACAAAGCGCCAATGCCAAGACTGGTTTGGCAAGCTTCGTTCTAGGAAATGTTGATGACGAAGATATGCGTTTTGGAAAGCTTAAAGCTGATGAAAACAAAATAAAGCGATGTGATATAAAGCGATATAAAGCGTCACACGACAATGCATCAAGTCATTGAGAGATTATATTTACTGAATCCGTCTGTCCATGATTACGTGAGAGCGAATCAATTTTAATTTTGATCCCCAAAAAAAAAAATTGAAATGACTTTCCCAACAATCCAATAATGAAATTTATAATTCCTTAGATACTCCAAAAACCAAAACATCACAAGTTTTTTTAATTTAATTTTTTTTTGGTGCATCATTGAGGTGGGCCTTTGTGTAAACAATATTTAAGTTTACCTTTAAGTGCGTCATTTTTTGTTGTGAATTTTAAAAAATCGTTTCTTATAGGTTCTGCGAGATTTTTGTAAAATTATTTATTTGATATGCGCATAATGTAGACATTTGAACACATATAGTATTTCAGAAAAATCCGGTATATATTTAAAAAAAATCAAATGCATCATCAAAAATTGATAGCTTATAGGACAAGAGATGAGAAGTAATTTTTTTCAAATCACATAAATCGCTCCCTTATTTAGTAAACTCGAAAATAAAAAATAAGTAACGCATTGAACTTCATCACCTATCAGATTCAAATGTAAAAAAAAAGTTAAAATTTAACTGTCAAAAGTAATGTCAATTTTTTTTCCACGCATGATCTATTGTCCATGATTGTCAATTTGCTTTCAGAAAAGCACACTCTTCGAATAAAATGAAGTGGAGTTAGTGTGTAGATAATTGGTTATAATACGCATTTAAGGGTTAAGTTAAATGAATTTTTCCTCAAAGTTTTTAAATATGATTTTTATAATACGAAAGCTAAATCTTTTTCTATTGATTTTGAATCCGACTTGGTTTATTATTAGAACTAATAACCTCTTAAGAAGTATAAAATAATTATTGAAATAGAAGCATTTGCTCTTCTTCAATTATTTGAAGCCATAAAAGCTAAGCCTACTCCAAGATGAGGAACTAGGTTACTAAAACTGAATTGAATTCGATGTTTAGTTTCTTTGTTTGAGGGTATAAATCTATCCTGTGTGTGTGTGTGTGTGTGTGTGTGTGTGTGTGTGTGTGTGTGTGTGTGTGTGTGTTTATGCTTAATATAAATGTTCCTGTTTGGCTCGAGTACAATGCCTTCGATGTATACACATTTAAATAAGTCCAACGTTGCTCTCAGCAATTTTGTGCATTTATAAATATTTTGCCACATGCTGAGTGTACACTAATGTTAGTTGTATTTGTCTAACAAAGTAAATGTTTATCTGTTTGCTTACGTATGTTAGAACACGTCCTCATTTTCAGCTCATCAGCAAAATGGTCATTACTTATTTATTTTATCTATTAATGCTTGCATTGTTGTAAATATTTTATCTATAATGCTTTCATTCATGTTGTTGTATATCATTTACAGGCGAATGATAAAAAGAAAGGGAAGAGAGGAAAGCTATAATGACTTTACACGAATCTTTTCGAATCCATGGCGTATAACGAAAAATAATGAATAATGTAGAATATAAAAGTCGGTCGAATTCAATCCTCCTCATAATGACCTCAACTTACATCTATATATATAAATGTTATCGCATACAATATCTTCATACGCATGGAATTAGTTTTAGTGGGTCGCGATCATTTCTCCATCAAGATTTCATTCACTTTAGTCATCATTGTATTTCATTTCACAGTTTTAGTCTTTCAGTTATTATTCTCTATAAGCTACATTTATAAAAATCGAGGGAGAGAATTTCCTTAACGCAATAGTTAAGCGAATCGACTTGAAATATTTTAATATTCAAGAATATAAATACTTGATGCTGCAAAAGGTATATGCTATGATGGGCAGTGACCCGCTCACCGGTAGCCGTTGCAAGAAAAAAAAAGAAAAGAAGGGAAAGAAAACAATTTGCAAAATATCTTAGTCACGCAAATAATTTTCTCGAATTTTTCTTCATAACTTTCAGTGTTGGGAAGAATGCATTAAATCGCCGCCGGCCAAAATTAGCAAATCAATACGCGAGACATGGTCATTACATACGGTTTCAATGTTGCAACAAGACTCCCTAGTGCTTGTGGATGTTGCTTGGGAACCACTCAGTTTACCAAATCAATGTCTCGTGACATGGGAAGTATCTGGCGGAGGCTTAATGGGAAATCTACTTACGGAATCTTTTAATGTTCAATTGTCATTGTGGCCAGATACTAACTATCGAGTGCAAGTTACTTGCAAAAATAAGGTAAGAGAAGACAAATTTCAACATAATCTGAATGAATGCAATATTTTACTTAATATATACATATATATATAAATATATTTTAGGTAGTTCGCAAACTTGTTGCGGTTTTTCACTATGAAATAAAATACATTTTTTATATAAGCAATAAATTTGTTCTTTTGAATGAATTTAATTTTTATGCAATCTCACGAATCGTTATGTATCGATCAGTTTTAATGCTAATTAGTTGGTTGCTCATCAATGGTATTTGGCCTACAAGAATGCGGTAAAGCTTTCACTGCAAAAATTCCAGAAGAAAATTTCGCAAACCAATTTCGGCAAATGTGTTCTGGCATTTGATTATATACATAGTACGTACATATGTGCTTGTTCAGCTCTTTCATGTTTTTTGAAATAAAATAGAAAAATATATTTTATATGCACACTCCGATCTTCCACGTGCCACAACTATAACACAACTGATTACTTTGAAAATCGTTTACAAAATAAACACAAGTCTGCTATACATAACTATATACACCTTCATCCCTAATTGTCTGCTAAGCTATGCGAAAAAAGTTACTTTAACATGGTGCCGGGAAAAACCGCAAAAAATATGCAGACTACCGGATATTCTCGCTTAATGTTTGATATAAAAATGTTGTAAAAATATCTTAATTAGATTGTAATGCATTAAGATGTTAATATATTTATGTCTTTTTGATAATTCCATTTCAGCTCACCGGTTTAATGTCACGTTCACTACCTTTAACAATCGACACATCTGACGCTGTAAAGGCATTGGATACAAATCTATTGCAAATACGTCCTACATTAAGGAAACAAATAATCAATCCCTACATAACTAATAAACCGATAATAAGATCGACATCTCAGACACCGATCGAATCGGTGACTAAAAAGCAAATGCCAAATTCATTTGATTTTAATGTTGTGCCATACGAAGATCAATCAGCTGAACATACAAATTTCATATTTAATTGGCATATGCGTAAAAATAGTGACATCAGTTCTATCGAACCATTGAATAAGCCCGATCTAAATATGTTGACCATTGCCGCCTTGTCTGATATGCAAAAACCTTTGATGTTCGGTATGGTAGCGGGTACAATATTGTTAACATTCATCCTGTTACTCTATGTGTGCATGATGCGGCAACAGCGTTTAACTGGCGATAAAACATCGCTAATGGGTGATGAGGTGCATGCTCAAGTAATGTCAATGCCTCCAGTGTTACCAGCTACAACGGTTGCAGCAGCAACTGGAACCACAGTGCTACGTAACTGTGAAGAGATATGCAAAAATCCTGCCACTTGCTCAAGATATGCGCTTAAGGTGTAAAGCGTAAAGTAACTGAAACGAAAGGCGGTAGCCAGCACGTAAACGAGTGAGTAATAATACAAAATAATAACAATGAAAAACAAGCTAAAGGGAAGTGCAAATCTTTGAAGTTAAATAGAAAAAAAAAGAAAAAAAATACAACAAAACCACTCACACCACAATGTATAGCAATAAAAAAATAAAGTGGGGAATAAAAATCGAAAACTATAAAGTATAATACGATTAAAGATCACTACGAAACCAAATTAATATTAAACATATTAATACAAAATTTATTTTGAAATTAATTACTTACTATTAAAGACAAACAAAAACAAAGGCAACTACAAAACTTTAAACTACAAAAAACACAAACAATTATTTTTCTGTGAATTATTAAACTAAATAAGATAATTAAACATAAACAAAAAAAAATTAAAAACAAAAAGAACTTTAGATTTAATTTTCTATTTTCTCAAATCCCACAGTTCTACTATTACAGCTAATACAATTTGTTTGTTTAATTTTTTATAATAATTATGATTAAAGTACAATAATAATTAAAATACATTTACGTAAGACATACAGGAAGGAAATGGCGCCACAAACGTTTTTGAGTTAAACGGTTAGAGTTAACTCTCAAATGCACATTCCTAAGAACTTACGATAACGAAGTGAAGCCCAAAACCGACAGTCAGTGAAATCAAGTTGATTTTTAATATTACAGGCATGGTAAAGGGCGAGCAATGAAGCTTGTCAAGACAAGTCAGGCCGAATATGATATAGAAAAAAAACTCCTCAAGATGAACCGATATAGCAAACGAGTAGGTTTTTTAAATTATTATGATGTGTATAAATATGCATTGTAGACGATATGAAAAATGTGCAATGGAAGCCATGGGTAAAAAATCTTAATTCTTCTTAACAATAAAAAAGAGATTCTTGAACATTGGCAAAACGTCCACCGAATGTTAGCAACTGCGTGTGAAAGAGAGATGAAAACATACACGGAAAAGTGAATTTTTGTTGTTTTCGCGCAAGCAGGCAGTCCGTGTTCTGGCAATTCGTAACACATTTCCGCATGTTTTCGTTTCGCAATAGTTTCATTGTATTTTTCGTTTTGTTACGGATTTGCATTATATAGTTCGAAATTCGCCTTCATCGATTGCAAAACTTTCTATTTTAATGTCAACCGTCACGCATATTTTCCCTTGTTAGAAAAAAGCCCCGCTGACCTATTGACTCAAACTGTTGTTGGGCTTCAAGGATAATGGTTTGTAACTAATTTAAGAATTTACCTGCATTCAAAACAATAACAGAAATAGCAAAGTTCGGGAATATACGAAATATCATATTAAGTACAAAGCTTCATGGCAATAAGTACTGGAACACGGTATAAGTCAGAGTTGAACGCACTGCTTACAATGCTTTTGGGGAACTACAGCATTGTTTTCAATTAAGTTTGAAATATGTGGTACTCCCCATAGCATTGGAAATACTTGCTCGATAGCCAGAATGATTAGGGGGTTTCAAGAATTATATTGGACAAGCGAAAGTACGTTCACTTTCAATATTTCTTATTTTTTTTATTTTAATTAGTGAAGCGAAAAAAAATACCGTGAAAAGTCTTAAAAGATATATAAGCTTGCTTTATAGAGGGCATTGTAAATAAAGAGATGAAAGCAAATACATGAGGCCGAAAATTGTACTTTTAGTCCCGTAAAAAATTGATTTTTTTTCGTATAAAAAGTCGGTTTGTAAAACGAACTTTGCATTCGTAATTTTTCCTTCTCCTAAGTTTTTATTCTAATTCTTACGTTTTTATTAGAAGTCAATCCTATACCTTTTTATTTTTACACTTCGCTAGACATCACTTCCCGCGCAGGGTTTATAAAGTTTGCGCTGATGTATACAACATCCAGTGGAACTCACGGAGGTCGTAACTATTATTATATCGATCGATCAACCGATCGTTTTTTGAATCTGTTAAAGCTTGTTTGTCCGTCTGATTGTCCGACACCTGCCCATTTGTGTTCAGCCTAAAGATTGCCGTTTTCAAAGTATTTTCGCATTGACGTGTTTTAAAATAGTCATTGTATGAAGAAAATTCGCAATTTTGAAAAAGTGTCGACAATAGTCGCCGTATGATACAACTTCGTCATACTCGATTAATGCGGAAATATTTCATAGAATTGAATAATTTTTTTAATCTTCTCCTTGTGCATAATCTTTTCCACGAGAAGTAGGGTTTTATATGGCATATAAATCTAATATTCAATATTTTATGATAAAAATTGGTCCACAACATGTAACTTGACACGAAAATTTGCTGTACCAAATTTGGATCACGTTGAGTAAAATTTTTTCATGAGAGGACTCTAACAAAAAGTATGTGTGCCTTTGCATGAAAATAGAGTATAACTCTATGGATTTTATCGCGAAAATAAATGAAAAATGTTACTAGGCAAAGTTGTGTTGGGTATTTCATAATCGCTCTTATCCGATTGAAATACTTTGGCTTGGCTTTTTTTTTTTTTACTCCTTTAAGGTGAACATGAAAATGTTGAAAATAATATTTATATGAGACCCTTTTCCACGATAGATCTGACCAATAACTTTTACAGGGATACTTTCATATAGGGCCACATTCCATTTTGGGTACATTGTTCGAATTACGTAAATTGTTTTCATTAAATTTAATCCAGCTATAATCCAGCCATTTATCCAGCTAGCGAACGGAGAAAAATTCATTTTGATTTTTTTTATTCCATTTTTATTTAAGTAGTAGAAGCATGAATTTGACATCTTAGAAACTATATATGACATAACATGACTAAACATAACATCGAATTTATATCTATGTTTTAAATTGGCTCAAAGGCGCAAAAAGAAAATTAAATTTGATGTATACACAATTTTGTGAATAATGCTTGATTTATATAAGCTAATGAGTAATATATCGAATGAAGGACATTTTAAACCGGGGTGGGTACATTTTTTCGTCAACGGACCAATTTTAAGTTTCATACCACTGCGGCAGCCAGAACAATGTCAAGTAATGAAGGCAGATACAATCCATTTCCAGTATTACTATGTGCAAGCAAATTGAATTATTTGAAATTCTAACCGTACCGGGTTGGACTTGACGACGTCACTGGCTGGCATTTGACATGCCTGGTTTAAATAATAGTTTGTGCTTAACTTTCTAACACTTCCCATCTACATTGTTTACCCGTATTTGAAACCAATTTTTACACTTCTCCAGATATAGTTGTTCACAAAAGTGAATTAAATTCAATGCGCTTTAAATAGATTTTCGCATACTGAAAAGTTATGACAATATGTCAAATTGATCGTCAGATCGAAGCAGGTTTTTTAAGGGAACAATGAGAAAGTGTCAAGTCTCACCGTCTTACAATTACACTCAATTTATCTTACTCTCTCTTTGCAGGCAGATGAACACAGGTATTAATAATTTTATTCTAAAATTTCATACCAGGGGAAGTTTTTTTTCAATTCTCCTGATATGTATTTGTTTGCTTTACAATCGAAATCTGGTATAAATTAATTAATAATTCAACTTTCGGACTATAAGACATTTTTACATGGAAAAATGGACTTAAACTTTGGGTGCGTCTTATGATACGAAGGTAACATTAAAATATATTTTTCTCAAAATCATCTTAAAAATTGGAAGGGCGTTTTCTCGTCCAGTGCGTCTCATAATTCGAAAAATACGATAATCATAGATTCGATTTGCCATTCATTGTTTACATGAAATATTTCCAATTTATAAAAATATGATTTACAATTTGATCTTGTCTGTTTGTCTGAAAATATGCATTTCCACTTTAAAGCAATTAAGTTGATTTCACTTATGAAATATTAATGAAAGTTTAATTAAACTAGAAGAATACCTTTAAACTTTAACGTATACTTTAACGTAGATAACACTGTCGTTTCTTTAAAACGGAACTGAAACCAAAATGCGCATCTATAATAAGAATTCTTGCACTGGAACTGCACCAGTCTTGCAATGTAGTGTAGGGTTTATTAAATGCGGATAACGTTGACTGAAAACTTCTCTTTTTTATGACTTGCTTGCTACTCATGGGTTGTCTCTCTTGCAGTACAAGAGTATATTAAGTTTATTTGTATGTATATAATATCCAGGCGGACCAACTTTTCTTATAATGATCGATTCAGAATAGCATTCTGAATTAAATTAAGTTTGTCTTTCTGGCCGTCGATCTTGTTTTCTTGTCTTCAGCCTACAGCACGCATATTTTGACATGACATGTTCCAACATGAGGACGAACCCTCATTGTAAATGGTTTCTATCGGATAATTTTTTCAAACACTGCTCGTAAAATGCCTTTTAAAAATATATGAACAAATTTTGTAATTTTCAAAATTTTGGGACAAAAGTTGTTAAGTAATAGTATTTTCGCATTCTAAATTGGTGTGAAAAAATTTGAATCGAATGGGGCAATTTTTTGAACTCGTTGGCGTTCCTAGGAAAAGTAAACCTTTGTGTAGTAAACAACTCTAATTTTTATTATTTTTTGATGAAGATTCGTTTACCGTAGTTGGACCTCGTAGGTCTATTTTTTGAATCCAACTTCGTATATGGGTTTTAATATGGGGCAAATAAGACTTTGCATGGCAAAAACATCCAATTTTTGATAATCCATGAATAAAATTGGCTCGTAAGAGTTATTTGACATACAACTTAACTATCTAGATCAAGTAAGTCTATTTTTTCGGCAGCATCGCATACAAAGATTGTCATAAAATATTAAACCCTTCTATGCCAATCCATCTAATTTCTAATTTTTAATATTTGATAATGAAAACTGATCCGTATAAGTAATGCACCGTAAAAATTAACCATAAGTGGTTTCGGTTCACATAGGTCTATTCTTTATACAACCGCATATATACATGAACAAGCTTTTCTGTGCCGATAGAGTCTACAACGGAAAAAAATGACAAATTATAAGCCTTTTGACAAGTAAATTAAGTTTTCTTAAATATGGACCACATTAGTTGACGTTAAATATAAGGGCTTCCATGAAAAATTAGGCTTTACATGAAAATAATGTATAATTTTTGGTGTCTTATCACAAAAATTAACGAATGACTGCGTTTGGAGAAAAGGCATAGGTCGGCCTTGCGTGACCATAATATTCCTACTTGTCTATATATATGGAAGTTTTATAGGATGGGAGAGGGATCTGTAGATAGAAGAGATATAAAGGCGGCATCAATGTTGATGTACGCTCACTTCGAAAGTAAAAACACAGTGAACGGCGGAATTTTGACGAAAACTTGGAATTTTATAAAAATGAAACCTTTAATGAGCCATTTCTGACTAATGTCTTTGTAACCAAGAAATGTTAGAAATGTTAGTTAAAAAATTCAAAACAGTAACGAGGTTTAGAAAAAATTGATAACCATAATGGGAGTGTAGACTTTTTGTTAAGAAAAGAGTGACATAATAGGACTAGAATAATATTAGAAATCTAAAACACCGTAAATGAATTCATAGCGACACTTAAGCAGGCTAGGTATGTTAGCTCAAAAGTCTACGTAACTATTAATGAAAAGATAAAAAAGCACATAACAAAAGACCGAAGCTATAAAATGCATAGCAATGCTTACACAATTGTCATAGTCTGGCTTGGTTAGTTCAGATTGCTGGTTGACTCATTTTACCAACTGAGGGAGAAAGCTTTTTATACTAGTAAGATAACAAGACGAAATCTTTCCAGTTATTTCGAAAGTCAGTCAAAATTCTAATAATTTAAACACCATTTTTAGACGGGACTCTGTATAAGAAATGACAGTAAAATTTTAAAAAAGTAAAGAAATATGTCATTAAAATTTGTTTAAATAATTGCTCTCCATTCTCTATTTAATTTATCAATAATTAACGTATAATTAAAACTTCCGCAATATGAAAGATTAAGTGAAGTGTAAAGAAACATACGTTTTTACCTAGTGATCTCCTCAAACTAAGTTGTGCACAACTAGCCCGTTAACGCCTATCGCCATTTAAAATAAATATTTCCTGGCCACTTTTACGACATATAGGCCCTCTGGTTATTGTATGAGCCTAGATTGCCGAATGTTGGATATACATCTATTTTGTCTGAAATGTGTCAAGTTGAAATTTTATTTAAAAGAAACTTTATTCAAAGCAGTTTGCACATATACGAAGTGTGTTCATAAAAAAAAGATTCTTCAAATTTTGTGGACTGCGTACATGTACGATTTTTGAATTTTTTTGGCATGTTTCCAACATACGTTGACTTTATCAGACATTTTTCATTTTTAGTTTGTTTTTGACCTATGTTAAGGTCAGAGGTGTTTTGCTGTGCTTGGCGACTTTTTGTTGTCAAAGACATGGATTAATGAATAGCCACTGTATTCAACGGAATTGGCCCCCTGTGGCTGTTTCCTATCCCCAAAAGTGAAAACACCCATGAAAGGATAGAGTTTGGCCACGATTAAAGAGATAAAGATCGCGGCGCTGGAAGAGCTTAAGGCTATACGAAAACATTCATAAGAAAAGTGCTACAAGGATTGGAGAAATCGCTGGCGGGCGTATATAATACGCGGAAGTATATTATATCCAAGGGGAGGTACATATTGATGAATAAATAAATATTTTTCTAGAAAAAGGAAAGCCCTGCTTTTTTGGGCGCATTTCGTATATTCCGTTTTCCGTTGAAATATATTTTCCGTAAATTTAGTACCGACGGCCTGATTTCTATCCCTTTTGTCCGACACTTGGACGTGACAATTCAACCGTTTTGATGCCAAATTTATCTGGTTTATTCGTCATGAACTGAGTAAAGAGGACAACTGGCTTCAGTTGGGAACACTTGCGCGTCGACTGCTATGGCTGCGTCAAGCCTATAGCAAGTTTGGCTGTACTCAACCAATTTTTCCTATGCTTACTGTATTACTTAACGAGTTCATTTGATTCATACCCGTCTATATAGGCATAGCGTATATTGATTTTTGTGGTAGGTGGGGAAAGCAGGGAATTAGTTTTTATATACTTTTCATGATTTTCTTAAAAACCAATATAAGTTTTAAGAAAAATTATTTTAGAGTTTCCAAATATTTATCAACAAAATTGTAAATGAGTCGAAATGATTCGTTTCGGCAATCTAGTGCTGAACAGCTTCGAAAACACGTTCACATCTGCTTCGATATTCGGGGACGCGGTGGTTTCGCCGTTTTCAGAGTTTGTAAGGGAAATATAGAATAAAACGTGCACGCCCTCTATTGTCAGCGATATGAAAATTTCAAAATTGTGTTAAAAGAATCCCATGGATTTACATCGTTCTTTGTTATCTCACAACTAGTCAGTTCATAGGCTTATACTCAAAAAGTAATTTATAATTTTTCTAAGCCATTCGAATAGGAAGAGATGACTTAATACTTGAAACCGATGGTATTCAATATTGTGAAGCATACTTTAGAGAAATTAAGAGATACGTTTTCCATAAAGAAAATTTTTCAAAAAAACCTGCTCTAGTGAAAGTTGAAGATTAACTAAAGAAAATAATTGCGTAAAGTTAACAAAAATGAGCAGATGTTGGGAATATAAAAAGTCAATTTCATAAATGCGGTGAAAGCAGATAATCGCACGACATCTTCCGTTTGTCCGCTGACGGAAAAAAGTTAATAAAACCCCTTTTAAGACATTTTAACGGCAGGGTAGGCTTGCAAGTGCATCCGTGCAAGGGCATGCAGCGTTCCTTGTCTCAGTTGCTTATTCGAATGTTGAAATATTGATTTTCATATATCCATCTCATGTACTCGTATTTCCTTTTAAATTTAAACTAATTAATGTATATAATTATTATTATTGTAATGTGATCTCACTGAGATTATTGACGAACAAAAACAAAATAAATAGAAAAACCATAATTTTACATAAGTCTTTTAGTAATTTTTCTCATTTTCTTTATTTTTTTAGTTTTTTTTAAGTGCGAGTTTTTCTCCTTCTTATACTACTAATAGCTCGGAACACAAAAAGAATAAAGAGAATCACAATCAAGCAAATAAATAATAAATAAAAAAAAAATAGTACCGCTAAAGTACAATAACTAACATAATATAAATCATGGCTTTTGTAAAAACCAAAACAAAAAAAATTATTTGATATTTTCCTATTTGTTGCTCTCTGTTGTTTACGCAAAATAAGCTTTTGGTTCCATTCATTTCCTTTATATGTGTTTAGTTTTTTTTTTGTTTTTTTTCTCATTTGCTTTTTTTTTGCTTTTATTTTTTTTTTTTTTCTAATGTTCTTCAATTAATATTGCTCGGAACAATAACTGAATTCATTTACAGAACATCTCACCGCAATAAACAACAACAACAAAACCAACAAGAAATTAAAACAAACAATCAAAATTCTAAAAATAATTATGGAAAAAAAAAATATATAAAAATATAGTAAAACAAATTGTACTTGCGGTTAAATTTTGCGAAAATTTATTTATTGGCTTAGAAAAAAAAAAAAATTAAAAATAAAATTTTGAAAAAAAAAAAAATTAGAGAAAAAATGCTTGAAAATCACAATATTTTTACTACAAAATGTTTGGCAATTCAAAGTTTAGTCTAAAGAAATTTAATATAAATGAAAAGAAAGGAAAAAACACAAAAATTAAGGAAAATTTAATCAAAATTCAAAATTTTTTATAGAAATACGATAAAAATAGAAGAAATTTTTAGGACGCGAGGGGCATTTAACAAACAAACAAACAAAAAATAAATGAATAAAAAATAAGAAGATAAGAAAAATATAATGAAAAGTAAACGTAAAGTAACTGAAATTAAAAAAGAATTAAAAACATTGTATATGTTTGTTAACAAAATAATAAGTGTGTATGTATCTGTAAATTGAAGCCATTTCTGCACATTTCGGAAAGGCGAAAGGCTTACAAAGAGTTTAAATTGATAATAATAATAACGAACCAAAATTATTATATGAGCACGTCGGTATTCCTTGAAAAACAATTTCATCATAAAAAAGCGAAAAAACACTTGCAAAGCCAGTGTTCTTTTCCGCATAAGCAAATATTTGAAAAGCATTTTTAAGATTTAAGTTTTCGATGTCGTATTGCAAACCTATTTTTTCTTCTTTCTTCTCTTTATTTTCATTTTTCTCTCTTATAATTTACAAAACTTTTTTCTTTTATTTTTTCGTAAATTAAAAGTGTAAAATGAATAAATTAATTTAAAAATACAAGAAAAAATAATAAGAGTTTCATTAACATCGGCCCAAGTCGAGGATTAAAAACAAAAAACAATTACTCACCACTAGATAAAGAATAAAATTAATCCTAACTAAAATATATATACACTAAGCGAAAGTTAAAAAGTAATTTGAGCTGATTATCTGAAGCAAGTGGGACTATAGCAATCAATTTTTTTTGCTTTCAAATCACTTTTATTTGAACTTTCTCCAAGGCAAGCAGATTTTCCAATATGTCAAAGAACTTGTATATGTTTGCTTTTTTTTTAAATTATTTTGATTTCAAGTTCCATATATTCGATGGAGAATACAAGACAGCAAGGACAGCAAGCGAAAAATGATTTCAGATTTACATTTACATCCGGGAACGTTCTACAAGAAGAGCCTAGCGCTAAACCTAAATTTATTGTTTTCATAACGTGGTACGATACAACTAATAATTCGTGTGCATCGTTTTAACATTGATCTGGAAATTCACCCTAAGTTTTGTCCAAAAGAAAATTCAATCGTCGGAGTATTTTCATTGTCTGATAATGTTATTAAGTACTCTGAGGCCAATTCGAAAGGCAGTCGTGACACTATCCGCGTCGACTGTATTGAATATATTTACATCGACAAGTGTAAGGAAATATGGCCGAAAATGATTGCCAGTCCTATACTACACCAAGATTATTTAGTTGGGGTGGCTAGATATATGATCAAAGGCAGCAGCAATAATTCCTCACCAAAGATAAGTAGAATTTATAAAGACAAGAATGGATTGAAGCGAGCATAGAAGAATTATTGAATCTACCACCGAAATGCTTCACAATTTAATGCACAAAAGTGATTTCATGCATTTTATAAAGCAAAAGGAATCGTTGAAGGAACTTCGCAAATCTTTCAACTAATTATACTAAACATCAGCTAAGCTTCTCAGATCTCATTTATATAATGATTCTCCTTAGGGTCGTCACCTACGGGCGTCCACAATTAATTTGTTTCGTAGCATGCTCAGGATGTTTGTCTTGCTGCTAATTCTTCTGATTCGACCAAAAGAATTGTCACAGAGATGCCTTCTTATTTGCATTATAGCCATCACTCTTGAATTATCTTATCATATTTTCTCCTCTCCTTGCAAGATTTCACATTTTTTTTATAATGATTATCAAGTTTTTACTTTGATCTGAACCTGACTGACCTTCAATTATTTGATTTTTCTCATTATGATAGCGACCATGACTAAGTTCGATCGCATATCGGGACTGAATTGAGAATTTTGCTAAGAGTTTGAATGATTTGAAAACATTCTATACAACATACAACGTATAACAGACTTGACCTATTAAGATGTCAAAGAATTGTCCATCTTCCATAAATCTCCATCTCCATCAATATAGATCGATGTGAGGCAATCATTTTTCACATATTCAGTATATGTTATTTTGGCAATCCTTAATAATTTTGCTATTGTAGTATTATTTATATTTTTATAGTTTTTTTTTAATTTGGAATAAAAACTAAACGGTAAAAGATATTAACATAAATTTTCTTTTATTTTAGATATTCAGATTCGTGTCCTTTTCATTGAGAAATGATTTCACGTATACATGGTCGCCTTTAAACCTTTGTAAAAATTCAATCCCAATTTCTGCCACTTTACCACAAAGATCAGCTCTCACTTCTTCAGTAGCAAGAATAAGCCGCCCGATAAATAAGTTTACTAAGACTTCGTGGTTTATTGAAGTAAGCCAATGCCCCAACATTACCGCAAAATAAAACTGCGATAGAGTTAAACCGCACGATCTTTTTAGCAAGCTCTTATAAGCATTTTTGGAGATTACACGATCATTGAAGCTTTTTTCCAATCAGTTGGTTCTATCACGAAACGTATAGTATGTCGCAAAATTTTGTTGAAGCCATATTCCTTCCAAGTCGAAATCCTCTGCCTCGCACCATGGAGGTGATTATAATTACCATTTTCATGTTCAGAAATTACACAAACCAGAACACAAACCACATCCAAAAGTTATTTTTTACGCACATACATGTCCCCTAGGAGCATCCGATGTGTTTTCCTTACATCAAAGGGCTAATTATTCTTATGTCGGAAGTCATTTAATCAACCCCAACTCACAAAACGTGACCGTGAATTCATTGTTTTCGTAATAAGTTTTAAGGATTTCTGTACGGTGTACACCTACGTGTGCTTTCATTTCACAGGTAATGGCAAATTGCAAGCGCAATATGTCGGAAATAAAACTTAATGGATGACCCTGTAATAAAATGTTTAAAGTAAGTTTTTAAAAAACTTTTGTGGAAACTTTTTCGAGAATTTTTATTCTGTAATGCAGTTATAAAAACATTTTTTTTTTCGTTTTGTTACGCCTTCGGTTAAGTTAAGATGAATTTAGCAAAAATGTTTCTAAAAACCTTTCGAAACATATCGACGTTGATTAAAGAGTAATGTCTTGAAAATGCCTCTTAAATATTCCAAAATTTTCCATTTTTATATTCATTTACTTATCAATCCGATTATAGGATCACCAGATAACATATATACTTTAGCAGTAAGCAAGCGTACATGTTTGTTCGGCTCAATTACAAATTTTCTGTAAATCGGAAAATTGGGTCAAAAATGGAAAGAATTAATTGCTGTGTTTATGCGCCGGTCAACAGCAAGAACAAAGACTGCTGAATGGTAAATCGCTAAGTAACACAGCATTTTTGACACGAAAAATTTTATAGTTTCTTACAAGACGGACGAGAGAGTGAGTTAAGGAAGCGCGAAAGTGAGAAGGTCTATAAGAGGGGGGAAGAAAGAAAGAGAAGGAACATCAACTTCCCGAAACGTGATTTACACACTAACGCTTGTGAAGTGTTACAAAAAAAAAAAAAAAAAAATTGAAGTTTTTTACAAAAATATGGTTTTTCTAGTTTTGCCTAAAGCTTTTACTATTTAATTATCTGGTAAGTTTGTAGCATTTTTCTCCCGGTAAACTTCAATTGCCTATTGGAAAGTTTGTAAACATTAATCCTTCGTCCTGAATTGCAGCCTTCTAACATCCCTTGCTCAATTCATTGATGGCATTTCGCTGTACGTCGAAGAAAGTATAGCTGAAAAGTTTTTAAGAAAAATACTCAAGCACATATGAAGCTTGCTTTTGGAAAACATCAACATCTACCATCTTCATCGTTAGAAATCACTTATTAAAGTCTCCTAGTTCTATTTGATGCAACAAAGATTATAAACAATTTCGAATTCGCTGCAAAAACATTATACTTTACATAGAGTATTACCAGCATTATTATATACATAATGTCTTTCTTCGTTATTACCTAATGTGTATCAAACTGTTTTAATCATATCCAGTTTCGAAGAACTTTCATTTAGATATCCTTCTCAACTTTCCTTTCTTTCATGTTAAACTGGAGTCATCGTTTTTGACATTTCCCATGACGATTAGATTGAAAAAACTTTACTTGTTTTGGTAAATAAAGAGCAGCATTTTGAGCGGCAACGGTGGAACTTTTTTTTCTTTTCCTAATTTTTCATTAGTTTGTATGACTCAAGAGGAGGGCTAGAAAGCTTTTATCATATATACCACTAATTAATTGAAGATGAAAATGGGAAATTGTCGCCCCATTACAAGCTGTCTTCTTCGCCAATGTAGAGCATCTTAGGACGATTCTTCGAAGACCAAGAGCAATTTGAATAATCTTCTCGAGATTTCATTTACAAACGATTATCAAGTAATAGATTTATGAAACCATCCCACTGTGCAGACCAAATGTCGGTTGATGGCGCTTTGATTTGCGTCACGAATGCTTTAAATGATTCTTTATCTTTTTTATTTTTAAATCATTTGGACGCTTAACACAGGGTTCTGATACAAGATATACATCAAAAATTACTGCAAACATATAAGACAATTTTTTGGAAAATATTTCAAATAAAAATAAATAAAAAAGGAAGCTGTAATTTGAATAATGAAAACGAAACAATCAGAAAAAGAGAAACGTGCAAGTTTTTTCCGCTCTACAGTTGATGTTACTACCCGATCTGTTAGGATGTTAGGAAAGTTAATTGACGAACATTTATGAACGCTAGTGGTGTGTAAGAAATTTCTTTAAAATATATATATATATATATATATACGTATATATTTATTGGTAAATATCTGGCATATCTCTAACATCGCGAGAAAACAAGTCTCATAATAGAAAACAATTAATTAATTAATTAATCAATCACTCAATCAATCAATCAATCAGTCAACGGTAATTAAAAAGCAATGCATTTCAAAAAAAAAAAAAATTAAAAAAATAAAACTGCAACCTATATACAAATAAAGATAAACGACAAAAATATATCATTGACTACAATACTTAGCGATACCTAAACTTTAATGAAAACGTGTAGGACTTACGGAATATAAATCTTTTTTTTTAAAATCTTAAATTGTATCCACGCGTATTAATATAATGAATGTGTAGAATTAAGCGAATTTAGTATTAAAAGCAATTTAATGATCTTTTTTTTTGTTTTCAATAGACTTAAAAGCAATTTCGAAGAGTAACGCCCGAAGGCATCTGTAGTTTAAAGGCTGTAAATATAATTTCGGATTTTTTTATTATTTTTTTTAATATAAAATTATTATGCAATATTAAGAAACACAAATAACAAAAAAAATGAAAACATTATGCAACCTTAAGATAAATTATATAAATTGTAAGACTTAAAGGTTTATTAATAAATAAAAGTGAAGAAGAATAAAAAAACAAAAAATGTATTTGCCTACGATTACAAATTTCTTAAGTAATATCCATTAAAATTTAACCATAACCAATGCTTAGCTTAATTATTTGGTAATTTTTAATTTTTGCTATTGAAAAATAAAAAGGGACAAGAAAAGAGACAAAAAAATGATGAATAAATGAATGAAAAAATAAACATAAATTATTTTTCTTCCCTCATCTTCTTTACAACATCGATTGAAATATTAAGTAAATATATTAAGCTTTGATCACTTTCTTTAAATTTTGTGAATTAGTTTTATTAAAAAAATAAAAAAAAATCAATAAATTAATGAATTCAAGAAGAAACTATATCTACCTAATTAATGATGGATTAGAATATTTTTTTTGGGCTCCCTTCATTAAGCGTATAACACGTTTATACGACATGCAATTTATTGCTTCTTTGCTTTTTTTTTTTAGTGAGCAGCATCATTATAATAGCGGTACCGTCAAGTATTTATTGTATTTGAAGGACATACTCAACAATATTTTGCGTAATATTCTGTGTAAATTTCATCTTCTGCTCCGTGTCTAATTCCATTATATTCGTTCAGTTGTGATCCGGAAATTATGAAGACAAATCCAGCACATGCCCCCTCCTCCTCCTTATAATGTTTCGTTTATCTTTAAAATACCTTTTAAAGGTTCTCTCTATCATAAAGTACAAAGCAAACAAAAATATAATATACACAGGAAAGGCCTGTTCTTAATTGGTAACATATCAGCGAACTGATTGAGAGCACTCCTGCGTTGATCACCAAAAGGAATTTTAGAATATAATTTTCCCTATTTATAAATAAAATTTTTTTCTTTCTTTTTTGCTGGCTGTTTGCGAGCTGATCACGCCGAAGTTGGAATGATCATGGTACACATTTATATCAAAGCTTACATTGCTATCTGGTATTCCTTCCTTCGCTGAATCTCTCTGCCCTCCCCCGTAACCCACGTCATTTCTTCTATTGCAGTCTAGCAGCAGCTATGAGCGACGCTTTGTCATTAATACAAATAAAATGCAAATCGTTCGACTACAAATACAACTTCCTCTCTCCCCTATCCTTTCTTGTCAATAATATGTCCTGGCTATCATCATGCTTACAGATATACTGTGTATCATTCTCTGAGTAACTAATCATAAAAACAAACAAGTAAGAAAATTATATTCGGTCGTGATCGAATCTTTTATGACCATCACTAAAAAACACTACAGAAAAGTGCGAAAACTAAATTTTCATACTCCATAATATCGGATGGGCGCGGCTGATTTTATCTCTTTTCAAAATAAAAGCGGAAATTTATATGGTGTATATGTTGTGTTTGGTGAGTAAGAAACAGAAAGCTCGAAAACCAAAGGTGTCATCAGTTTTTGTTACATGAACGTGTGAGCATTTTAAGCGTGTGAGCGTCTTAAACGTGTCGTTTGAAAGGTTTAGGTCACTTCCAAATTCTTTCGCAAAATTGTAGGCGATAGCTTAATTTTTGCGAACGGGGGAAAATTTATCACAGATACTATATACTTGGGCAAAAAGACAGATGACCAGATGAATAGACGGACGTTTTTAGGTGCATTTCAAATTTGAAATTGGCCAAGAATTTATATAGATGAAGCAGTTTCTGCGCCTTAGTATATTAGGTATTAAAAAAAAATAACGTTTTGATACACTATACTATTGGGTATTCGTGGTCAATTTTTTTCCATTTTTGTATAGGTGCACATTTTCTATTCCTCACAATACCAATTTTCTATTCCTTTTGAAAAATAGTAGTGTTCTCAGTTTACGTGGTACTGTTGGCGGGTCCTTTGCCTGATTTGGCCCATTTTCATACCCAATTTGTGTACAAGAACTTTCAATGTTTCTGCTCAATTTGAAGTGGATAGCTTCATTTTTGCGGCCAGGAGAATGATTAAAACAGATATTACACAGACAAACAGAAGGACGCCCGTACAGACGGATATGCTTAAATCGATTCAGAATTTGATGCTGATCAAGAATACACACACTGTCTGATGTCTCTGAAGCCCCCTTCTGAGATTTGCAAGAGTTTTTATCCCACATTCTTTGGTGATGGGTATAAAAATAAAATATTTTGTATGGAGTAAAGAGCACGATATATTTTGTATTGCAGACCATTTTAGAAATCGCGGATTTACATTGTCCAACTGAGCTTTTAGTTTAGATTAGATCTGACAAAAAACTTACGCTTGCTTGGCCTAGAAATATAACAATACGGCCAACTTCTCCCCAGCCGGATCGTGTTTAAGGCAGTGTGCAGACCAGTTTAGAATTCTCGGATTTACATTTTCTGCCTGAGCTTCTTTTTTAGAAATATAACCATAGAGCTAAGTTTTACAAGTTTCGCAACTGAGTCCTATGTGATTTTGATATATTCACATCGAAATAAACCGCAAAAGTCTATTTATTATAAAAATGTCAATGAGTGTGACATCGCCCAATCGACGCAAGCACCTTTTGCTTCTAAACGGCTGAACGACCACGTTTGCATAAAATACATTGAAATGGATCTCATCAACTCGTACTTTGTTAGAGTGATATTTAAATTTTTGATTTTTAATTCATGATTTGGCGGAATTAATAACTCAAAATTTCGCATGCATATTTAATACGAATTAATGAAAACTTCTAAATGCTTGACAAACAAATAGAGTTTCAGTTTATATAGTGCTTTAGCTGCTATGGTTATTTTTAACCCCATTCCAAGTCCATTCCATATCCTGATTACGGCTTAAAAATATAAAAATCTTATTAGATAATGTCAGACGAAAAGATAACTAAATTGGCTATGAAGCTAATTTAGTGCAAAAATAATGAAACATTCAATATACCGATGGATTATGAAGACATTATTAACATCGTGTTGCATAACCAATTGTTTCAAAATTTTATTGCCGTAATTTAATATTGTTCAGAAAAATAAAAAAAACAAAGCAAAATTAGAACAAAAAAATACTCATTATTCCGCATCAAAGCATATATTATCGAACTACTGATACATAAATTAAACATTACGTCGGCAACATGTAAATGCAATAAACCTAAGAGAAATTGAAAACACAGTAAAAACTTAACTTGTATCCATACCTAAAGCAGGCACACACTTGTACGCTTATACTTAGGCAAACAAATCAAATTGTATGCAAATAAAAAAAAACACAACAGAAAAACAACAGAAAGCATACTGAATGAATTGAATTGAATCGATATTATTATGTTGAAGTCACTACATAACCAGCATATATATGTAATTGTATGATAATAAAAGTACACACATTCATCTAAACATCTAAAATAATCTATTCATATTTATTTTAAATTAATAATGACGTATATTACGAGAAAAACAAAATAAACAAAAAAAAAAAAAAACAGAACTTAAAAACAAAAACAAATACTATTTAAATTTAATAATAACAGTAATAAAAATAATAAAGAAAGAGACGTAAAAAATCTGTAACAAATTGATTGAAAAATAAAAAGAGACAAATTAAATATAAAAATTAGTAAATTTATTTTCAATTTTTTTCCGAGGCAAGTAAGTATTCGAAAACTCTGTATTGATTTTATTAATTAAGAGTCAAGAAATATAGTCGGCCCACAGTATGACCGCGGAAATGTGGCACTTGAGTGCCACAGAAATCGCAGTTTTGTCAATCAATCAAGGAAATCCTTAGAACTATAACAGAAGCTCCGTTATATGTCACGAATAAAACCATACAAAAAGATCTGAAAATTTTATATCATGTGCTTATATGTATTTTTATTAAGGACTTCCATTACTGGAAATGATTAAATAACGCGAAATACCATTGCACACAACGGTTAAATTCGATGAAAATAAGATTTTTCTATTTGGTATTATTGAGTTATCCACGGAACACTCAAAATGGCATTTTTGACGTTCATTACTTTTGTGCTTTGATTTGAAGTAATCTGCTGCCGTAGCCCATCAAACAATCGCAAGCCCAGATAGTCATGGGTTAGTCTAGAAGATCCATCCACGTCGGCACCGAAGCGGAATATTCATGGCCATAAAGTTCTGCTGTGCATACAGTGGGCTCAGCAACATCTAGTGTATTACGAGCAGCCAAAACGGAATGAAATTACTACCGCGGATATCCACCGACGTCAATTAAGCATATTTTTATTGCAAGGAAGATCAGTAATAGCAGTTAACAGACGCATGGTCATCCTCTTGCATGACAATGCTCGCCCACACTTTCTAAAAGTCGTTAGGGATACATCCTCGCAGCTCGAATGGGAAATTCTGCCACATCCAGTGTACTCAGCAGACATGGCGCCTCCTTATTACCACTTGTTCAGATCGGTACAACATGGCTTGGCTGGCACGCGGGTTCACAAAGTTGAAGAAGTGCGAAAATGAGTCGGTGGGTGGATCATTGCCAAACCATTATCGTTCTTTCGACACGGTATCGCCATTTTGTCAGAACGATGGGACAAAATTGTAGAAAATTATGAATAATATTTGGTTTAATATACACTGTAGCAATTTTTCTTAAAAACGGTTCTGATAAATGTTTATTTCAATTTTTCGGCTAAGATCCATCTTTTTCTTCTTGCTGTTATGGTAATGTGAATGCCATTGTGAATCGCTTGGCACAGAACTAAGCTGCGATCATCTGCTGACAAAATATATATGATAGGTTTAGCATTTCTCTTTCAATTTTCGGGATTTACAGGTAGAGGTAAAAATAGATCTTCTGTCCCTTATGAAAGTAAGGCAAATAGATTTTTAATTAATTGGTGAAATATTCATTTCATAAATGGATGACGATCTCGGGCTTTGTATCAATCATGCGAATTCGGAAAGGTACGATTTTATCCACTTTAACCCTCACGATACACGAAATTTGAATTTCAAAATGACCTTAGGTTGTTCTTCAATATTTTGCAATTATTACTCGAAGGTTTGAGAATATTAAAATATAAAAAAAAATATGAAAAAATGGGGAATGGCCTACGAAATGCATCAGAAATGCATCGAAATGAATCAGAATTGATTAGAAAATGGAAAATATTGATCACAGATGGTTCAGATGCAATCTTTACATATCATTATACGGTTTTCTATAGCGATTATCTGCCCCCCTCCCTCTCGTTTCTATTGTCTCTCTGTATTTCTCTGCTTCTCTTGCTGTGTGGTTCTCCCGCGTTTCGTTGTTTAATTCAATTCAATTTAATTAAAAATCAAATCAAAAAAGCATTCGGTTAGTTTAAATAAATTTAAATAATTACAACATAATGTTGACATAAAATAACAAATAATAAATAACAAGCTATAAATAGTAAAATTTTAAATGATACACATAAAATTATAAATGGTATACATTAAAAAATAAATATTAAAATATTTATTTAATTATTTATATATAATTATTTGGATAGACATAAAAAATTTTCAGCCAATACAACGATGACTCGAAACTAAAATATATAAGAAAGTACGATAAGGTGAGCAAAGTAATAGATACATTGCTCAAAGAATAAGCAAAGACAACGTAATAGAAGAATCATGCCGATTCCAGTACAGTAATCTCATATTATTAGAAATAGTTCGGTAAGTGGAGAGAAGGAATATACCAACAAAGACAAGAAGGAATATTACCAGCAAAAAAGCAGCCCGTCGTAAGCGTTAAAGTGACATCCATAAATCTTACGAGTAAATAAAAATCATCAAAGTTAAATCATCAAGTTAGAACTGAGTCAAATCAAATTGCAGAGTAGTACGGGTGCTAACGACGTATATGTAAAACACCACCCTTGGTAACATGTTTAGAATTCAGTGACGGATTTAAACAAATAAAGATTAGTATTATACATTATACGAAGCACCATAAAAGGATAGTTTGGGCGGCAGTCTGAGAAGTAAGTTGGTTCCCATAGATCAACTAGGCACATTAAATGAGTATCTGATATGAGATAAAAACGGGGAAGACATTATACCTTTGATCAATTTAACGATAAGGACAATCCCCCAAACGCCTACTTTCATAAGGTGAATTTCCAAATAAGAATATCAACCTAAGCAAAAAAGTAAAAAGCTTTATTGTACTCGATTTGATTAGATCAATCTGACATCTGTAACTTGGTATGCAGACAACAGATAAGTATTCCAAAATTGTTCGACTAAGAGCAGTATATAACCGATTGTCTACATTAGGGTAATAGAATTCTTTTGACCACCTCTTAATAAAGTCCAGAGACGATTTGGCTTTATTAGCGCATGATTCAACATGCAAATTGAATTTCATCTATAAATCAAGAATCACTCCTAAGTCATCATATGTGGCTACGTTGTCCAGTTTGCAGCTATCAATAAAGCAATAACTCGCGTAATAGTGGACCAAGAAAAGAGTAGCTTACAGCATTTTTTTAAGTTCAGTGTTTTCAAAGAAAGATTACAAATCTTTCAGATAATACAACACAATTTCTCAGAGTATGACTTATATATGCATCATGGAATGCTGTCAGGCCTATGCGCATAACTACATTTAAGTGACCTAAAACCTGATAGTACGCCAATTTCTGAAATGATCAAATTCGGTATCGAAATACGAGTTTCGTCGGAAGTGTATTATAAAAGCAAGGAAGATAGGGGGGGGGGGGGGGCGGAAAATCATATTGTATATTTGAGCAAGGACGTAATGAAAGAACAAACAAATCACTGAAAGATACCGATCCTTAGGTAAACTAAAACGTGAACAGCGGTTTACAACTATGTCTGTGAAATTGACAAAGCAAAGATCTGGCAGCATTCGATTACAATTAGGAGTATGGTCGTATTGAAGTAGTTTTGGATCGAATACTTCACTGACGAATATTCGAAGCCTATCAGATGTTGAAGTGAGATTCACACAACGTGAATTATCACTATAAGACCAAATGGCTTCCGGTAAATTACAATCCCCCACACTATGGCCATATCAGTAGGTTTTGACGACTCAGCTATGTCTTCCCTTACATGACATTAAATAAGTAAACGCGCTCTTATTATTTAACAACAAATATAATGATTAATAAAATAAAAAAGGTGTTCTGCAACTTTGTACAACACGGGATATGCTCTCGATAGTATAGACCTGATAACACTCTAGGTAACAAATTATTCCTTAAGTTTTAACTAAATTTTGTTTTCCTCGAGTTGGGTTCCTAATGCATACAGAATCATAAGTTTGATGCTTTGAGTAAACTATATTTATTTGAAATGATAATAAATATGTTGTATTGCAATACGAAACAGAGGAAAAGGCTTACAGTATATATGTGCTGTAGTTTTGTAGTTTTAAAGAATTAATCCATTTATTTCGTCGACTCATTAAGCGAAAAGTATATATTTCGATCAATTTTTTTTTCAACATATTGCTTAAACCTTGACCTTGTTGACAATATGCGATGAGTGTTCAAAAAAAAGGCCAAAATTCCCGGGTTACGTGCATTCGATTTTCGTTTTTTTTTTATTATGTCGGTTCACTTGTCATCCACGTATGTTCACATTACCACCCATTTTGCTTACTGAGTTTGTTTCTGACAGACAGTCCGATGTGCTTCAGTGTGCGTTGCGATTTTTTGCTATCGAAAAAAATGGATCGAAGAATCTGTATTAAATTTTACATGAAAAATGAAATCAAGTCAATCCAAATCACTTAAAATGATGACTGTGACATTGGGCGAGTCTGCTTTGAGCAAAAAAAAATGTTTATAAGTGGTACAAGTTCTTCACAGAAGGAACAGAAAATATTAATGCGGATGACTGTCATGGACGCCCCAGCATGTCAATAACCGATGAAAACGTTGAACTGTTATGAAGAATCGCCGAATCGCTATTAGACAATCTCATGCAGATTTTTCGGATGCTTGGGCGTGAATCGTGCAACAGCAAAGTTTGTTCCGAAATTGTTAAATTTTGACAGAAGGAACCGTCGCATGAGCATCGCTCAGCAGCTGTTGAATGACGTTATCGACGATCCAGATTTGGGTCATAACTGGTGGGGAAACATGGATATATAGTTATAATACCGAATCCAAAACCCAATCATTCCAATGGAAGCGGCCAGAAGGGCCAAGATTGCTCATCGTCTTTTTCAAATACAATGGCGTGGGACAATGGAGTTGTGGGACAAACCGTCATAAATTGGACTCCTGCGAAATTTTCCCTGCTCCCATACCCAAAAAACCCATGAAAGGACGGAGTTTTGCCACAGTTAAGGAGATAAAGAAGACCGAATCGCCGTAAGAGCGCAAGGCCATACCAAAAAGCGCATATCAAAAGTGCTTTAAGGATTGGAAAAACCGCTGGCGCAAATATATTAATTTTAAGGAAAATTACTTTGAAGGGGACAAAATAGATATTGATAAACAAAAAAAAGTTTTTCGACAAAAATAGAAAGTCATCACAACAACAATGAATCCAAAGTTAGGTTTCGTGCATGTGAGATGAAACTCAAATTTGGTCAATTTACAATAATTTATTACGATTTCTTAGGCAATGTTTCATCATTTGTCACAATTTCTGTGCTTTATCTCTTTTTATAGGATATTTTAGTTATGTTATTCTGATCGCAATTTAATTACAATTTGAGTTTGTGAAATTTTCGACCAAAAGTTTTTGCCTTCATTCGTTACTTACTTACGAAAAAATATCACGTCGTTCATTGTTGCTTGCGCATGTGTTTTGATATTCAGTGAATGAATTTTATCAACGAGCAACGATCGGCAATAGGCAGATAAGGTTTCCATCTAATTTAATTGGTCGAATTTTGATTGTTCCAACGAAGTAAGAAAGCAAAGCGAATCAAGTAATATTTGAGTTATATTTTTTTACATCTTGTATATTGGTTTTCCTAGCAACTTCTTCAATCTAAGATACAATTCTGTTGTGCAGTGGCTGTTTAGGGTTTATTAAAACAAAGTTGATATAAAAAAATTAGGAAGTCAAGTTTTTCCTCACAGGCTTACGTCTATTGGCGCAAGCACTCCATCAACGAATACAGTTACAATAAAAGCCCATTTACGAACACTTGCCTCAAGTTTAACGATGTAGAGAGTCTTAATAGTCGAAGCTTTATGTTTATAAGTTTTCATAATTTTTTAATGAGAAAATAGTATTATTTTAGGCAAAATATGTTTTAACGTTTGAGAAATAAAATTATTAAGTTCACATATATTTTTATAACAACTTATACATTGAGGCGCCCGACTGTAAAGATTTGAACAATTGATGCAAATAAATAATTGCAAGAAAAGTTTTTAGGGTTATTACACTTTCATGCAAAAGCATTTGCGTGCCCCACAGGTGTAGAAAAAAATGAAACTAACACAAAAAAGTTGTCTCTTCATCTTCTCTATTATTGGGTTTTTTGGTTTATGAATTTTGCACATCAACTTTTTAAATAGTTTAACAATGATATTTTTCAGAAATAATAGATTTTTCTTAAAACGTTTGTAATTAATCACAAAAATGAAGCAATGGTCCCAAAATCGCAGTTCTCAACCTTCCACCGCATGGATGGCAATTGTTCGTACAAAACAATTGATGAAGACTTAACAACAGTTAACGAACGAACTGCTGCAGAAAGTTCTTTACTGCGATGGTATTCGTTACCAACAATTTAAACTCATGTAGGTGAGATACTTAGCAGGGAGTCAGAGGTAGCGTATTAAAGGTGGAGGTCCGAAATACAATGTACTACGCCGATGAAAGCAATGAAGTACAAACGCAAGCAACGAAGCTCATTAAAAGCATTTGTCAATGCCAGGCAAAAAAAAAAACACACACACGCACAAAAATGCATAGAAAACCTAACAGTTTATAATCTTGGACTATACGTTATAAAGCACACGAAAGACAAAAACAAACCAAAGGGGAAAAACTCAAATTTAAGTTTTTGTGTGTTGTAAGTGTATCTGTTTGAAATGATGTCCATGGCAATTTTTGACAATTGCCATCTCGCCTCTAAGCAGTCTGAAAATTATTAGTGACACAAAATCAAACAAGGAGCAGGTTAATAGCTTCATGGTGTCAGTTTAACTAATGTGTCAAATTTTGTGTGTATTTCTTACAAAAGCACCAAAACACGTAACATTATTATTAACAATAACTACATAAAACATCATTCGCGTTGTATTACCAGCAAGTATTGGTAGGAAGTAGAGAGCAATAGGTAGAAAGTGGTACACAATGGAAAATAAAAGTTTGTTTAACAGAGAGAGAATAAGTTACTACCTATGCAGAGATAACAATGATGATAATGTTTAATGCCGCGTGCTTATTTTCGTATAATTTTGCGATGCAACATGAATGTCAATGTGTAATCTCAGCCACCTTGTTATGTGTCATGTTTGGAAGCGTTTGTGTTTCGCAGATATTTCGAACATCTGCGATAAAATTGATTCATCAACGTGGAAAATTAGATTGAAATGTAAAAGAAACACGATACTATTAGCAGAGAGCAAAAAAATAACTTTATTTTAATTTATTCAGATAATTTACACTTTTATAAAGACCGTCAAACTGTGCATACTTCGAAGATATACCAATGAAACAATTCCGCGTGAAACTCTAAATCGATTTGAGTATGTCCGTCTGCATAATGACTGTTGCAAACATTCTCCTGGCCGTAAAAATGAAGTTATCGACTTCAAATTTGGCAGAAACATTGGACGTTCTTGCACGCAGATTGGTATTGAAATGGGCCTAATCGGTCGAAGGACATGCCCGCAGTGCCACATAAACTGAGAACACCTCTGGTTTTCGTAGGCAATGAAAAATTGGTTTTTTGTTCATTACTCGTATACTATAGCAAATACACGTACAAAAATTTGAACGCATATTCTATTTGCGGTGCTGTAGCATTAGTGAACAACAACGGAAAAATTGACCACGCCTATCCAATATTATAGTATAACAAAATTTATTTTTTTTCAATACAGAAACACGCTTTAAAAAACCCATAAAGTATAGTAAGTAAATTCTTGGCCACCCACAACTCATGAACGCACCTAGACATGTCCATAAACTGCAGGATATAAATCCACAAAAATTTAAACGTATATTCTATAGACGATGCTGGAGTACCTGTACGAAAACGGAAAAAATTAACCACGCGTAGCCCATATTATGGTTTATTAAAAGTTGATTTTTTTCAATATAAGACGCAGAAAAAAGTTTCAAACTCCCTGCAAAGTATTTAAATTCTTCGCAAGTTTCAAATTTGGAATGCACATAAATATGCCCGTCAATTCGACTGTTCATGTGTCTGTTTGCGTAACTTTGTAGCATTTGCGGTAAACCTGCTTCCGTTAGCGAAAATGAAGATTTCGTCTAAAAATTTGGAAAAGAATTTGGAATTGATCTAAACTTTTCAAAGGACACGCCTACACCGCCCACAGACCTTTACGACAAAAACTTTTATTTTGAACTCTTATATTGAAAAAATCAACTGCGCCCACTCCATATTATAGAGCATCAAAATTTTGTTCTTTTAGTTCCTTTGTCTTTTTTTTTGGGTAAACGGTGATGGATATAAAAGATTCGGTCCCGACTGAATTTAATTTTCTTATTTGTTTTTCGTTAAGACCTTTTTATGAGCGAGGATCCAGAAAATAGACCTGCGTTGTTTAAATTCGGCAATCAAATTATTATTATTATTATTATGCACGATTTTTTATCAAGAAATATTGAACATGAGGTCTTTTGACCGTATAAATACAGTTCAAAAACTTAACCTATCCGATTATAATTTTTCACACCAGTTTAGAATGCCTAAATAAATAGGGAATATTTGAAAAAATTGTCCGATCTGAACCATTTTCAATAGCGTTTGTCCCATCAGTCTAGCAAATTTCATCAAAATCTCAAAAATTGCAATCTGTAGGTTGAATACAAAAATTCATCGACAGACAGAAAGGCTTAGATCGAATCATTTCTTGAAACGATCGATATAATAAAAGATGGGTCCATTTCAGATTCTTCTGGGTGTTGCATACGTTCGCATAAACTTAATATCTCACTTGTTCCATACACAGAGCAGAATACAACTTATGGTCTCGTCTCGTATCAGCGATAGAACTTGAGAAGCGGAAGTCCTAACCGCCAGATCATACGTTAGCTGAACAGAGCTTAATAATTTTTTCGGAGAGTTTTCAAGCTATAAGAGGAAGGAGTGATTTAAATTTAAAAGAAATTTGTAAAACTGGTACGTGCGATAATAATGTGTAATTTGTTACAAAGGACTGTTTCTAACCTTTGTAAATACTTAATGTAAAATAGGTTAAATCCATTCTCAACTTATATCACCAATATAAAAATTGAATATTTTCGTTACACTAATCACGTTAGTTTGAAACTGGTGAACAATTCGGATAAGATTCGAACCCGAAGAAATGTCTGAAAATCTGTTATAAACAATATCCGGACATTATTCCAGGTGACGTGTTAACGTAACCACCATGATTACATTACATAGCATGAAGCAGCAATGGAGAAAAGCAATGCGAGATTCGAGCACCGAAAGCTTTTGGAATAATATTTATCTTTATAAAAAAAGAAGGAATATAAAGACCGAATCTAAGGTCCGTGCACGAATATATATGATAAATCATACCGCAGCATATATAAGAAAGCGGAATTTTTGGTCTTTCTGCAGACGCCCTAACTACTATACCATACAGCAGCCAACTGAAGCTGAATGAAATATGTTATAGTTTTTAAAAGGAACGAAGCAGAACAGATATAATTCCAAATTTAAAAATATGATTAATACAGCTACGTATTACAATATGATTTGTTAAAAGAGAACTATAATGCAGATTTTTTAAAAAAGGAATACGCTAATTTAATGCAATTTGAAAGTACCACACAACGCAATTAAGTTTTGAACCCGCATACTCACAAAGTCTTTGAGATTTTATAATAAATAAACGTAGATATGAATTGACAGCCGGTTGCTAAATAGCCTAGCAAACTATATATATTAATTAGAGTCTGCGACACATATTCCTTTCCCGATAGAGCTATGTCTGCTAATATACTAAGTGTGATGAGAGTTTTTCTTAAACACGAAACCAAAAAAATTGACATAAAAAGCTGAACCGCAACACACATAGATCAAATGTGGAGTCAGTTAATGTAGGAAAGAGAGTAAACGGATTTTTCGAAAGATATTTGAGCTACAGCAGCTTTTGACTTCCATATCATACGAAAATGTTCGAAAAGATTATGAAAGTTATTGCGATTGGCACACTTAACCCATTGTTAAGAAGACAATATCTTCTATAGCTCTTCTACTTACTATGAAAAGCTCTCAAAATTCGTTTCAATAGGTATGAAGTCTGTGAGCTAAATCCGTCGTCATGGTATGATATAACAAAAATGCTTTTCGATATATTTTATATACACTTATAATCGAATCAGCACGGTATTTCAAGTTCATCGAAAAACATTAACTCATCAAAAATTTTAATGTTGTATTCTACGACTTGAAGTACTACGTAGTAGATATGAAATAAAATTTTATACGCTTTACCTATTGAAAGATCAGGATTTAATACGCATCACGAAGCACAAAAACATGCTTAATGCGTAGAACGACATGTAAATTTGAACATAAATATCTCTTAAATAGTCCTTCCGTGTTACTTATCTCATACAGAAACGCGAATTCCTGTCTAACTACTGAAGAAGTAAGCTGGACTCAAATCTAGTAATTTTCGTTATCCTTAAATGCTTTTCTTGATTTAAAGCTTCTATCCAACCCCTTTTTAAAATTAAATTCGTACCACTTGTTTGCGATTATTAGGATAACATAGGAACTTCCATTTACAATGCTTCTCCTGATTCCAATATCACAATTCAACTCTCTTGATTGGACTGACTTTGACTTCCGCAAATACGTTGCTTATATTCCCTTTTAGAAGGAAGCTACCTAAACGCAATTTCATTATGATATTTTCACGCTAATTACTTGTTTTCATATATTTCATACTTTTTACTTGCGAAATCCTGTTTAATCTTATCATGAATGTCATGAATCTACATTTGGTTGTACCATATTTAGAATTTAATTTCTTAGAAAGTCGACTACTTCAAATGCAGACTCATTTTATAACATCTGAGATTTTCGTAAGAATACTTTTAATGATACGCAATCAACGAGTACAATTTTCGCACATAAAAAAATAAATAAATAAACCAAATATAATAAAATGATAATTAATGAGTCGGTGGCATATGCTATCAGTAATAGAAACTTTGCGGTGTAAATCAACACATAGAAAATGGTTAAAATTAACTGGAAAAACCATTAACAGAAATTCGCCGATTTTCAAAAACAGGCTGTGGAAATGTGAAAAAATATTTGACAGACAGATGAATTTCTTTGAAATTTTCGACGGAACGATCGAATTTTTCAAATCGATTTCGCTTTTCACATAGATCGAAAATGATTATATTTTACAGGCACTACGATGCTTTTTTTAATCCTTTGCAAACATTTAGCAGTAAATTATTCGTGCGTTGAATATGAAGAAAATTGTACAACTATTAATAATTACTTTCAGATCTTTTTGACAACTAAATAGCCAGAAGACGGCGCTTTCAAGGCAAGCGTATAAAATTTTTTCCTTATACTCTATGCCGCTTGTTGTGCAAGGGAGTATGAAGTTTTTGCGGACCTGTTCTGCGTTTTACGCAGAAGATATAGTCCCACTTTTATTTTAGTGATTGATTTGGAATCACTTTCTGAATTGATTTAAGGTTGTCTGTTCGTCTTGTCTTCTTATGCTTAAATTATAGGTCGGAAATTTTATTATTTGCTTTGGCGCAAGGACGAACACTATTGACAATGGCTAGGATCGAACCATTTTCTTGATCACTTCCCATATAACGCCTTATTTTGAAAAGTCGTTATATGAATATTTTTGAGGTGGTATAGAATATTGAACGTGCCGTCATCCACTTGTTTTCCTTTAAATTTTATTTCCAGCTTAACATGAACTCTGAATAGAGATTCTTTTTATGTTTACTGAAAAGACCTCCTTATTACTTTCTCTGATAACATATAAAATCATATTAAGGTGCTTGTCTGTTATACACAAGAAAAGAAGACGAGAAAGCATGATAAAGAAAACGATGAAGGAAGCCATCGACACTAAAGACAAATTTTATTTTATTTAAGGATGAAGATAAATATATATACATATATACATACGCATATATTATTTCGTATGTACACCTACATTTTGCATTTTGCTATCGAAGAACGAAAAAATTCTTTCTTGGCAACTGCAGATAATACAAATTTTTTGTAGCATGTCCACATCCGTACGTTCATGTTTAGTCTGAAAGTGAATTTTGAAATTTTCTTTAGAAAAATATTTTTTTTTTCTCTTTAAGACATCGCTATAAGCTTTTATCCAATAATCGGATTGTTTGATGTGTGTTCGAGTAAAAAGATGTCAAAATTCAAGTCAAATATTTTTAAAATTGTTAATCCTTCGACTTGAATGTAGCTAAAGAAATTTAAGAATTTTATTATTATGGAATCAAAATTGACGAGTGTTTTTACTTACAGTACTTTGCGTTTTGTGCCTATCAGCCCTCTTTTCATTAGCAAAATAGGAGAATAAGTTGGAAAATATAGCGCACTTTTTATGCTTGATCATATTCATCCATTTCAAAATCGACCTGTTAAAAAATTATATACGAAGGATATTATATTTTAGAGAAGCACACTTGATGCATTCTGAATGATAAGTACGGTCACAGGAACTTTTCGAATTATTTTTGATACAAAAATTAATAATATATTTCTTTGTTTCCCGTAGTTAGCAATGCCTCGATAGACTCGACTGAATCTATCCAAAAGAAGTTCTACGGCGTTCTTTGTCGCCTTATGGACGTAGACTAAGACCAATTGACTATTGCGATCCGCTAAAGGATAAAATTGCTATGCCAATCTTGTTAAAATAAGTGAAGATTATCGCACCCTGTGGCGTATTATCCGAATTTCAGTTAATTAAACTGGGAAAATGTGGACTCAATTTGGGCTATTTAACCTCTTTTGCGTTCGTTGCAGTAATTTTAATTAAAAAATAGATAAAATTGTCTTGGAATTCACGCTTCTCAAATTGTAAAGAAAAAAATTAAAGCAAATCTTATAAAAAGACACTCACCAAATTAAAATCCCGCAAATCGATTTAAAATGTGAATTTGGAGACTTCACCACAAAAATAAGCATCAAATACTTATTGTTGAGGAGTAAGCCGCATGGATTTTCTTAAAGTCTGCTAATTATTCTTTATGAAAGAAAGCATTATAGCATTATGAAAAAGTAAATTTATGAACACTTAATAATTTACCGAAATCGCATGATCTGATCTACTTACCAAGTTGCAGTTTCGATTGCTGACCTTCACGGTTAACCATCTACATTGGTCGTCGGTGTGGGTTTATTGCGGTGGTGACTATGTTTTGAAAAATATTTTTCATATTTATGGAACTGCTGTTCTTGTGAGGTCAGCTGCTCATGTGACTTCTAAGAAGTCTGCTATATGACTGCTAAAATAAATGGCTTAGTTAGTCAATATCATGGTGGCCCATTTGGGTAGTTAGTTAGGAGGGTAGTTATAGCTAACTACGGAATAGCACGCTTAAGTTTGTAATTCATCACAACTAAGAGCACATGAGAGAGATAAACAGACATTTCCAATAATTTTCTGCGGTTTGTTAAAAAAAAGTTGACCAGTTAATTGAAATGCTTGGTGATGTAACTTTATATGGGAGATGTTACATTCTTCTACTTTTCGATATTACATTTTATTAACATGTCAGAAAAATATAAGGAAAACTTTTATTAGTTTGCTTTTAAAAACAAAAATATTTTCAACAAGAGTCCAAGAGCCGATAGCCTGTGTTGCTAGTGCTCAATGTCTTTTTGTTTAGTCTAAGAATTTACTTCATTAGTCTAAAATTATAATAATAATAATAATAATAATAATAACAAGAGTCCACGACATATATGGCAGCACTAATTTATGAAAAACCGACATCGGATAGAAAAAACAATAGAATTTACTATCAGCAACACTTGTCGAAATTGAAAAAGCCAGCATTTAAAAAAGAAAAACTGGAAATTTCTAATATCAAAAAGATCTTCCCGAAATTTGCAGATTAAGTATTAGTATAAAAAAGGGTG
The DNA here is from genome assembly GCA_000688715.1 of Glossina pallidipes. Classification (NCBI taxonomy): domain Eukaryota; kingdom Metazoa; phylum Arthropoda; class Insecta; order Diptera; family Glossinidae; genus Glossina; species Glossina pallidipes. Next base: position 305,759 of record KK499851.1, on the reverse strand, counting down.
GGGAAAAAAGCGTATATTCACTACTCGAAAAATTCTATATAACGCAAAAGATTTGATAAAAACCGAAATAAAATATAATTGGAGGATTTTACAAAAATCGTTGCATCCGCAAAAGAAAATTGAATTGATTAAGTATTTTATAAATTTTGTTGTTTGGAAAAGCCGAAATTAAGTGCAATTGCCGACTTCAAAGGAAAGCCGACATATACGAGATTAAATATTGTGCGCCAGGAAGATTCTTGGATTAAAGGCATAGTCATGAGTAAAACTAAGCAGACATTAAGGGGTCAACGTATCAACGAATACAAGAATTTGCCGAAGAAAAGTTCAGCGATTTTAAAAAGAGGTGTGGTGCGGATTAAAAGGATTGCAAATTGCGAAATTGGTCCTCCAGGAGCAGCAAGGACGGGAACTTTTGAGAAGCATAAGCCAATTAAATATGAATTTAACTCGCAACCGAATACAAGCAAAGGTGTTGCGGTCAGCATGCCGCCCCCAAGCCGTCATTTGTTGGGTAAAATTACTAAGAAGTGTTGTTCCAAAATTAGACCAATGCCCACAAGTATCAACGCGAATACATTTCCAGACCAAGCCGATGAAACAATCCCAAGGAAAAGGGATGTATTTAAAATAGGAACAAACTATTCTGGAAGAATTGTTAAGGGGTGTTATGTCAAGATTAAACGGATGCATGTATAAATATGCTACAACAATGATTTGTACAAATAATTTAAATTGTGCGACTTGAAGCGTCCGTATATGCTGGAGAATACAAAGTTATTTATAAAAAATTTATAAGCCTTTTGTTTTAAGTTGACGTAAGTAATGGTCGATAGGTTGGGCAGCAAACGAGTTCAGTGAGCAAATCGAAAAGTTTCGGTTCAAGTTCAATTTAACCTCCACCATTTTATTACTCTACGTAACCTCACTTTTTCATATTCTTTTACTTCTAATATGATTATTCTTTTTCTTAGAACATATTATAGGTAAGCACATGCTTGCTTAACCAAGTATCGAGAATAGCACAAAAAAAAAGACTCTGGCCCCTTACATTTGCCTCAAGGTCTTTGTGAAGTTATCTAATTTTTCTCTTTTTCCTTTTTTAGATAACTACAGTTGAATAGATGCCTAAAAAGTTTTTTATTTGCCACCGGCATCAACATGTTGTCGCATGCAGAGTTATGCCACAAAATAATACAAAATTTTTAAATGAGTTGCTTTGCAGTCCTTTCTTCTTTTCTAATAACCAGTCATGTGTGGTTGATTGTGTATGTGCTTAACTGTGTGTGCAAATAAGCAAATTTAAAACTCACACAAAATTGTATACGGCTGCACATCCCAACTTTGAAAAAACAAAAATCAGTAAAGTGCAAATGTAAACAAGAAGCAATAATAGCAACAATAGCAACTGTAAAAGCACAACCAAAAAAGAAAAAAAAAACCAAAAAAAAAAAATAGATTTGTAATAAACTCTTGTGAAATTCGAAAATGTGAACACAGGAACACACATTTCAAAGGATATTCGAAAATTTAATGTTTCCAACCCATACACATCCTAAACAATGTGCATCTTGTACAGCTTCTCCGTGTTCATTCCAACAAACCTATGCGAGCGCAGCTATATAGAATTTGCCTGATGGTGTTGCTTTGTTTAATACTTTATTCTCTTGTTATGGCCATTACGGTGGATACATTAAATACGTCGTATGCTTTTAATGCATAGAAATGCGTAGCAGATATGCCATAAATGCTTTATATCTGTCTATTAGCACTACGTATCCGAAGTCTGCACTTCGTTCATAAAAGATAAAAAAGGAGAAAAAAATCCAAATTTTGAGCTTTTTATTGTCGTCAGTTTGAAAGTTATTATGCAAACCCATCACAATCAGATGAAAGGCTGAAATTTGGATACATATCCGTAATAGTGGTATAAGTAAACGCTTCAGTTGCCTACACTTTTAGTGTAAGAAGTAAGTTTTTCTAATGAAAATCACATTTAAAGCGAATTTTTCGTTTAATATAAAAATATTTGTGAAAATGATGCTCTTGGTATCTGGAAATTCGTGGTTAGCCGTATACATTGTTTTTGATCTCTTCCTTATTTTTTTTTTTTTGCATTTTATTTCCAAGAGTATGTATTTTGTTCTTCATGGTTATCAACGGAAAACCCAACACTTATATCTATATATGTATATGAATAGTACGTCGTAAGCGTGTGCTGTTCGTTTTACACAAACTCATATTTATTCATAAATGTCAGATGCTTTCCACATTAACCCGTTGCACTCTTTATTGACCACAACCGATTCCCTTGCTCTTCAAGCTCTTGCTTTGCATTTGTTTTTTTTTCTTGCTTCCTATCATCCAAACTGTGTTCAAACAGATGATGGCCACATACTACAATATATAGAGTGCATATAAAAGAATTTACTACCAAATATTCCAAAAATGGATTGTTTTTCTTAGCCAACCCGAGACCATAATTTAAAACAACAACAAACACTATTAACTCTGGAATAACAGTAATTTTGCTGTTGGTTACTATGTTGAAATTTTACTTGGTATCCTGCAATTCACACAACAAACAGACATCTATCGATTTCTCCAAGTAATACAACGCATTACATACATTATTAAAGATTTCAAGAATAAACGGCTAGCCGCCCGCCACAATCTCAGTTAACTGTAACCGGAAATATGTTGAATTCTTAAATAGTGTATTTACGTATGTATGTTTTTCTCATGCCTGTTTATATATGCGAATGTGTTTCTCTTTTACAAACACACGCTTAGCAGCAGTACCAGCGTATTTCTCAAAATCATTCAGAGACAAGTATATTTGTCTATAAGTATGCTCTGGTGTTTACAATGCTTGTTCCTTCATTCTGTTTCAAACAAAAGTCTTTGGAATATGCAAAGGATCTAAACCATCAACATTGAAGCGTTAACTAAGCTCCTATAACATTAGTAGTGACGATGACTTCTATACGTTTCTAAGGGATACATTCCATTCCATTGTTGAAATATGAGAATCTCTATCTCTTTGTTTATTTTTCTCTACATAGCCTTTACAGAGGACGCGTTCAACAAGGGTTCATATCAGTAAATTCACAATATTAAATTATTTACATAGTAATGGTAACAAGAAAAACGACAGCAATGAGTCGTTATGGCAAATAGATGGCATTCCCATGAACAAAAATTACAAACAGGAAAACACATTTATGCCGTTGCTCGTGTATAAGAACGTATACCTTACATAGACTATCAATATTCATGCAATATGAAGCAAAAAAATAGCGCTGGTCTTGATATTTGGAATCTTTACTTACATCGGGTAGGAAAATAAGACACTCCTTCAAGCAGTTTCCCATACGAAGTTTATAGAAGTATGATATTTATAAAAATATATATAAAACAAGTAAATCTATAAACTTATAAGCATTTTACCCTTAGTCGATTCTGTGCACCTGTGTGCATAGAAGTTTGGGATACGCAATAATTTAAGGAAAGAACTAAGACTTGCACGCATACGCGTTTAGTTGAATTAAATCTGACTAATACTTTATATATATGTTGGTTAATATCATAATGACTTTATCTGAAGTTACTATATTTACCCATTGCACCGATATCAGTAGCGTCGAAACTCTTCACTTACGTTGCCCGCGTTAGAAAAGAAAGTCAGTGTTTCGTATCACATGTAAAATAAACGCTTTTCTGACGCATATATAAAATAGGGAATGCTGAACATGTCGATCGTGAATAGTACGTTAATCTGAAATGCAAAAAAATCATGGCGCCGTCCACGTGAAGTATTGACCTTGACCGAAAAACTGAATACTAACGGCACTAAAGTTATTAAGATTTGCATACGAACTTAAACAACAAGCGTTGGCAGCATTTATTTTCAATAGCACGATGTCACTTGTAACAAGCTCGTAACAAAATGGCTCCAGTGATATCTCTTGTTGGAAAGGCCTTTACTTGGTCGATTCGTCAAGGTATATGGTGTAGATGCCAATGACATCCCTTGTTGGAAAGCCCTTTATGTAATGGATTCGTTAAGAAATAGCGTGTAGCATCCCCAAGACAATTTCTTGCTGGAACAGAAACTTCTTGTAAGAAATATATTTTTATGCTTATTGATCAACCGTGTTATTTCATAATCGTTCAAAAAAAGGCCATGTAAAGAAAGAGATGGGTCTAGCTTTTAGTGTTGAATTTAATCTTTTTATGACAGCAAGATATAAGTTTTTCTATTAAAGTACGCTTCTTGACAAAAAAAAAATTAATTATAATCAATTTGGAACATTTATTGTTTAGTTTTGGATGCACTGTCATATAAAGCTCTGGTAAAAGATTTCTCTATACATTCAAAATTGAATTGTGGCAAGCGAAGTGGTGTAACGTATTTAACGGCCAGCGCTGTGCGATTATGAAGTTTTATCTTGTAGCTTTTTGCACAACATAAGACGAAGCAAAGCAAAATAAACTTTACAGGCACCTGAACCAAGTCAATAATTTGTTAAGTATCAAATCTTAAAAGCTTTACAACGCATATATTCGTCTACCAGCATATTCTTCTTATAGACAGACATTTTGGTCAAACTGATTTTAATTCATTCTTAGGTCTAATATTTTCCCAATTAGATTTAGTATTAAGTCTTACTATGGAAAATGTGTTTATTAAATATTAGCCTTTTTTAAGTAGCTGCCAGAAATTATTAATAAACAGCAGCAATTACAAACAATATATGGTTTTATGGGTAAAGCTACAAAAATATAAAAAGCGAACTGAACGACGGTTTTTACAATGATATACTTGATTTTGGAAAATGTAAACCAAGTAAACCACAGCTAGCATAATAAAATATTTAAAAACGAGTAAAACACTATAGTGGGAAATTGTCCACCAGGAAATACTACTTCGTTTAATACAGTTATTCATATAAAGAGATTTCAAAATAAGAGAGTATATGAGAAATGGACAAAAAAACGCTCCGATTCGAACCAATTTCAATAGCGGACACAGAAAAATCAAATCCCTCTGAGTGTTGCCTACATTCACACTAACTTAATATAGCTTTCTGCCACAAATGGTGGAGGATGTAAAAAAGAAGGCCTTAACGTAATCCAGAATATTCATTAGTTAAATTTTAAAATCAACTCCACTACAATTTTCACATTTAGGCAGTAGTTTGCTGTAAGATATTCGATGGGGCCACATTTATTTGCAATGAAAGCAAAGACCATGGGAACAGCTAGCTAACATTTTGCAACAAATTTAAGAGAAATAGCTTATTGTAAGTTTGCAAAATTTTCATAAAATTCCGAACGAATTTATTTTTTTGGCAACAAAAACTGGTAAGAAAATTATTTCGGGTGGGACCGAATTTTTATACCCATCGCCGTTAGCCTATAAAAGATTGAAAATAAGGAAAAATATAAATTTGCATTTTCAAAGATATTGGATGTTTTTTCTATTTTTGTAGAATAATTTCATGGAAATTTATTTAGCATATCTGCGATAGTTTATGAGCAACGCGCAAGAGAAGGGGAAAGCAGAACTGGTTACTGTTTTTGTTGTATAGACGTGAGAGCGTTGTAAGCGTGTCCGTGCAACGGTTTAGGTACTTTTTGAATTCAAGTCTCTAGGTGATTTCTTTATTTTTGCTAAGTGGAGACTGCAGGAGACAGGAGATACCAAGCAGGTGGGTAGACGAACGAACCCGGCGGGCATGTTAAAGTGTATTTAACATTTGAAACTGACCAAGAATTAATATAATTTATGGGGTTTTTGAAATCTTTTCTGTGCGTTTTAATCCTTAAAACGAAAAATGAAATTATGACACACTATAATCTTCGATAGGCGTGGTAAATTTTTTCTACTACTCATCATCGTCTATAGAATATACGTTTATGCCTTTGTAGATTTATCCGCTGTAGTTTATGAGTAATGAGTACCAGAACAATTTTTTATTCCCTTTCGAAAACAGTGGTGCGTTCAGTTTACGTAGTACTGTACGCGAGTCCTTTGACCGATTTGGCCCCTTTTCAACGCCACCATGCAAGCAAGAACTTTCAATATTTCTGCAAAATCTTCCAATGTTTCTGTGTAATTTAAAGTTGATAGCTTCATGTTTGCGGCCAGATCTTATACAGACGGGGAGACGGCCAGACGGACAGGCGAACAGGCGGACATGGTTAAGTCGATTCAGATTTTGATGCTGGTCAGGAACATACATAATTTGCGGGGTCTCTGATGCTTCCTTCTGGGCGTTGCAAACGTTTTGACAAAATGAATGTACCCCTCAGCCTCCCGTGACATAAAAATATAAAAATTTCAAATGCAGTGTCATCAAACCTTCTCGGCTGTAGTAGAAGAATGCTAACCAATCTAAAGTGTAAATAAATTTAAAAGTGCATAAAATATTCCTAAAAATACATTATATAAGAGCACGTGTAGCTCATTAATTATTTTATCACTTTAATTTGTTACTTTCATCAAAAGATCGTACTTACTCTCTTATAGGCCGCCTGCACACATAATTAATTAATACGCAATTAACTTGATTGAGTTAACCTACTTAATCATAACAGCAATAAATCCTAAATGGTAATAGCAAAAGTGCATAATAATTATGGATAAAACGAAAAGCATTCTAAAGTCAACAGCAGTGTAAGTATACATTAGACTATGTAGCGAAGGTGATGTTGACGTCTACTTGTCTTGGACGATGAATTCGTATGTATATTGCATTCAATCAATTAATGTTTATACGCATCGCCATGTTAGGCTAACTTATTCTATATCCATTAGTAATCTCAATTCTTTTATGCCTCTGACCACTTGTGGTACAAAAGCACGTTAAGTTTGTACAGGTCTATGCAAGACACAGAAGGATTTAAAACAGACATACCTTTTATTATATCGATAGATTCAGGACAACTTTTTTAATCGATTCAAGTTAGTGTGTCTGTCTTCTTGTTATAGTTTCTTATATTCAACGCACAAGCCACAATTTTTAAGATATCTGGAAGAAATTTGCTACGCCGAAGTGTTTTGTCCAAGAAGGAACGCTACTGAAAACGGTTCGAATCGGACCCCTTTTTCGACCACTTCTTCTATATTGCTTCATTTTGGAAAGCCGTTGTATAACTAGCTGTAGGCTAATGCAGAGTATTAAATGGTGCACCGCGGCCCACTGTGCTGTTTTTACTTGTTTAGACTGTTCAATGTAGCATAACATAAAAATGATTGTTCTTAAGAATTTGAATTTTGATTGTGAATGTACTATAACCAAGCATCAGAATGATTTTTTAAATATTCTTTTTTTCGTCTTTTGGACCGAGCCTTCAGTCCATTTGCCAATCCACTTAAAAGATAAGGAGCCATATACACTAATAGGAAGGACAGAAGCATTATCAAATAGAAGGGCTACACCGTTTAGTTAGAAAGAGTCTTAAATTAATGGTAGAAATCAAAAAATTTGTAAAGCATAGGAAACTTCATAACAAATGTTATTAAGTAACGAATATAATAAAACAGAAATAAAGCAGTTTAGCTTTATTATAACAACAATTATGTAAAATGACTGTTTCGGTGCTAAGTGAATGAATTAATAAAGAAAGTGAGCTTCTTATATAGGACCATTAACCATACCATAGTGTCAACGAACTGTGCAGCATAAAATTTAGGTCAAAGTCGGTAAAGGATTGGGGTGGAAAATAATATCCATATTTTTACCTTATATCAAACGCTTAGATAAAGGAGAAGTTCACCTCAACATAAGCGGAGCGCGAAATTGTCTCGTACTTACAAATTCTGCAGGCTTAAAATTGTATCGTATCGTAACATGTATCATCACCTATATCGTTTCGTTTCATGTCATATATAGTTCCGGATCATATTTTTGTAGGATCTGGTAACACTTGATAAGTCATTTTAAAAACTGAATTTTTGAGGTGAAATTTGAACTTGATGACCTTGATGATCAAGAACAGTTTTCCGTCTTTCCTACGAATTATCAATCCCCCTCCTTTAGAAATACAGAGTTCGTGAAGGAAGTTATGGCTCAAAATACTTTCTTGACAAGCTAGGTTTACGAATTGATAGTGTAGATTGATTTGTAGAAAGCCATTGCTTGAGACGCGCTTTATGTTATCTTAAAAACGCTATTTTTTACATCCCGTAACGATTCTACTAAGAAATGGTCCTCTACGAAATCTGAATAGCAAAGAAGTGCAAACTGATCGACGAATATTCTTATTCTTGTTTTAGCTAATTGATGCGGTACCCATATTCCTTGCCTTTACGCTTTTATAATTTCGTGTAAGTGTCTTGACTTGGTGGACCCAAGATTTCTCAATACTTCTTGTATACTTAATTTTGAATCAGTTTCCACAAGAGACTTTAATTTTTATGATTTTTGGAAGGTACCGAGGCCACCATATTTAGAATATTTTCTACATAGACTAATTCCCCGAAATTGGTAGAAGAATATTTGTTTTCTCTTTAATGATCGACATCGAATTAAAAGTAAAACAAAATAATTGATTGTTTACAAGTACTACCTAATATTGTTTATAGTTTTCTTAACGACATAGGCGCAGCTACGAGCTTCAAATTAGAACGATTTCAGTTTTTACGGAATTTCGCATACCAAATAAATAAAAAATGAAACCATTAAGAGTTTAGTTATTGCTTGCTAATTATTTGGAAAATGTGATGAAACAGAATAGGAAACTTATGAACTATGAATTAGAAAGACAATAAAAAGCAAATGCAAGAGAAAAAAACGGGGAAACGAACATATTATCGCAGCATTTATATCGATGGGCTTCAATTTCCGTCACAATAATTATAATGGAGTGCGCATTTTTTCAACACAACCTTCAAGATTAGCAGCTATTCCTAGAGGGATTTTTGTGATTTTGTCATTGCACACTCTGAACTTTTCACAAGAACACCAATTGAATGGTAAAGCACGACGAACTCTTGTTATATGCTAAGGCCTATTGACGCTACGCACACTGTGAAACCGCAAAAGCTGTTACAGAAGCCGTCGGAGAAGAAATAACAGAAAACAGACAATGTTGCGCAAGAGTAAAAGTTAGAGCGGTTACTAAAAAGAAATCGTGCCGGCTTATTACATTTAACATTTTATATATGCTTGAGTACTGTCGCATTATTTGACAACTTTGACAGTTAGAACAACATTTCAAAGCAGGCACAGGCAAAAAGATAAAGAAAGCAATATTCACGCTTTGGAGGAAGAAGTTTGCGATGAGAGAAGTAAGTGGGATCCGCAACGATAATATGATCAACACCAACTACTATTCAACAGAAATAATCCAACGAATGGTAATAATAACAACCATGATCATTATTATGGGAAAGTAAATTGTGTAATATAACGATGATGATGATGATGATGCCAATGATAATGATGATAATGATTTGTGTAAATGTGTCACAGTGTGCGCAAGGCAATGAAAAGCTCCTTTGGTATTGTCGGCATTTACGAGAAGAACGTAAAACATAAGAAAGCTAAGAATAAACGTGAAACATAAGAATATTGATGATGTGATGCAGACGGCTGTGGCGGTGGCTCGTTCACCTTTAAAAGCTGTCAATATATACACGACTGCTCTGTACAATTAAAATGGCATTTGCTGACAGTTGACAACCGTCCTGAGGCATTTTTATGCAAGTTTGTGCGTAGCTGCGATTTTCTTCTTCTTCTTTTTGTACGAAATGAAAAATAAAATCTAGAAAAATTTTCAAACTTGTTTTACAATTTAAGTTTTATTAAATGATATCTTTTTCAAGAAATTATTTTTTCTTCTTTTTTTTGTTACTTTGTTTCTTGTTTGTCTACAATCGAACCCATGTGGTATACATATTTTTCAAAAATAAACAAATATTTTATTTTTTATTTCTCTTTTGTTTTGGAGGACGAACAACAGAGACTGAAGGGTCATATCATCACTGCATTTGTAAAACATATATAAAACATATCCATAAATATATATACTTTAGAATTATATTATAGCATATATAGAAATGCTGCGACATAACGTTGATTGTTAATAACAATCGGTAGTAAAAGTTACCGCAAAAACTTTCAATGGCCTAGCAAAAGAACAATCTAACAAAACTGATAATCCAGTCGGTTAATAAGAGAAAATATACAAAAGTCTGTGCTGCCAAGGCCTGTAAAATGATATAAATGGCAACAGCAAACGACAGCCAATTTAATCTAACAAATTCAATTTTAATATCGAAATCAAATTTTCGTTGCCAAAACACCATAAAAAAAAGGCAATTGAATAAAAAAAAGGCAAATAGAATGAAGAAAACAAGCGAAAAATTATAATCTGCCTCTGGTCGAACTCATTAATACTATAATACTAATAATAAAAAAAAAAAAAAAAAAAGAGAGAGAGAGAGAGAGAGAGAGAGACGACGCATATTTTCTTTTCTTTGTTTCAGATTCTCAACGTATATATATAAGTTATATACAGTTATAACTAACATAATGCTATGATAAACTGAAAAAAAAATAAATAAAGATTAGAAGCAAGGGCTGGGCTTTTGTCACCCTAGGACAATGTCGGAAAATATCTATAAATTATTTAAGTTGCGAAGTAATAAGCTACTCGTGAAGTGCAAATTATTCCTAAATCGTTTTTTTATAAGTTAATATTATTAACTAGAATACACCTTTTTTTTAAAGACGACTGTTTTTATATTGTACTAATTTATCCTCCCGTCTACAGCACCAGGAATACCTAGCAGACACAGCATATATATAATATATACGTATATGAGACGGATCGTGGGACAAACAGAGTCAAATCGAACTAAACTTTTACCTTGATCACTAATATATATATATATATCTGTCTGTCTCACCATCCGCCTCTTTGCCGCTTACATAAGCCAATTGAAAGCCAAAACTTCGCATGTGTTTTTTTTTTGGGTGATAGTAGATTAAATCAGAAAGTGAGGAAAAACCTTACCCACAATAAGCGACTTTGACGAAACCTATTTTCTAACCCAATCGGGAATAAACTTGTTAAAGCCTCTAAAAAAAGGATCATTATTGACAAATTCGCAACAGGCACAATATTTTTTGAGTTTTCCGCACTTTATTGTTATGAAAAGTTTAAGACATTCTTTCATTCATAGAAGTGAGTGTTATGACTGCGAAATGGACCTGGTAGACGTAAGGTATTCAATTTTGAAAAATTTGTTTAGTTTTTAAAAGTTTTTGAGGCGAATATGATTAAACGCAAAGGCTTAAGGTGCTGCAAAGACACTGTGTTGCGATATACTTTGCAAAAGCTGAACATTTTTGTAATTTTGTTTTTCCAAAACACCAATACAAACATATAAACATGCAAAAGTCGTGTTTATAGTGTAAGGTGTAAATTTTACAAATGGAATGAGCGAATTAGTATACCGGCAATAATTGTTGTTGATCAGAACAACAACAGCAACAATAGGGTTGTTGTTATAGTTGAGTCCTCTAAAGCTTTAGTCTCATAGTATGCATTGGTTGTATATACACTCGAAATGACTAGTTTTTTATTCCTTTAGCTTTTGTTTTTTTAATTTTTTATTTTCGTTTTTATTCTTCGCTTTTGTGTTGCCGTCGGTGTCATCATATTATTTTTCAATTCGACTGGTTTCGCCTCAAGTTGTTTTAATTTTATTTCACAATTTAGGTTCGTTTGTTTGAATTTTGAAAAACAAATACAATAAAGTTGAAAAATTTATAGCAAGAAACAACAAGAACAATCAGAACAACAATGGCAACAATAACTAAATAAGCATCAGAAATGAAACTTTAAGCAGATGACGTTCAAACGCTACTTAGGCCAAGACGACGTAGGTTTTGCTCATAATAATAAAGGCATTGATACTAGTGATGCTGTTATTCACTTGACTGTTGTTACCCGTTGTTTCTGGTGTACTTTTGCTTTTGAAAACCATAAAAATGAATTTTCAATATGAAATTGTTTTAATTTTATTATTGACCAAAAAAAAAAAAAAAAACAACCAAAAACAACAAGAACTAAAATAATAACATACATAATAAAACATAGACTGTTTGCGGCTGCATTGTTGATAATGCCAATGGCATCAATACAATTTATACTATTAGGTGGAGCTCATACAACTGCACCATGCGCCATTATCATCACTTTCATCTTCACCAACACCATCAGGCTTAGACGTCAGCCACTTCAAATTGTATCCTGCATGTGTGTATGTATAAACAACAGCGAGCAGCCATATGATGATTTTTTTTCTTTTTTCTAAACAACAATAACAACAAGAGAAACAATGTGTAATAAAAACTTCTTCTTCCACGGTGGTGTTGCTGTCGTTGCTGGTTATTTCAATTTCGTTGTTGTTGTTCTTTATTTTTATTTATTTATCTTTTTTATTTTTATTTCTTTCGAGACATTTTTATACCTGCAACCATAATTTCTTGAACACAGTTAAAGAACTTTTGTAATCACCACATGATGGTGTAGAACCCAAAGCATTCGCAGATATATTCGAGAGCAAAAAGGTATCTTTGGCTTAACAGCAGCTAATGTTGCTGTTGCTTTAATGCATACATAGACACAGGATGTATAAGGATAAGTTCTATTATATACAAGTGTAACAAGCAGCAACACGCCGTCGTTATTACTATGTATTTTTTTTTCTTTCTTTCTTTCTTAATATTGATTTCACATAAAGTGCATTTGAAATCTTTTAACATATACCGTCGTAGTCATGCAGAGTTAATCTTTATATTCATACAAATGGGTCTGAATATTCAATGAACACATGTTTATGCCCATCCAGGGGTTGAAAGTATTTTTTCTGTGCTTTTGCATTTTCAATATCCATTTCAACGGATCGAAAAGTGGAGAAAATATGCATTGATTACGTCTTAGCGTAATGCCTTGACTCAACGCAGTCTTGTCTTGATGTCTGTTAATTTATTCGTCTTTATGTCTAATCAACTTTCAATTCGTCTCGTATTAACATTTGTTGCGTCGCCAACCAATTTTTATAATATAAACCAGTTTCATCTAACGCAGACCCGACTAGTTCTTGCAATTTATGGCTCAAGGGTATTTTTTCTTTTTTGGTGATTTCTTAAGTAAATTGACGCCTAGTTACTAGCGATTTTGGGTTAGGTGAATGTCTAGAAGTTCATTTCGACTCGACATTAGAATCTTTCCAATAATAGCGATTTACGTTCACGTACCTACGGATTAGGTAAAGTTGTGAACGATTATCTTTTTTATAAGCAAACAGGGTACCTAGATAGGAGGCAATAAGCAAATATATACCATGTTCTTGAGGTCATATCATGATTTGAAATTTGTTATTTCGGCGTATATTTGTTATTGGTTTTTGAAAATAGCTTTTGTTACCAATTTAAATGAAAATTACAAATGCACTTCAGTGAATCACAGCTACTGCCTAAAGTTAGTATGGAATATTTGCTCTCGCAGTTTATACTTTCGTTGCTGTTATCTTTATACATCACCAATACATCCCTTTCTGCTGGTTTTAATTATTTTAAGTTATAAAATTTATTTAATGATCAAATTTTTTACAAAAATAACGAAAGAAGACCGCAATTAAAAGAGGTGAAGAAAAAAGAAATTTATTTACCCCCTAAGTAAACGAGAACTATCAACTATCAACTATCGATGAATATTTTATACCCATCGACTTAAGGAAGAAAAAAAGCAACGACAAAAATCACATTGGATGAGCTTGACCGATTTTTGCGCAGGTACTGTAGGAGTAGCCATAGAACGTAAGCGTACCTACCAGCCAAAGTTAAGCATATAAATTCCAGAGACTCTATAAATGTGTATATGCTCTTGACCAATATGAAAATGCACATCAAGCTAAACATGTTCGTCTGCTTGTCCATCGGTCCATGTGCGCTAACGCACAAAACCAGGAGAACTTCATGCCAACAGGATCAAAGATGCCGCTTACAGTACAATGTAAACTAAAACCTGTCCACAAAAACAAAGAAAATATTTTATTCCTACTACTAGATATTGTAGATTATGGAAATATGATTTTATAAATTTTTTTTCTGCTGTTTTCGTATCCTACACCACTTGAGTGAGTTGAGTTGGACCCACGTTTTATTATATCGATCGATTTAAATCAGAGTCACCTTCTAAATTGATCTAAGCTTGTCTGCCCACCTGACCCATTTGTGTCTTTTATTCAGCCTACAGATCACAATTCTTGAGAAATCTTGATGAAATTTAGTACACCAAGACGTTTTACCCCAAAGACGAGCGCTATTGAAAATGCTTCCAAACAGATCACTTTTTCGATCAATTCCCATACAATGTGATCTACTCGGAATCATTTTCTAAATTGTTCTAAGCTTGTCTGTCCGTCTTATTTTGAAAAAAAATGCAATTTTCGAAATTTCTCGACAAAAGTTGCTGCATAATAGCATTCAGGCATTCTAAATTAGTATGAAAAATTTTGTTTCGGCTGTGGCAACTCTTTTTTATCGCCTCTCATATCATCGTTCCTGTGAAAACTGAGCCTTTATGCTGTAAAAACGTATAATTTTCTATATTTCGCAGTGAAAATTGGATCATAACATTAATTTGACAAGGAAATCAACCATACCGGATTTGGACCACGTAGGTGTATATTTTGGATATAAGGATTTTCAGGAAATTTAAGCTGTTATATGTCAAAAAGCCAATATGTCACATTATGTAAAATTTCTCATGAATAGTAAACTCTTTAGAAAAACTTTGAATTTTGAATATTTTACGATGAATGTCGAGTTACATTTTTTAGACAGTAACGTATATATCAGGCAAGCCCTGAAGCGTAAAATAAAATTTTTAGGAAGTAAAGTAGGTTTGCTAAATTTGGGTAACGCTATGTGTTGTTTTGAGAATCCTCCAATATGCAGGCTTTCATGAGAACTGTACCTTTGCATGAGAATAATATGTAAATTTTGGTGTATTATTACCAACAATTGCACCAGGCCAAGTGGTGTAGGGTACCTAAAAGCAGGCTTCGCTCCACTAGAAAGCTTTTACTTGTTTTTCTCTGCATTGCCTAACATTGAATCAGTACTGAAAAAGTAATTAAGTCTAGAGAACGTGTACTTGCGATATCCTCTGAAAATGCTGATGAGTTCAATGTTGGCTTTTTACGGATTTTAAAACATTTTTATCCTTTCTACAAAAAAAGGAAATCTTTCTGTATAGTTTATACCTAACTTTTAAAGTAGATCGACATTTAAGAAGATTACTTTGCCTAGCAATATATATTTCAAAGCCATAGCAGATTTAGTCTTTTCACAAACCCGCGATTAAAATGATTTCGGTAATTTCTCATATTTTTCTTTTTATTGGAAGCAGCCTAAAAAATTCACTAGCTGCAAATACGTACATTAAGTGATTTTGTTCTTCTTTATTTAAAATTTTTTAACTTCAATAACTATACTACATGCCGCAAAGTTGCTTCAAGTAAACATAACTCACAAGTGTAGTTACGATGTTGCGATTTAATATTTTTCGAAATTAATTGCGTGTTTTGCTTTTTAATACTAAAACATGTAAGACATTCATTAATACTCTCCTCGACTATCGTTAGTCTGTTAGTTCTTCTTCTAACCTAAAAAAAAAAGTCTGTCCTAAAAAGAATATCCCATATTAAAAAAAAAAGTTATATTCGGCTGTGGCCTAATCTTGTATGCGCAGACTCATTCATTTTATCATTATAATAATTACCTACATATCTACTTTATCACGTTACTGTACGATAAAATTGATTTTGTAAGTTATTATTACTAGATTACTAAGTTGACATTAACGTGTTTGAAGAGTTTTAGTTGAATTACCAAAGGCTTTTATTTACAGTAAAATGAAAAAAATGGTAAACCAATGATCACTTGCAACCTTGTAAAGGGATGACCGATTTTTTTCATTCTTTAGCGAACAATGCATCTTCATATGAAATATGTACAGAATAATTTTCAACATACTGCCATGTTTACTTTATGAGCAATAAGTAGGAAAGGCAAAAAAAAAAAAAAAAAATCGGGGCCTATGTTTGCAATTTTCAAACATGGACAGTAAGGCGCTCCATAAAATGACTTTAGAAAGTCTTAGCCTTCTATCTTTTATGATACATGAGTCATAAGGAGAAAACCACAAATTTCTTGCTTAGAGAAAGAGAGTTGCTTTCAGTGTACACTCTACTGTGGGCGTATGCTTTGACCAGGTTTGCTTATTTTCAGTTTCAAACTGCATGCAAGACTTGTACGCGAAATCGATGTCTTAATCTTTACGAACAATATCAAAAACACATACAGACACTCAGATGGACAGACTTACGTACATTGTTTCGGAAGTTGATGCTGATCAGGAATATATATATCTTATAGGATATCTGAAGCATCATTTTGGATGTTGCAAACATTATGGCAAAATGAATATATCGCCGTCCTTCGGTCATTAGTATAAAAAACTAAATCGTGCCAAGTCAAATTTCAAATAGAGCGATAGAGCTTTCAAAAGGGCCAATAAACTTACATGATAATGCTTTAAGACTTTAGTCTTAGAATTGATTTCTCTAGCTTAATTAATATTAATAATAATAAACTAAAGTACATTTCATTACATATGTATGCCGCTCTCAAATATTTACATGTGCAATGCATTATTTTGAGTATTAGCTCAAAGAATAGATTTGTTAAAAATTTTTAATTTTAATTTCTGCTTTACATTTATGTGTGTTTTGAACATATAAAAATTACATATTCTTAGTTTATAGTTTATACCAGAAAAAAAAAAACATTCAATATGTACTTCATAGGAAATAATTATTTGTGCAAAACTTAATATTAATTCCTATCGTTAAACTATTCCGACAATATTTCAATTTTAATTTCTTTAAATGTAGAATACTGCTAGGACATTAAGAATATCTTAGTGGAAACCATTCGCTAGAGGTCCTCAATCGGGTTGATGATAGAAAAAAATTCTTTATAAATCATGTGACATGGATTGAAGCGTTGTGTTGTTGGAACGTTCAGCATATGACTCTCCAGCGTAGTCTACTAAATTATTTTCTAACAAGTTAACATACGCCACCGCTTTTGTTTGCAAACGCGTTAAGCGTGGTTTGGCAGCTCTGTGTTCATACCTAGGACTTATATCGTCTTTAAGAAGTTGCATTACACTTTATCTCGTTACATTCAGACCTAATTTTTGCCTTATTTGTCTGAAACTCATATTTTTATTGGTTGCTAAATGGCATATATGCCGTTTTATCTTCTGATGTACGGTTGGGATGCGACCACTGCACTTAATGCAGCCATAATTGCCAGCGTCTTTAGATTGGGTCTTTAGATTTATCGTAACTGATATCTCACTAATTTTCTTACCAGCAAGTCTAGTTCCTTTAATTTTCCAGCACTCCTCTTCCGAAAGTTCACTTCCGTGTAGCACTTACAACGAGCAACGAGAGTGTGAACGCAATAATTTTTGAAATATACTGAAAATGTCTTGCTTATTCACCTACGAAGGGATGTTCTTTATAGAACGCAAATTAAAAATTAAAATGTTCACTATTCAGAGGGGAAAATTCGAAGATGATAATTGCACATGTAATGATTTTCCATTGAATTACAAACTTACTCTGGTAATTTCAGATGATGGGACAATGAGAAAGTACTTGATAAAGGGAATCTTGAAAGGGAATAAAAATATATTGTAAACCCAAAAATAATTTACCATTAATTTTTGAACAAAGTAAATTAAACTATATTTCCAAATATAATTATTTGTCGGAGTGTATTTAAGTAGATATGCGCTTGAAATTAATTATTTTTAATAAAACAAGTAAATACAAAGCTATCTACCTCAATAATAAAATTCATTAAATGTTAATAATTTTCAAATACAATAATTTAAACTTTCTCTGGTCGCCAACAAAAATAATCGACAGAAATGAAGCCAATAGGCAAGCCGTATTACCTTGTGGCGATCTTGAATACTTGCCGCTGCATTTAGATTTAATTTTTTAATTGTTGGCATCAATGTATTGGTCAGGATTACTTCCTTACCGCATGATTTCCAAGCCTTTAGTGCGATCTAATAAATATTTGATTATAGATTGCGAATCGACATCTGCTATGGATCATAGGTTACTTTCAAATAACAGTTGAGTTTTTAAGTTTTTTCTTGTCTCTTTTTTAAGGTGTTTTAAGATTTTAATTAAATTACATGAGTTTGCGGAGATGACTTTTTTGAACTAGAAAGTGGTACACTTTGCCATGTTGAAAGTACTAACGGTCAGAATCAAAAGATATAGTGAAACGAATTCAGAATCGCATAGTGTTCAGCAGCTATGAGTGGTTTGAAATTTATTACTGACAGTGTTACAAACAGAGTAAAAAGATTAGTACATCATCTTTGGTGAGGGGTTTAAAATGAATAGATTTTTTTTTCAATTTAACATAAATAAAACTTGCAAGGGTCCTGATCAGAAACGAAAAGACACATGCAGTTGAGGAACACAACAAAAAAGGAGGCAAACGTTTCGCAAAATTGAAATTCTGACTATGAACGTTACAGCAGGCAGCTATTCAACGCCTCTTTTTAGAGCTATACGTTTCCTATACGGTCGAAATGAGTGAAGCGTTCGAGAACGATTAACATTTGTAAAGATTTAATGAAATGAAATTTTCGCGATCACCTGTCAATATTACCCGCTGTGCTCTTAAATATGAGCACATTGAACACACATAAACGTTGTCGACCCGCACCGTATGAGTTGAGACAACAGCAACCAACCAGCGTGTCTTAGCTTATGTTTATTAGTTTTGTGTTGTAGTGTTATTCCTACAACGCGGAACGCTCGCAATGGGAGGCATAAATAGTATGTGTTCCTAACATGTTCACTCTGTGGAACCTCTGCCTTCATGTGTGCATATCTGTATTCCGGTTAAGTTATTAAACAACCATTCCGAGAATTTAAGAAATAACATTCCAACAAATGTACGATCATTTGTTTAGCTTTTTGTTATGTTGTCTAAAGAGATCGATTGTTTTGTATGGTTCTTGGTGTTTATTTTTTTCTTTTTCCTTTCTTTTTTTTGTTTATGTATTTACATTTTTTTTTTTTTTTTGGTTTTTTAGTTATGAATGGGTTTAAAAAAGAGTTGTGGATTTTTTATTTTAAATAACACTAAACGAAGCTTTGAATACCCGTGACTGTTATATATACATTCTCTTTTAAACTGAAATCCACAACCCTAAGTCAAGTCGAGCCAAGTCTCGAAAGGTTTATGGAAGCCTAGAATATGCCGGCTATTCCTTGGGCACTTGGTACCATAGGCCGAGATCTAAGATTTGTATACAGAATATTTCTGTTTCTGCACTTGTTATGTTAATTTTACACTTGAGGAGTGATCGTTTGTTTTCGTCGCCCTTAGAAAGCAGGCAAGTAGGGAAATTGGCTCATTCAGGAAGGAATGCAGGTTGAGAGCTTCTCGGCATAACCAATACATTGCCTGAACGAACGTATCTTCATTGTAAAGCCCGGTGTCAAGACTATTTATGATCTCGCTCAAGTGCATTAAGATCACACATGCATACATTACAAATTATATGTGTTATGAGCTGCAAAGTGCTTAAATTGAATTTTTTCTTTTCTTAAGAAACTATATTAATGGACTGAGACAAACAAAAAAAGCTGACCGGCTTAACACGAAATAAGAACTTGAGTCTACCGAACACTTGATTACTCCAACTGCGCTGTTTGTAGACGCGATTCGCGATAATATTGCGTTAATGATACCATGGCTTTAAGATATCATATGGAATGCCCGATTTTAAAGGTGAAAAATTCATAAAGACAAAAAAATACATTGCCTTAGAAAGAGATTAAATATTCCAGAATCGTTAAAGAGGTGGCGGCAATCTTATTAAAAACTTGTTTGTTTATTTATTTAGTTTTTTAGTTTTATTTTTTTATTTTTTTTCATTTTGTTTTTTTTATCTCCGTATTAAGAGCATATCTTAATATAGGCATAAAAAAAATATGAAAAGTACATTATATTATAGCATATGGAAATATTTAGTCTTTTTATACCTATCATGGTACGATGAGAGACACATTCATTTGGTCAAAAGATTTACAACGCTCAGAAGGAAGCATCAGAGGCTCCGCAAAATATACATATTTTAGACCAGCATCAAATTCTGAGTCGATTTAACCATGTCCGCCTGTTCGCTTGTCCGTCTGGCCGTCTCTCCGTCTGTATAGGATCTGGCCGCAAAAATGAAGCTATCGACTTCAAATTAGGCAGAAATATTGGAAGTTCTTGCACGCAGGTTGGCATTGAAAATGGGCCGAAGGATCCGCGCACAGTACTATGTAAACTGAAAGCACCACTGTTTTTCAAAAGGAATAAAAAATTGTTGTTGTGCTCATTACTCATAAACTACAGCATATAAATCCACAAAAATTTAAACGTATATTCTATAGACGACGCTGTAGTACCTGTACGAAAATGGAGAAAATTACCCACGTGTAGCCAATATTATAGTGTATTAAATGTTAATTTTTTTTCAATATCTTTATAAGGCGCAGAAACAAGTTTCAAAATCCCCATAACGTATATAAATTCTCGGCCAGTTTCAAATTTGGAAGGCACATAAACATGCCCGTCTATTCGTCTATTTAGCTCTCTGTCTGCGCAACCGTTAGCGAAAATGAAGATATCGCCTACAAATTTGCAAAGGAATTTGGAAGTGACTAAAGCTTTTCCATGAACACGCCTACAATGCCCACATGCCTATTGGACAAAAACGTTTATTTTGAAAATAGAAGCAATCAGCCACGCCTATTCCATATTATAGAGCATAAAAATTTAGTTCTTTTACTTTTTTTGTATTTTTAGGATAACGGTGATGGATATAAAAAATTCGGTCACGACTGAATATAATTTTCTTATGTGTTTGTTTTATTTTTAATACATATTAATGTAAATGTGGAATGACAGCCCTAAGTAGTGCAAGGAAAATGAAAAGTAAGGAAGCACACTTGCTCTCGCTAAAGAGCGTGAGATGTAATCATGTAACAAAATCTTTTATAATAGCTTTTAAGACACTGACTGACATTTAAGCACTTATAAATGTCAAAATACGTCTGCGATAATATTGATGTCTTGATTATTTCAGTTAGCTATATGGCCTGTAAACACATTGCGTTTCGTTAATATGGACATAAATGCAGTAAACAGTGTACACTTGCAATGGGCGAGGGTTTTTTTATCTATCGTTCTGTTAATGGTTACAAAGAACTTGAGTTTTAGAAACATATTGAAGGAATTTTAAGGAAAATTATAGAGGTTCCTGAAAACAGTAAATTGCTCACTCTTGAGTTCGCAATTTGTTATGAATATGATCAAGTATCCCAATACACAATAAACATGACCCGGTCATTTTATTGAAATATATTCTGGAAAAATGTGAATTGTGATACCCGGCAGAAGATAACATGAAATTCATATCCTTCATAGTATACAAATATAGTGCATAACTAAGTGAGCCACAGTATAATACGTCTTGCGTTTTCTCATACCGACGCACAAGAAAGCCATGAAATGTACCGATTTACTAATGAAAAGGTTGCTTGAGTTGACTTCAATACAGTGTTAATAGAAGTCGGTTTTTTACTATTGACAATTACAACAATCAGTAGGGCATATTCTCCTCTTTATTTAAGGGAACAAAAACTGATATTTTGTCTGTTAGTAAATGTTTGAATGTTATACATGGAACAGCGAAACAAATTTTATGTTGACTACTTCATTATGTGTCATACAGGTAGAAGGTGGGGAAAGCTTTACGAAGCAAAGGGGAAACTAATTGAATTCAACGGCCCCTCTAAGCGTACTCAAAGCTTAAAAAATGTAATTAACAATTAAATGTAATTAAAATGTAAATTTGTTGGTTTCAGATAGTCAACTTAGCCCACAAACAACTAACAGATAATTAAATTTTGTAAAATTATTATTATTTTATTTATTTATTGATTATTTTAATATTTATTCGTAGGCTTGGCTAACCTTTTCCTATATTCTTTTCTTTTGATATTACATTTTTTCATTTCTTTTTCATTGCAAAATGGTCTTCACTTTTGCAGTACAACCGTGCACAAGTGGTTCGCTCTTGTGAAATTTTCGTTTCATTTTTCGTTACTAAGAGGTAAAAACTATAGCGAGCAATGGCTTACCATTAAATACCCTCTACCATTATTCACATAAGGCTGTATAAGAAGTGGCGGAAATAGTGGTTTGATCCGAACAATTTTCAATAGCGTTCGTCGCTGGACCAAAACACGTTGGTATACACAATTTCATCAAAATATCTGGCAAATCGCAGCCCCAAACACCAAACACCAAAAAAATGGACAAGCTGAAATCCATTCAAAAACTACATCTAAGTCGATCGGCGTAATAAAATATGGGGTATCTCAAGTCCGTACGAGCTTTAGTAAGACATTTGGAAGTCATTTGCTTTGTAAGAACTTAATTTCAATTTTAATTAAATTGATCAATATTTTGATCAGTTTTTCGCAAATAAAATTAAATCTGACTATGATAGCGAAATATTTAGATACGACGAAAAATTGTTAAATAATGAAGGCATTGCGTCTATTGATTCTTATTATATAAATAAATAGTGACTAATATATATATAATACTGCCGGTATATGACTTCACGAATTCTACGATTATGATTTGATATGACTTCTTTGGATCAGATATTAGAATCAACTTCTACAAAGTTAAGTTCACTTACCAGTTGATACCCTTGAGCACCTTGCCACTTATGATCCACACAACTTTTAGTAAGTTTGCGCGAATATGTGGCAACACTCAGAAAGACTAGAGATACTTTTCATTACAAGAAGCGATTAAGAATAATTTTCTGGATCGACTTAAAAAAAACCATTGATCCATTAACGCACTTCTCGAACCAGCGCGTCACGCAAGCCACGCTGCATCGCTCTAAACAAGTGCTAATCAAAAGATGCTATTTCTGGTGAGTACGCTGAGTGCGACAGAGTTTCTCATTCGAGCTGCAACAGTGTATACTTGACAACTTTTATAGCATGTGGCCGAATGTTGTCATGTAGAGGACGATTTTGTGTCTGTTAACCCCTATTGCTGGTCTTGTTTGCAATAGTACGCCATTATATTTGTTCAATTGACGTCGATGGACATCTGCAATAACAGTTTCATTCGGTTTTAGCAGCTCGCAAGACACTACACCAAGCTAACCCCACCATATGCGCAGAAAAACTTTATGGCCATGAATATTCCGCTTCGGTGTCGATATGGATGGCTTTCCTCGACTAACTCATGACTTTTTGCGGTATGATAGCAATTTTTTTGTATGTTAGCTCTTTTGGATTTCCTTCCATGGATCGATAACTTGTAACTGTCTAAAAACTTGATTCATCAACTGCTAAGCTGTTCGAAAATTTTTTCAGAGCTTGAGATCGCGTTTCATCCAATAAGTTTTGTAATTCATGCAATGTCTGAGAACTTTTTTTGTCCGCCAGGCCGTTTTTTGTCTTTGGCATCAAAATCACTAAATTGACAGTTGGGATATGATGGATTAGCATCATCATAAGCTTCTAAAAGTATTTGATGGGCTTCGATACCAGATTTTTTCAAATCAAACAACATAGGTTATGAAAGTCCAAAATGCCACTTTGAGCGTTCCGTAGATAACTTAGCAATACTAAACGGAAAACAGTTACTGTATGTAGAGAAATATCAAAATCATCGAATTTAACCGTTGTTCCACTAATAGATGCCGCTGATGCAAACACCTAATAATATTTTTGTACGTAGCGTTCAGAAATGCGTGGTACAAACACTCTTCATTGTCATCATAGTTTATGCGCATCATGTCCGCATAGTAAAAATAGTTCTTTCCTACAAGTGAAAGATTTTATCACATATCATGGAAGTTTAATCATAAATTTAGATCCACTATTTATTGTGTATGTTACTTTATTTAGTTTTTATTTATTTATTATTATAATATCCGGGTGTAGCAAGGATTGCTACCACAGACCATAGAAAGATGCTGATGTATAGGTAGCTTAAATTTCCCTCTTATCTCGTTTACTTTTGCGTTTCTCATATTAATATTGTTCTCAATAAAAGCACTAAGTGTGATTAAAATTTCAATGAAAAAACGAAAAAACGGAACAATCATCTTTCGTAGGAGGTAGGATGAATACGTTCCGTAAATATCGAAAGGAAAATGGCGATAAAAAGCAAATGCATACATAAAAATGTTTATAGATTATGTGCGGCTGTATGGCTTCAACTTTTTTCCTTTAATGCGGAAGTATGTGTAGAGTTTTATAATTTATTAAAATATTTCCGTTTTAAAGAGAATCCAATTTTTTTGTGCTTCATTTTTGCGGACGTAGACCATAGGAAATAATTACATATTGAAAAAGGTAAAGAATACAGTTTTTACTTAAGCTCTAACCGCAGAAGAAAGAATATTAATGTTATTAGTTCTTTGGTGACATTTGAAAATACACAGCAGCGACTATTAAGGTGCGAATAATAACAAGTTAGGTCTAACAATGATTATAAGATAATATACTAAATATCGTAGATTTTAATGTCATCTCTAATAAGTTGAACTACTTTTATCTGAAGCACTGTAGAGTTTTCAATAAAGTCGATACCCTCAGATGCTAGTATTTTGACACTTTATTTTCTGAATTTATTTCTGCGGCTAAATTAATAATAATAATAGTTTTATATTTTCTTTTATCGGTCAACAGTTAAAGTATTCGGTGGAATTTATTTATTAGACCTCTTATTGTTCGGTTATTTCTCAATGACGCAATATATTATTAAGGCAAAATGCATCAGAACCAATATTTGAAACTTTAACATAGAATTAGTTAACTCTTAGTTTATATTCAAGACAAAAATTTAAAAACTTTCTCACCACAAAACATAGTTACACTAGCAACATTGTAATAGTTTGAATAATGTTAGGTGCTTGCATGTGTTTTGATCAGCAATATCAACTGGTGAAAATGATAAGTAGTATCAGCGGAGTACCTTTCTCTCCATAAAATAGCATTTCTCCATTTAGTATCATTGAGTTGTTCATTGTGCACAGACACTATATAAATCGTCTACTTGGCTACTCTTTACATCAAATATATTACAGAATAAATTCTTACATTTGTGCCATTGCGGTTACCCTTTCAGACCGTTTTAGCACTGTTTTAAATCGATTATGTTGGTAAACTTCTCTTCTCTCAATATGCTTGCGTATGTCTATATCCTGCTACTTGATGAAGCGTATGTATGATGTAATCTGAGGTAAACACACTTTTTCACCGGATTTTTATGTCCGTCAATTGCGGAAAATAAATTAGAAGTTTTTTTTTAAGATTGAGGCTTGTTTTTAATGGAATTCGAAACAAACACGATTTGGTTAAAAATTCATAGTTTAAAACAATTGAAAATAATATTAAATAAAGAATGAGGCATTTGTCTTTTAAACTCCCGCGCTTTTCTTGCCTATGTAGCACGTATTTCATCTAATGTACAAAAGAAGGGAATGTAATAAAACAATATAAGAGAGAATGTATAGAAAGAGAGAACTGTAGCGAAGTATATAAGAATGTATAGTTTTCTCTCTTCTCGCGACTAACACTAATCGATTGGGAGCATACCGACTAGGCTACAGCCAGTCGATCGCTTCCCTATGCCTTTCTCTTTCTCCACTAATTTCTAGCCATATTCGTGTTACATGTGCAGGATATCTTCTGAATGATTGGTTACACGAAAAGAAAGTGAGGTTTTTGGATGCTTTACGTGTCCGTGTCAAAAAATTAAGAAGTCTAGAAAGACAGTTGGCGAATAATGAAAAATTCCCCTAAAATATAGGAGGTAAAGGATAGCCAGGGAAATCCAGAGAGTTAGAGGATTAAAAAAAATTGATTAGGTAAGAATCTCGGCCGAATCTCGCAAGCCCACCACTATACTTTTTGCATTCTACGTCGCAGGTCTTTTATTTGAAATCGCTTTAAGAAAAAATTAATTACAGTGTCTACTGTATTCAATTTAGAATGAATCCACTTTGAGACAAGCGAAAAACTTCACTTGAGGAATGTACAAAATGGTTTTAACCATTCTGTCTTTTTTCCTTAATGATAAATAAACAAAATTAAATTTAATCAGTTGTAACTTTGTGTGAGCAAAAAACAATTTTTTTCATTTTTGCTCGTAAAGAATAGAGTTTTCCGTGAAGTAAATGTGGAAAATTTCAGCTTTCTAACTTTTATAATTTCTGAGAAACGTGGAAAAGCCTACAAATTTTTATTAAGAAAAACGGAGTTGTGCTCACTTTCCGCTCCACTGCGAGCTTCGGCTCTAACCAATTTGGCTGATTTTCAATACCAACAAGCTTGCAAAAAGTTCCAATATTTCCAAAGTTCGAATCAAATTGGAAGTCGATATCTTAATTTTCGCGACGAGGAGAATGGCGACAACAAACACCACACAGACGGGCAGACATGGCTAAATATACTCAGAATTTCAAACTGGTCATGAATATATATACTTTATAGGGTCTCTGAAGGTCCCTTTTGGGTGTTGCATGTATT
Organism: Glossina pallidipes; assembly: GCA_000688715.1. NCBI lineage: Eukaryota > Metazoa > Arthropoda > Insecta > Diptera > Glossinidae > Glossina > Glossina pallidipes. The sequence continues at coordinate 279,004 of KK499851.1, read as the reverse complement.
ATTGAAAATAAACAAAATGGCTATACCCCCATCTTACAGTGGTGGCTATAAAAGTGAGCTCTGACCAGAGATCTTTATTTGTGTTTATTTGTGCTATCGTGAGCAAAGGATTTGGTCAAGTCGGAAAATATGAATCGTGGCCGTCGAAGCGAAAAGTCAACCAAGTACGTATGAGTTCGTTTAAGCGAAGTGTGTCATGAAGTGCTAAATCTTTAGTTTCAAGTGCTTTTTTTTAAAAGTTGTTTTTTAATTTTGTAAACAAACTTATCTAAAACACTATATATGTATGAAAAATTGAAAAGTAACAAAGCTACTCACACGCCTTGGAACTATAAAATTTTATTATTATTATTATTATTATTATTATTATTATTATTATTATTATTATTATTATTATTATTATTATTATTATTATTATNTATTATTATTATTATTATTATTATTATTATTATTATTATTATTATTATTATTATATAAATTTAGCAAGATAATAAATTCTAAGACTAAACCCTTAAAGAACTAGCATCTAAGGCTTTCGGCTTTATTTTTATTAATATTATTATTATTATTATTATTATTATTATTAAAATATAAAATTTTAATTCAATATCTCTTGAAGGAATTTTCATGTTACAAATTTTTGACTATTGCGGGCATAGTTGCTGATCGATCACGATCACCGCAAGACTCGGGCAACTAACTAATTTTGTGCGACCTTAAGCCTTTGAAAAACCTAGAGATAAACGCTTGGAGCAAAATCGATTTAAAGTGTTACCGTAATTAAAAGAACATAAATGCAAAAGTGTAGTCTCTGAGGAGTATTATTGATTGTAATAAGTGGAAAGATCAATTGAGTATAGTCTCATCCTTCCGTGCTGGAAATAGGTTTTATAGCTGGACCTTTCATCAAAACGTTTTGAATTTTCCCAAGGGCTGCATGTCTTGACAATGGGAATAAACACATAAGACTATAATCGTAGTAGTTATCAATAAATTCGTTCCGTGCTGAACGTGAATTCTGATTCTGTTTTTTCTGTAAACATTAATTTTATTTGGTATTGAGTTTATTTGTTTAAAAACGAACATATATATATGTGCATGTGTAAATGCATATAAAAACTATTATATTTTATTATTTATTTATTATGTATTTACATTACAATGCGAAAAATGATCAGGTTTCCAAACTGAAAAAAAAAAAATATTTTTATTATTATTATTATATATATATTATATATTATACCTCTAATACAAAATTCACTTACTTTTGCCGGTCATGCAATTTTCTCGTACCATATCGCATTGACTGTAGAAGAACTGATGTTCGTTACGGTAGGCGGCGCACAGTGGCACATAGCTATCGCATTGGTTTAAAGCTGAACATCTTGAACCTCGTACTGACCAAACTACCAGGCCTAAGATCAGTGCTATTGCTAGACCCAATGCCAGTAATATTGATAGCAATTTCGACATCCTTTTAAATGTAGCTTTTGTCTATGTTAGACTAGCTTATCTTTTTAGTGATAGAAAGAATGACAGAGGGGGAGAGAGAGAGAGAGAGAGAAAAAGAAAGAAAGAAAGAGAGAGAAAGAGAGAGAGAGAGAGAGAGAGAGAGAGAGAGAGAGAGAGAGAGAGAGAGAGGGCAAGACTTGTTTTTAACCAGACACTTTCGCACATTTATGCAAATTATTTAGTTAATTATCTTTAAAACGAGTTCCACTTAATTTCACTTGTTCGTTTTTTCCCAAAAATTCACGACCCTCTTTACTCAAAGCTCGCTTATCACTGCTTTAGCAAAATAAATTACTTTACACTCTATCCGTCGGTCGTTATGACAGACAACGTTCAAATTAACATAACGCATCTTTAAAATACTTTTATTATTGCTTATATTGTTGTTTTTTTTTCCTGTTAATTTCAACCTAATGCCTCACTGCTACGCAAATCTAACCGTTAAACACTTGTTTAAATAGACAAATACGAAAAGAAAAAAAGGTAATTTGACTGCATTTAGTGCGGTTATAGGGTAACCATAGTAACTAAAACAACTTGACAATTATCATCAATTGAATGAGTCTCGTAAGCGCTTTAGCTGAAAGAAAAAAAATAGAAAAACATTCATCAGTAATTGTAAAAAGTAGTTCACGGTAGCCGAATTCCGAAACCCGATGCTCACTTAGACGGAACAGTGTTTGTCTCTTCCCCGTTCAAAGCTACATGTCCGACAACAAACTGCACAACTCCACAATCATTCGCTTCAGCAGGGGCAAGTCATCGCGCTTAGAGCTATTATATTTCACAAACTTTATAGGTCGCTTCTCCCGCTTTACTCTTTTATTTCCTCATCGTTTTATTCAAATGGCTCACAGCAAGTAACCTGATTCATCATTCGTTTAGCATGCACATTCACATCCGTTACTGCCCAGAACATAATTGCAGAGATTTTTTTATTGTTTTATTTACTTGATTTTATTTATGATTATTTTTTTCAATTTTTTTTCTGATGTTTTCATTGTTTATTCTCAAAGAGCTATTGTACGTTGTGCAACAATTTGATCTCAAATATCAATTTGGTTAATTAATTTATTAGTTTGTTTTCAATCTGTACACTTACCCATATCTATTAACAGGTATATGTACAGGTCACCTACTCATAACTTTTACAAATGTTGTATGAAGAAAAGAGGTGGTCCAAAGAGCTTGATGATTTTTACATTACCAAAAGGCTGTACATGTGTTTGGTTAGACCTATGCTCGGGTATGCCGCTGTTATGCGGTCTTCTTTCTATAGGTGCTATGTAGATTCAATTGAATCTGTTCAAAAGCAATTCTTGCTGTTTGCCCTAAGGAATTTTGGTTGGGATCCGATTGCCTCTCTTCCCCCCATGAAAATAGGTTGCCACTCTTGTCCTTACCTTGAGAAACGTAAATTTGTTGTTGGCGTTTCCTTCGTAATCAAATGGTGCTATTGACTCGCCATCATTACTTGGAGAAGTAAGTTGTAATGTCCCTAACTGCTTCTCTAGGCACTTTACTTTGGTTAAGGTTAGTCAATGTAAATGTAATTATGAGCTGTTTAACTCGCTCAGAGTTGTTTGCAAGAACCTAAACGACGTCTATCACTTATTCTCTTTATCGGACTCTTTAAAGTCCATTAAAGCCACATTGCTTAATACACGTGATTTACCAATGTCGTGCTTAAACTAGCTTTTAACTCTAAAAAGTCACTACGACTCGAAAATTAATTGTTGTTAACTATTGTCGGTTGCCAAGCTTATGCATGTTTACGATGGCATAGGGGTTCGTTTGCAATTTGGTCCTGTATCGGTTGTGGGTGTGGCTCTGTGCTAGTTGCGTACATGCTTTTTTCTTCTTTTTTTCTTTTTTGCTTCTTATTTGTTTTATTATACTTATACTAAGTTTTAATATTAATTAATTTAAGATTTACTTTAAGAGTCAATTGAACTCGACTGTCATTCGTTTTGGTCGAGTTTCATGTATAAGTGGAATGAACGAATAAATAAAAGAAAAAAAACAGGACAAAAGAACGAGTGAATTGCAGAAGTTGTATAGTTACGATAGACCGCTTCATTGGCTTAGCTTTCCATCTTAATGAAGATTTAATCATTTTCCTAGCTCCGCCTTAACTAATATATGTACCCTACCTTTCCTTTAGAATCCTTTTATTACATAACTTTGCATTTAATGCATTATCCTGAAAGGAGAGATGACACTGGATCCCATAAGTTGGATGACAGTTTTTGTGTCTATTTTCTTCTCCTTCCCTACACGCCTTCATTAAAGGAAGTATTTTTGTAGTTTTTCGGACTTTATACATTCTGCGAGATAGAAATGTAATCTGTATTGGCTGCATTTATTTTTTTTTTTTTTTTGCTCGTTATTAAACATCATCTCATCATCACTATCGTCAATACCTATTTGAGTAAAAGTGATAATTTTCATCAATTAGCTAGCTTTTTGACATCGACAGACCCATTTTATTGACTAATAAAGTGTTTAGTTATAAAATGTGTTTCATTAAAAGCAGTAACTTTGCTTCATTTAAAATTTCATTAAAGACTTTAAAGAGAAAGAAACCCAATTTGCATTGATGTGTAAGTATATATGTAAATATTCATATCACTATGTTGACTTTTACTGTAGCATGGAGAGAAGTTTAGTGTATGGTTGAAAAATTTAACTAAACGCGTTAGCATTATATAAAATACGATACCTCTATTGTGTGAAGGCGTGTTTTTTCTTATTCAAAACAAGGGAGAGATATTAAATATTCAGAATATCTTTTAACTTTTAATCCAACAAATTTCTTTAATTTTAATTGACCGTATTTAGTTATTGTGTATGTTTTCCTACACCTAAATAATAATTTAATCAATTAAAGTGAAGTTTTTTATTTCTTTTTCTTAAAATATCACAAAATATACGAAAACGCAAGGAAGTTTCTCAAAAGAGTAGAAAATTGATTATAAAGTTTAGAACTAAGGAAAAATCGTATGGAAAAATAGCAACAACAATTGGAATTAGTCGTGTTACACTGAATTGTTATAAGAAATTACAATAACTCAAATATCATAGAAACTCAGTACCAATCAAAGCAAACAATTTTACGGAGCTTTAAAATCGAAATGTTAGTATTGTATCAAATGAACCCAAAATTAAGTTGTTGATATTGGAAAATAGCTAGAAAAATGTAAGCCAATTAGTATTCATTCTGAAATCGTTCACAACGTTTTGAGAGCCATCGATTTTTGTTGTTGGCTTCCAAGAAAAAAACTATTTATAAGCCAAGTTAATATGATTAAATGCCTCGAATTCTTGGAAGACCATAATTTTTGATGGCGGCTGTATATATACTTTTCTTTGTTTTTTATAGGATTAAAGATTATTTTGCTTATAACTTTATCTTAAATCAAAAAAAGTCTTAAAGTGTTATTTAATATAAGTTTTCGTGTCTTAAGAAATATATTCTTGGATCCTCAATTCATATATACAGTTTTTAGTAAGAGAAACCTCAACTTTCGGTAGTGTATGTAGACATTAGTGGGCTACTATATATAGTTACTTCGTATGTGTAAAAATGTAACAGGAAAAAAGCGACGTCCCAAATACGTAGTTAAGATCAGTACATGAAATATAATAGTTATGAAAACAAATTAAACGACATAAAAAAATAAATATTTTATTTCGAATATCATATAGATTTATAAATCTGCGAAAGCTCTACGATTACGTTCAACTACCATCGAGTTAGTTAAGCGTGTGCATGAAAAATGCAGAAAGGTAGAAAAATTTTTTAATTTCTAATCGACAAAAAATCGCAATGATTTTATTCTCTTCGCCCTTGTCCTTTTCCCCTCGTTCTCTCTCTCGCTTCAGTTCTTTTCGGCTCTTCGTTCCTGCCGTTTTCTATGTATCTTTTTATTACTATCTTCTTGTTCTTATCACTAAATTTCTGTTTACGTCTCCGCCGATATAATTGCTACATATTTGGCAACCATCACATATTTGTCTATTTAAATTCGAAGAGTATTAAGAACTACTGGACTTTCCATGCGACCTCACATCAATTTGATTAACGCATGTTACGGGGTATGGAAATTTTTTGGGGTCGAAAAGGCACGGCCAAAACACCTGCCAATAGTTAACGTCTCTAACAAAAACGACGCCTCTTACAATTTCAGTTTACAAAAAATTTCTTAGTGAGTTACACAGATTTAACGGGATCAAATACGTGCGTGAAGTGTGGTGACAGCTCTTTTTCATCCAGAGCGAAAATATATTAGTGGCTTGCTTTGAAGGAGGTCGTGCGGACATCAATAGTTCTACGCAGGCAGGAAACGTCCAAAATGGAGGTTTCATCGTGAAACATCACAAAAATCCACAAAAGTATTCTCGATAATTGAGGAAAGAAATTGCAAGCGACAAGTCACATATATTACAAAGTAGTGTGGTCATTACTTTGCATGAAAATTTTGGCATGAAAGGCTTGGCATAAGTAGATATGGAAAAGAACCACTGTGTTACAAATCGGTGGCTACATTAGCAAAATTCCGGGATTTGAGGTTCGTGTTACCGTTCCAATCATCGTATCCTGCGGCTGTAGCTCCTAGCGATTATTATTTATCTGCCAATTTTCACATAGTGCTTCAGGGAAGCATATGATGAGTTGAGAAAATTGAAGCGTAATTTCAAGATCTTCAAAAGAGTATGGGAATTGCAAAGAAACTTGAGTCCCATTATATCGCTTCTAAGGAAGGCTATGTTGACGAATAAAGTAGAATTTTTCAAAAAACAAAAAAGAAAGCAAAAAGTGGTTTATCTTACTCACGGTTCCGGGGATTAGTAACCGGCGAATTATTTAGAAATGCGTGACGAGTTTCGATTTGCTGCCGTACGGATTTATGAAGATTTTTGTACCTTCATATGGATATCGCCACAATGTGCGAAGCTTTATAAAAAGCTTTGCATACTTATTTGTGTTTTTTATATAAGAAATATCTTATTAGTTTACTTGATATTATGCAACAAATCGAATAAAAAATTTAAACTTTTTCAAACGTTGACTTAGCTAGTTATAGTTTTACTTTTCCATTTGTCTCGAAGCTCGAAGAAGAAAAAGAAAAGTGTGGGTATCGCTCAGACTAAACCAGTCCCCGATACTTTAAAGTGATTGTAGTAGTAAGTACTGTTTTAAGAGAAAAGAACAAAACAGGTTGAGATAAGAACATCGAAGGAAAATTAAATTTTTTGTTCTTCCCGAACCACTTTCAATAGCGTTCGTGCTAAAGTCAAAACATATCGGGGTAGCAAATCTCTTCAAAATATTTTAAAAATTACGACTTGTAAATTAAACACAACGATACAAGACAGACGGATGGACAGATAGCTTAGTGATAATAAAAGGGAAGCTTAACTAAAGTATTTCCGAGTGTTGCTTACATCCGTACAAACTTAACGAGTTTTTTAGATCGAAATAAAATATTCAGATCAATGAAACTAAAAGAAAAGCGTTTGTAATAAGAAATTCTTAGCACGTAAACCATAAAAAACGTTCTAATTCATAATAAAATTATCAGATCGTAGCTATTGATAACATAGAGTGAACATGTATACAGCACATGTCAAATGACCTCGTACTTGTTAGAAACGCCTTTGCCTTATACGGTTGCGTTCTAAATAGTTTAAAAGTTATTCGGTTTTAAAAATCCGTAAATTGCTTATAAACAACTTCTAATTTTTTGAAGCGTTATCGGCCATTTGTGTCACAAAGTAAGAAATACTTTATTAATATTTATGTTTATGACTTACCATAAGAAAATATTAAAATATCAGCAAGATATCTGTAAGCACATAAAAAAATGTTGAATTAATATTTTTATGTTTTCTATTTATTATAGACTTTAATAATAAGAATTTCAACTGAGTCTCATACTTATACAAAATAAATGAGCCTTGAAGAGCCTTGAGTTTGGCAACACTGCACGCGCGCGTAGTAGTACTTTTAGTTTATGCGAAGAAATTTTGCAATTTTTTTTTCTTATTGTTTTATGTCTCTATACGCGTTTAAAGAATAATTCATTGTAAAGTGTAAAAGTGTCTTAATTAATTGAATTATATTGATTTTTTTATCGTGATAATCGTTTTGGTTTTTGCGATCAGCATTTGTGCTCTCCGTAATAAGCGTCTTTCTTGTTTTTCCCTTTTTTTGCGTGTTTACAGTGTTTTCTCTTGGCTTGTTCTTTATTTACTGTGTCTTTAGTAGTGCGAAGTTAACGTCTAATTTGAGAGATATCTTTTTTGTGCGAGAAAAACTTTTATGTTTTTTCGCAATCTCTCTTCTCTATTCAATCTTGTGTCTGTTGCTTTTTGACATGGCGTGTTTTTTCCATCATGTCGAACAAAACCGGGCCTTGAATCTGAATGATTCGTTACCTGTTGGCTTTGCGAACGCTTATGTCATGCGAAGTCTGCAGATATCAATGGTCGCGCTGCCGATGCAGCTCTTGATTCTTCGAAAGGTGGACGTTGGTTAGGTCCCGACTATAGGAAGCGGGATATTAACTTTTATAACCTGTTCACATAGACAAGGATTGGGTTCTCTGAACTGAGCAAAAATCTCGCTATTTTCTGTGGGAAGTTTGAAAAAATCAAGTCAAATGTTCTCCCCCAGCTCGCATAAGACCAACTCGTAGTGTAGCGTGTAAAACCGTCTCCGCCTAAATCTGATTCGTCGACTCATGTGAGTGCTCCATCCTTGCCCGCAAAGGACATTAGCGTTTCTGCTGCCGTTGAGTTGGCCGCTAGTAAAAAAGCTGTTTCTAGCTATTGTGAATTGGCAAGCGTATCTACTCCCAGTGGTGCCATTCAGGCTACTTTGCGTACATCTCCAAAATATATTACAAAAATAACAAATCCGCCTGTCCCCCTGGCTGTTCGGGGGTGTCTCCTGGTTACCATGCTGGGAATTTCGCACGTGCAAGTGTAATACCCCCCCCCCCCTCCCCCCCCGCTATATTTACGCCATCTCAAAACTCTCTACCTGGAAATTCTATTGTTTCTAGTAGGCATGACGCCAGAAAGGCAATATTTGTGTCAAGACTGTCGTTTGACACCTCTGTGGATAACATAAAAAGTTTCCTGGCTGCAAAAGTCCCATTCGTCAATTTGAATCATGTAAGCATTTTCAAATTGTCTCGAACCTAGAGCTATATCGTGTTTTAAAGTATTAGTTCCGACTGAATATATGGAAATTTTGCTAAACAAACCATTGTGGCCAGTTCGACCCTTAATTAAGGAATTCATTTCTCGGGATCGACTCCATAATACTAAGTTCGTAGCTCTTCTACCCTAAAAAAACTAAATATTTCTTCAGTCCCAGCAACTTTCATTTACCAAAACTCAAAAAACCGCTCTACTTTTTTAAATTCAGTGAGTTTTCCTGTTTGGCCTTCACTGGATCTTGGTTAATGTTTGATTTACATTCGCCGGAACTTTTTCACAATTCTCTCCAGATTTTCAGAAAGGATCGATTCAATCGCACTGGTGGTGGTATTTTAATTGCCATATGTGCTGCTGTTCCGTCCTATTCAATTGAATTTCGTACTCCATTCGGGCGAAAATTTCCGATGAACAATTATACGTAACTTACTCGTACATCCCCCCAAAAATTGACGTTTCTATTTATCATCAGCCCTCATTCATGATGTGGCGGAAAAGTCTAAACCTATTGTGTTTTTCAATAATTTATTTGATCATAATTTACTTCAAGACAATCGTACTCCTAATTGTAATGCAGATAGTTACAAATTTAGTTCAACTGAGAATCCGTATCATCCAGCAATTTGGATTTCCTTTCATTACAGGGATGATGGTGTGCTTAACTACTCTAACGTGCCAAATCCAACTTCCTCCAATAAACATTACGATTTTAACAAAACTAATATGTTACTGTTTAAATCTCATCTTTCATACATTATATTCGATTGTTCTGCTGGGAATATTGAGAGGTTACTGTCATCGTTCTATAATGTATTAAATCTACCTATTCCTGCATCCATTGCGATCAAGCAACGCCACCCTCGGAACAGGTGCCCACCATGGTTTCACAAGACAAATTTTTTTACAAAAATAGGAAAAACAAACTTTTCGTATAAATTGATTTTCGCAAAACGACTTAGTTAACCATAACTTATTGATCTTTGAACTTCAGGCCTCTGGATTCCCTTTCTACTTAGTGAAATGGGTAATCTCATATCTGTGTAACAGATCATTCAAGGTTCTGTTTAACTTCATCACCTCGAATGAACTTCCCGTGACGTCTGGCGTCCCTCAAGGCAGCCACTTAGCACCTATATTATTTAATTTATACATTGATGATCTCACTTCGGTGATTAAATCCAACCAGATTTTCATGTACGCTGACGATGTTAAATTGTTTTCTTTCTTTTCCTTGGACTCGCAGTCATATCAGCTTCAAACTGACTTAAATAATTGGGTCACCTGGTCCTCGTTAAAGTTTATGAAATTAAATTTAAAAAATGCACGAAGCTCTTTTTCTTAAGAAGAAAGCCATTCATACCTGAGGATTTCATTGACTTACATAAGTTGGAAAAAGTTGATTCGTTCATCAATTTGACCAAAAATTACGTTTTAATTTGCACATTAATCTCTCTTTAAGTAAAGCTAGGTCCGTGCTGGGTGTCATTAAGAGGTGGTCCAAAGAGTTTCATTACAAAAAAGCTTTACCTGTTCTTACCAATACTTGAGTATGCCTCGGTTGCTTAGTCACCTTCCTGTGGATGTTGTATAGATTCAATTCAATCAGTTCAAAAGCAATTCTTTCTGTTCGACATTAGGAATTTAGATTAGGACCCGCTTTCCTCTTTGCCTCCTTATGAAAATAGATTGTTTCTGTTATCACCTTATTTGGTGAGACAAGCTTTAATGTCCCTAACCGCTTCGTTAGGCATTTTATTTTCATTAGGCTGAGTCAATGTAAATATAATTATGATCTGTTTAAGTCGTTCAGAATTGTTTGCAGAAAACTAAATGATATACATTTAATGTCAACATCGGATTCTTTAAAGTCTATCAAAACAACTTTGCTTAATACGTGCGACTTGCCTATGTCGTATGTAAACTAATTTGCAATCTTAGCATCTCACTATGGTTCGAAAATTAACTGGTGCTGTTTACTGTACAGGTTGCCAAGCTTTTACTTGTTCGCGAGAGCTTAGGGGTTCACTTGCAATTTGGTTCTGTACTGATTGTGGGTGTGCCTCTATGTACATGCTTTTTTCTTTTTTTTCCTCCTTATTTATACTTGAATTATTATTTAATTATTATTATTATTTTTTTTTTTTTTTTTACTTCTTATGTACTTTACACTAGTGTTTAATATTTATTATTATAAAATTTACTTCTAAGAGTCAATTGAATTCGACTGTTAAATTTTTCTTAGTTGAGTTTCATGTGTAAGTAAATAAAATAAATAAATAAAAAAAAATGCCATCAGCAACAAAAAAGAACCGAAAAATCTTTTGTAATAACTTGAATGGCTCAACAGTTATCATCGTAATTATCATAAAATAATTACAATAGTTTACTCAGTGCTTTCGAGGTAAATGTAGAGGAACAGCGAAAAAAACATATATAAAACTTTGACAAAATTGAAAATTTATGACAAAGGAAAAAGAGAAAAATAAAAAAAATAAAAGAATAGACAATAATTTTCATAAGAAAGAACCAAACGTAAAGATAACAATAGGAAACAAAAGGAGAAGCAAGAAAGAAAACTATTACATAGCCAAGACTAACAGCGAGTAATCGCAATAATAATCACTGCAATGACAAAGATTATATTACAAGTGCCTCTCCGCCTAAAATCGTGTTCCACTAAAGATGCTAAGCAATTTAATGTGTTTTGTTGCTTCTATTACTTATTATACTTGCAACTGCACAACTTCACCTTTCAAAAAAAAAAAAAAAAAAACCAAAAACTAGAGATTTAAATATTTTTCCTCTCCTACTGATTGTTTTGTGTGCATTTTTGTATAAATCATAATTACAAATGGGTATGAATTGAAGCTGTATGCCGCAGCGCTATATGGAAATAACAGTTATACATATATAACAACAATAGCGATGAAAAATGAATGGTTAGGCAATGTGGAATGAATGCTTCTTGTTGTATAAATCATTGCTACTAACAGAAAAAAAAGAAAAAAGAAGCGAAAAAAAATTCCTTAGCTGTTGGCAATGAAAAAAAGTCTGACTAACTTTGACTTCAATTATATAGTGACGAACATTACTTCAACTTCAACTTTAACTACTTTTACCACTAGCCAACAAATTGCAAATGAAAGAGAAAAGCTACTGGCTGTTCAGATTTTTTCTGTGCTTGTTTTTCACTTTTTTTTTTGCCCTTCTCATGATAACTGTAAACAAGTGAGAATAAGAGAGAAAAGGCTTGAAATGTTTTATTAAACAATACATTATTAAAAAAAAAAAAAAACAAAACAAAAAATAGAAGTAAAGTAAAATATTTTCCAGTTAAATGAACATTTTCCTCTTCACAAATACTATCGCAATAATGATTGTGGTGCTGATGATATCGTTGTTGTTAGTGCTGCAGCTATGATGAATATTAAACAATAGACCTTGAAAATACAATAATAGAAAAAGAAAATGAAAATCTAAGTAACAGTAAAGGGAATTCATTATAGCATAATGTAGAGTAAGAGAAAATGAATGTCGCTTCAGTTTTAATTTTTAAATATTTATCACCAGTTATTATAATTTAATGCACTCTCTGTGGGTCTGAACTGAATACCAGTTAATGATGGAAAATCATTATGGAGTAAGCCTTTTATTTATTATCAGTCTTTTTCATCCAGATTGATGTTTGAAAAATGAAAGAATTTTCACGTAAGCAAATGTTTAAAGAATTTATTCTTTGGTTTCGGACAACACAGATGTACTAAGAGATTTTTATGAGTTTCGAGTTTTTGTAGTGTAGGGAAAGAATTCTGAATAGTCTTTTTAAAGCATTCGATTTCTGAAAAACTTTTAATATTTGTAGTGTTAAACACAAACTTCTCGCTTACGACCGCGTAAGTTCTTTGCAGTATACGATCACGGATCGCTAGGGAAGAAGTGAAAACTCGTGCTTGTATACGAATCCAAATTGTACTCTATTTTGGAACGGTCTAGAAGACGGTCTAGAAAGTGCGAATATGGCAGTGAAGTGAAGTGCAGTATATTTTGTACTGCTTCTTAGCCTTAGACTTAAGTTTTTGATTGCTGCATTTGATATTTCGGGTGAGCATGTTCTATTTAATAGACGGTATTTTGTATTCTCAAATGCTGTTCATTATTTCACTTGACAGCATTGCGTTTTGTTGGCTTTAAGGTTTATTTGCCCTTTGTTGGTTTTTAAGGTCTAGCTGTCCGACGCCGTTCGGGTAGTTTGGTGAGATGTCGAAATGCATATCCTGATATTTATTTATTTGCATTGAGCATTAGCTAATATGCAGGCAATACCAAGTAGAATTATAATTATGAGTTAAATAAAGTTAACTTGCATTATATCAACAGAGCAATTGTAAAAATACCTATGACACGATGATATTTAAATTCATCGGAAGATTTAATAAAAATTATATAGTATTAATTCCCACTTATAATTTAATATTAAAGTTAGTGTAATAACTACAACTTTTGCAGTAAGAAATAGACCTTAAATGTGTTAAATAGTAGACAGTTTAGTTAACAGCTCTTCCATTATGATGGCAATTTAACAAACAATGAAAAATGATTACAAACCTATTAATAAAATGATTAAAATATCAAAAGTATAACAAATAAGCGAGTCAACTGCCGTAGTTGATATCATGAGTATCGCAAATTCGCCTTAAGACAAATAAAATCGTATTGAATGGCTATCTTAATTGCCTACTTTTAGCAAGAACTATTTTACGCAACCACTTCGATCATTTATTGAGAATAAATAATAATAATCATTAAATTTTTTAGAGAAACCATGGCAGGAAGAAAAGAGTTCATACTCCTATATCGAGACAAATGAAGTGGAAAGAAATTTCTTAACGAAATATTAAAAGCTAGTTTACTAAGCAAAAGTGGTGACGAAATGTTGCCTTGAATAAGATTCAATAAAAAGCGTCTTCCAAGCATCAATCTTCTATATTCCTAAGCTTAAGTAAACTGATCAGAAGTAACCGATGCTCATAGAAAGGTAATGTCCTGTTATAGTATCCCATGCTAATCTTTACAAGGCGAGCAGGATAAATTGTTTTTGGATTGATTCAATCATATCAATATAACAATGGCAATTGAGAGACCAAATAACAGAGACATATTCAACTAGGGGTCTTACCAACGAACTGCGATATATAAGGGTCGTTCAACTCGTTCGACCAGCTTTTAACACAATGCAGTGCCAACCTAGCCTTCCCCACCTCTGATGCAAATTAAAAGTCCATTTACCGTCAATTTACCAATATCATTAAATGACGAAACCGATTTCAAAGGCTCTCCATTATAAAATTAGAATTGAAAGTGATGGAGGCCCTCTACTAAAAGACGTAGACCTGCATTGTCTTATATTAAATGCCATTTCATTTGCCTTACACCATTCAGCCAAAAAAAAGTTATTCACGCATTTTAGTAATAATACGCTAGAAAATTATTTTCGTGCAAAGGCACGCTCTTTATGAGAGCCCAATCCAAAAAATGGACCTAGGTGATCCGAATTCGTTAAGGTTGATTTCTATGTCAATTTATTATTATGAACTAATTTTCATCATGAAATATTAAAAATTATACCTCTTTACAATACAAAGATTTAGTTTTTGTAGAAACGGTTGTATGAGAGAGGGTTCAAGAAATTGCCCAAGCTGTACCAAATTTTACATACCAATTTAGAATGCCCAAATACTATTACATAGCGAATTTTGTTAAGAAATTTTGGAAATTAATATGTTTTTTTCTGTATAACGGCAGCAAAACTTTAAATGTACAAAAATTAGACAGGCGGACAAACGGACAGAAAGATAGACAAATCGAGGGGAAAACAGACTTCGAATCATTTTCTGAATCGCTCGGCTTAACGAAAATTTCCACGCACTTGATGTACGATATTGTGCTTTTAATGGCCACATTTAATGTATATTTTTAATACATTCGTCTGTGTGCTGCGGATGAAATAGAAAAAGATTAGAGTATTTTACCATATTTGATCTTTAGTTTAATCTATGCATACACTGAATATAAAAATTCTTTCTTTAGTTCTTCTTCTTTTCCTTCATTAGAAAATAAAAATTTTCCGAGTTATTTTTCATGTACATAAGAATGAGTTTGTCTGCTACTCATTTGTCCGTCCATTAAACTTAATAGTTAATTCAAGGAAAAAGTTCGCGGTATTTTTTCATTAAAATCTCGACATATTTTTCTTATATTCTAATAAATTTTATTAAATCGCATACGTGCCGTCTTCATCGACAACCCTTTTTTTCATTTTTCTGATGAAACCACGATGCCATCGCTGTGGAGCTTCTGGAATGTCTGAGCGAAAAAGTGAACCAAATGATTTTTTTTGCAAGTCTGCAAGATGTTATCATCTTCATCGAATTGATTTTTATAAAATATAAGGTATTTTTTCAAATTTTTTGATCCATTTTTGAAAAACAATTACTTTCGAATAAACTACGAAATGTTATCCACGCTTTAATACAATCGGATAATGTTAAGGTTACTAAAGCTCTGCGAAACTAATGCAATGTATTGTTGAAAACGCCACGAACCTTTTCCTTCCAGAGAGTTAAGTATTTGCTAAGTAAATCATCATTTTCATCAATAGACTCTACAGAGTTCTGTATCGAGAGCGATAGTTTTTTCGAAACCGTTTAGTCCTTAACAATTGTGAATTGGGATTCGCTTATGAAAAATCTGTTCGTTTTCTAAATCGAATAAATACATATAGTCACTTGTAACGAATTGTGTTTAGTTTTGAAAAATATTTAAATTTAAAAAAATGTAATCGATAGAATATCGTGCCCATTATGATATGATATCTGTTCCATATATGAACGCAAGTTTGGCATGCAAAGATATTTTATATAAATGCTTCGAAAAATTATACCATTAGTGATACAAATACAAGTATGTATGGTTTAGCCGCACATATATTCATGTGTTCTATGCAAGGATGTGTTTTGTGTAAAGCTTCTAATTTAATATTTACTTACACGCATAAACATAAATTTTACTTTTATTGCTGATATAGTATCTATCTACTTATATGAACGTACACAAACAGAAGGTACTCACTGCTGCCGAGTTATTGTCAGATTTAACCTAGATTTTGTCCGTTTCTTTAATTATTTGTTGTGTTCGCTGCTACCGTAAGAAAAACTACCTATTACATATATATAGAAAGGAAAAGAAAATTTCTCGTTACACTAGAATAAGAATACATAGTAAAGGAGCAAGAATTTTTTTTAAATGATTATTGTTGTACTGTATAGAGTAAGGCCTGTGAGTGTAAACCTAATAAACAAACTGCACTAATATTATGTCCTTTTCTGTAGAAGTATGTTTGTCGTTCTATTCCTACTTGCATACACGCATACATACATGCATGCATACGTAAATATGTACAAAATGGTATACTTTCCTCTTTGTCCATATTTCTTAACATTTGTTTTATAGGTTTCGGTTTTTTTTTTCTGTGTATTTTCTGCTTCAGCAAGACTTTTGTCGGTGATAAATTCATCTTTGCTTGACACTTTGTCGTTCGCATTCAGTTTTATGCATGGTCACATGCATCATGCACACAAGCATGCATGCATGCATGCATGCAGTTAAACTATATTCGCATAAGTGTATACAAGTGTACGTGTGTTAAGGATGAATTTTATGTTCTGTTATTTTAACTAGAACACTAACAACTTTGCCGGGTTTAAGTATTAGTGCATCGGTACGCTTCACTGTTCAGCCACATACGTACGTTCATACGGTATTGATAACAAAAAAAGAAAAAAAAGAAAACGCAAAAGTGATCACATTGTTGCACAAATTTCGGAATGCACATACGTACATTGAAGAAGAAAAATCGAATCAACTGATGGTTTAATTCTGAACTCTCACGTGGCTACTACTAGTGCATTTAATGCTATCGTTGTTGCGGTTGATTTTTCCTCGAAAAGAGGAACAAAAATTCTTCTTCTGTTGACTTTTTCCTATTTTTGAAACGCTTGTTGGCGTTAATTTATAAGCGATACAAAAGTTAAATTACATTTGTGACTATTTTTTGTGTATACTGGGATGACTTCTAAGCATGGTTCTCCACCTATTAATAAATATATAATAATAAACCCAAGAGTGATATGAATTCGAATAAATTGCCATAAAATATTACATAATTGCTGTATAGTATATAATCAGCATGTGATCTGGAAATTGAAACAAATTGAATTCAGTATAAAAGTTTTCTTGCGACATAAGAGATTGATGTCTGTCATATTTCAGTAATTCATCATGAAGTATAAAGAAAACGCGTCTGTATTTCATATAAAGAAACAAACGACAATTGAAAATTACAGAGCTATGCTATGTTGAACTTAAAATTGCGACAAGCATTTGCGAATTCTGCAAGGAACGACTAATAATACACTGATTGGGAAACACTGCGTTTTTTTAAAAGTTAAAAAAAAACATGCAAAGCTCATCAGATGGCACAATAACACACCAGCTAACTATACAATATATTTTCGGTTAAGGTCGTTTATGCGAGAAGTGCAAAAGAGCTTTCGTTCACCGCAATGGAATACAATGACACTCAAAGCAACATCTATTTCTAAAATTTCAGTTTTTGCTTCAATGTTCGCATTCTGCGCTTCAAAGTGATATTTCACTGTACCATGCATAAAAGAAAGGGAACATACGTATCTGCGATCAGAAGACACCCCTGCGTCTATCCAAGCATTATAGCCATTGTTATTGTGTTCAATGTGTTGTGACACTTTCTGACAATCGTAAAATGGTTTGGAATGAAATGAAATCATAAAAACTTCACGTTTGTCTTTGAAATTAATGAATGGCAATGTTTAATAATTTCCACAGATCTCTGGATTGGGTATACACAAACTCATTTAACGCAAATAAATGTCTATAAATTTAACAAAAACGTACATCATATATTGGAAAAAAGAACGAGCGCACCGGCAGGCTTTTATAATTAGTTACGTTCATGTATCCTATTTTAGTTATTTATAACATATTTTTATCAAAGCCAAAGCAGCTCGAGCTCAATTTATAAACAAAAAAAAAATAAAAGTTTTATTGGATTATGATGAGTGCTGCAGCAACCTTGTCCCTTTTTGTTTCTCATTTTTAATGTCCAGAAATACGAGATAAGGTGAAGAACAATTTCCATGATAACGTGAATTTTATTTGAGAAAGCGGGACGTTTAAATCGGTTTAGAATTTTGACATAATTATAAATATATAAATATGTTTTATGACATCGATTTCCGGGCTTTGGTTTACCACGCACAAATGTAGTAGAAAAAGTAGCTACTAGTGCACATTATATAAAAGTGATTCAGTTGAATAAATAGATACAAGATCATTTGCTAAAGTCAACGATTTAAAATATATGTCCAAAGTTAGATATAATAATAACCTGGTTTTCAGGTAGTGCCTGCCACCACGTAATTCTTGTTTTAAGTAAAAATTTTTGGTTATAATCACATATATGGCGAACCTATAATAGCACATAAATTTAAGAAAGTGCTTCATTCATAATGAAAGCATATACTTTCCAAAAAAAAAGAGCAGACATGACATTATAGTGCATTTCGCATTTCTTTTCAGATTTATTGGATTTATTATTGTTCCTACTATATATCAAAAGATGGGCGTCATCCCTTTCATATAATCTAGACAGACTCTATTCAGTGTTTATGTTGTTCGTCAAAGGAAATATCTGACTTGATTTAATTTTTTTCACCTGTCCTTTTGTCAAATTGTTTAATGCACACGTCTATGTATTCGTCCCTCTCTTTTGAATGATCAATAAATGAACCTGTTAACAAAAAAAGTTAACTAAAACTCAGCAGAAACAATTAACAGGCTCCCTTTTAGGTTCAATAAAAAATATGAACGTGATCGATTTATAAACACATCAACAATAGATAATAAATTGCCATCAAAAGTCTCAAAACATCGCAAGTGACACGCCTAATATCGCTATTCGATTGTATTGCTTTAAAGCCCTGATCAGCAAAGTATCGCCATATGACGAATATATATTTCTTTCGTATTTTTTATTTAAATTTCTTTAAAATTCGAAAGCAATTTAATCAAAAGCTTGGTACATGGGCCAAAGTCAAGTATATTTGCACAAAAATGAAAAGTAAAAGAAAAACACAAAAAAGTAATCCAACATAAAAAGTACACTTTGTTTCTATTACTTAAATAGAGGCGCCGTAATGAACAAATATGTAAAGCAATGAACGATATGAACAATAGTATAAACCTATACAAAATTCTTACAAAAAATGCATACAAATCAATAAAGCACTCACCCATACCAATGCAGCTAATAATACTTAAAATAAAGCAATGTTTCAAATTTGCTGTCATTGATGTAAAGCAAAATGTATGCGATAGCAAAATACAGCACACAGAAGGGCAATAAGGGAGTGAACGAAAATACCAGCACGAGTATGAGTGTGAGTATATACGCCCTGAACTCTACTATTGTTGTATACAATACATCCACATTTCATTATATATTTGTTGTTATAGATTTTCTCTTTCTCTTATTAAAGAAACTCGACCGCAGTATAAACTGTTTGTTTGTGATACACAAGAACGCAGATAATATTAAAGCACTATACATACAACAGCAGTCATGTCATTATATTTTATTCATAAGAATTGATGTAAATAGTTTCGCTTTTTTTGGTTTTAATGTTACAATCTTGAGGAGATGAGAATGTATAAACTGCATTATTTCAGCTTGTAATGGTCAGACCAAGAGGGGGTCTAATTAAAGCGTAATTACGTATACACGTAAATGTATGTGTAGATGTGTATAAATACTTGTGTATTTTTTTGATTCGTGTAGTCCTAACACTTACCAACTTAGGTCATACGACTTCGAGGCAAGTCACCACGGAACCGTTGTTTCACTACTTTTGGTGAGTCCTTATGCATCATTCATCTTGGCCGTATAATTCGAATGAGTTCCATATGGTTTGAATTTCCCCTTCGAGTGGTTTTGTCAAAAAGTATTTTGTTGATAGAACTGTCGCATGCCTTACAAGTTGTCTCATCTTTTAATTGTTCAGCTAAGAGATTAAGCAGCATAATTTCGATATCGAGAGATCGGAAGAGAATACTTCCCCTATATGCGTATATAAGCCAGACGAAAACGATGTGCTATAAATCATCATATGTACTGTCATGTACGTCATGTTGGCTGCACGTAAATTGAATTGGCAGCAATAACTCGAGAAGTTCTAATGCCAAACAAAGCCTGGGTAAAGAAAAAATTTACTTCTCCGCATTTCCGCAGAATATATTCAATTTCTTCTGGAATCGTTTTCTCTTCGCTACCGCCACCTCAGTAATATATTCTATATATCTATATACACATGTTTGTATGTATATTTGAAGAATTTGTGTATATCGCAAGTTTAGTGCTATTTTGATTCGGTTCAAAACTATAATATTTTTTTTAAAGATCTTGTGATCTGAAACATTGAAATCTGTGGTAAAAAGATGACCTATTAACTATTAAGGTAATTACAAGAAAAAAACAGGAAAACAAAAAGCCATAGAGAAATATATCTTTTCATTTATTTTTATTATATATAATGAAAGATTTTGTCAACGTTACAATAACCTCATAAATGGTTGGATTATAGACACATGGTATTATTGCATATGTTGCTTTTGCAGTGAAACTGTTAACATAACATCGATTAAATCTTTCACACTGTTACATGAATGGATAGAAGATTGAAAACATTTCCAAAAGACGTGGTGCGTTCAAAACAACAGCTGACTTTCCAACTTCGTGGATTACATACATTCGACTTTCGCATTTTTTAATTTTTTTATTTTTCTTATATTGATGCGGTTGTCAGCCACTTTGTATTTTTAGTTTGCTTTTGAGAGAAATAGAAGTTCGAAGTGTTTTAATGTGCTTGCCGATTTTATGCTATGGAAAAAAATGAATGAAAGAATCTGCAACAACTTTTGTGTAAAAAATAAAATGAAGTGACTCAACTAACTTAAAACGTTGGCTGTGGCATTTGGCGAGTTGACTTTGAGCAAAAAAAAAAAGGTTTGTAAGTGGTGCAAGCTCTTCACAGACGGCCGAGAAGATATTAATGTTCATACCCGCCCTGGACGCCCCAGCACATCAACAACAATGAAAACGTGCAGGCGGTAAAGAAATTTGATATGAGAGAATCGTTGAATCTCTATTAGAGAAGTCACTACAGATGTGGGCGGGTGGCTCATATCATGCTATTTTTCGAATGATTTCGGCATGAAAAACGTGGCAGCAAAGTTTGTCCCAAAACTGCTTATATTTGATAAAAAGAGCCGTTGCATTTTGTGGCCAAAAACAACACCGTAATTATGCTTCACACACTATATTCACCGGACTTGGCCACCTGCGAATTTGCCTGCTTACAACACTCAAAAAATTCATGAAAGGGCGGAGTTTCGCCACGATTAATGAGACAAAGATCAAATCGCTGAAAGAGCTTTAGGCTCAATATCAAAAAGTACTTCGAAGATTGGAAGAAGCGCTGGCACAAATGTATCATGTCTGAGGAAGCTTACTTTGAAGAGGACAAAATATATGTTGATGAATAAATAAAAATTTTTCGGGAAAGTAAAAAGTCACTTTCTTTTTGCTTCTGAACATACCTCGTATACGTAAAGAGTTTTTCATTATAGACGTTCCTTACCAATGTTTGCTCTAATAAGACCATGCTTTTGCCGGCTATACGCTTTCTATACATACACATAAATTGAAATACTTCGATTCTTTTAAAGCTCCAAAAACATAGTCATAAGCTTATGGTAAAACTGCATATATTCGATAAAATAATTTTTAACTCTTTCGCGGCCAAGTGGTGCAAGATCCTTGGGACTGTCTATAACGATCACAATGTTTTCCCAAAACGGTTAAGTTGTTTGCCTACAAGATATATTATGGCAACCGCACCGTACGTATGTTTTTGAAAGGTGTGCAATAAGTGAATGATAAATATCCATATGCTGTGAAAGTAAGTTGAAAGTAAGCGAATGCTACAACGCAACATTTAATTAGATATCAAAAAAAAAAAAAAAAGGTAAAAATTCGTCTCTCCAATGTATAAATAATACATATTATATATTAGCAAATATATTTAGACAAACGGGGCTGTTCGGTGCAATTATAGTGTTTAAGTTTTCGAAAGCGTTTGAGCAGGTATTTTAAATTCTAGGTACTGTGATATAACAAACTATTATTTTGGGTAAAATTAGTAAGCCTTTTTCGTAGTAGGGATAATAAAATAAAAAATTTTCATTTATCAAGCAACGGCGCTTCTAAGTTAACAAATTGAGCACAAAATTCTTACCTTAAACTCTCGCTGTTCGCCTAACCAACAAATAAGTAGTAATGCAATAGACAGTTGGTGTTTGTTTGTCACATCCGTTGTATCAGTTCAATAAGGATTTCGTCAAACATTGAAAAACTCTCCGCAATAAAACTCTTTTTTTTTTAATTTTAAGAGACTGACAAGAAAGTGCCTTATGAGTTCTATATCATATTGAGTAGCAGTTCTATATCAAAATATTAACCGTAGGTTTTACGTATGAGTTTACCAATGTATACAAAATGCATATTTTTCTCTTTAAAACTAAAAAAAAAAACTACTACTGCCACCATCCACACTGCAAGTAGATTAATCATAATTCCATTCCATTACTATATCCAATCAATCTCGAAATAATCAAGAGCAGAACATATGCAAGAATTGCCTTTGGTCGTATTATTACACATAACTGCATTCTTAACAAAACTACTCTTCGAACTTGCAATGATGGATGATTAAGCATACGTATACTTTGTGAATGTCAAAGCCTTTCCAATGTTCGAAGGTTCATCGTGAAAGTGCTTGGATAATATAATATAAACAAAATATTTAACTTTATTAAAGATCAGTTGGGCTAACCATTTAATCTATCTCTTAAAAAAAAAAGGGTGCCAACAGCCTTATTTGCTTCTCCCACTTTTAGTTGTAGAATTTATTTTCTCAGCCGATATAAATTATAATAATAATAACAAGTAAGAAAATTAAATTCGGTCGAGACCAAATCTTTTATATCCATCATCGTTTACCCCAAAAAAAGAAGTAAAAGAACAAAATTCTCATGCTCTGTAATATAGAGTGGGTGCAGTTGATTTCTTCTATTTTCAAAATGAAAGTTTTTGTCGTACAGATATGTGGGCGTTGTAGGCGTGTCCTTTGAAAAGTTTAGATCAATTCCAAGTTCTTTTTCAAGTTTGTAGGCGATATTTTCATTTTCGATAACGGGAAAATGTTTACCACAAATATTACAAAGTTTCGTAAACAGACAGATGGACAGAAGAACAGGCGGACATATTTAGGTGCGTTCAAGATTTGGAACTGGCCACGAATATGTATACTTTGTGGGGTTTTTGAAGCTGGTTTTTTGATACACTACAATATTAGGTAGGCGTGTTAAATTTTTCCATTTTTGTATACATATGCCTATTGAATATGCCTTCAAATATTTGTACATTTATTGGTTTTAGTTTACGAATAACGAGAAAAAAAACTATTTTTCATTCCTCTTGAAAAACAAAGGTGTTCTCAGATTACGCTGCGCTATGGGCGCATCCTTCCATCAATTTGGGCCATTTTCAATACGGTTGCAACGGCCAGAAGGAAGCTCCAAAGGCCCCACAAAGTATATATATTCTTGATCAGCATCAAATTCTGAATCGATTGGCCGCTGTCCATCCGTGTAATGTTTATTGTAACCACCCTTCTTGGAGCTATCGGCTTCAAATTGGAAGTTCTTGCACGAAGGTTGGTATTGAAAATTGGCCTAATCGGTCGAAGAACACGTCTACAGTACCACGCAAACTAAGAACACCTCTGTTTCTCAAAAGGAATAAAAAATAGGCTTAATGCAATTTAATGCACTGATAATGTTTGATCCAAAAACGAACGCTATTGAAAGTGGGCTTGTTTGGACAACTTTTGCTACCACTTATTTTGAGAAGTGATTATATGAATAACTATAGTGTGGAGTAGAGGATGTAAAAGTCGGCCTTGGTCCGCTATAGGGATTCCATTTATTTTGTTTTTTATTGTTTTTTTAAAAATTGTAAAATAAAATTTTAGGAAATATACTTTTATAAATAAAATTTGATTTTTTCGGGAAATTGGAATCTCTTTGCCCTTTTCTTTTTATTGAACAAAATGTAAAGTATAATCTAATAGGCGAGACGCGAAATTTTAATTTGCCCTTTAGTCGTAAAAGATTGAATATCTCTGTAATAAGACTTAATTCACAAGCTTCATGAATTTTGTCTTATTGCTTACAATAAAAAATTAAACAACACATGATGGCTTTAAGAAACTGATGACCATTTTAGCGAATATGTATTCCGTACAAATATAAGTCATAAGTTGTTTTCAATGCATAAATAATGTTGTACATATGCATATGTATATGAGTATGTATGAGCGCGTCTATGAGAGTGTGTGTCTGTTGGTGAAGATAAAAATTGAATATTAAATTTCGCAATTATTTATACTAAATATATGTAAAAATAACGATGCATGCAGAGAAGGCAAACTATGTTCGTCGTCCCACAGTAATTAACCCGGTACCCCAAAAGATACAAATATTTATATATGAATATTGCTAACAAGTAAGTAAGTAAGTAAGTAAGAGTTTATATAGCAAAATTTATGCAAAAGATCAGGCCTGTTTGCAAATATGTATATAAATATGTATATAAACATCATAACTGATTACTAATAAACTTTAAACATGGCATTAAGAGCAACAACAACATTATGCATGCATAGTGAACTGTTTAGGACTGTGATGCTAAGCTGCACGACCGCAAAGTATACCAGCAATTGGCATAAATTCTCATCAATACATATTGTTATGCATGCCATATATGTATTTAATAAATATATATATGTATACATATATGCATGTGATTTATGATTAGAAAATATGAGTGTGTGCGTGTTCATGGCATAACCGATACATAAATATATTGTTTTAGCATAATTAATGACTAAAGCTTAATTCTTTTATAATAAATTACTTGAATTTAACTTTGTGCAGAGACAGAGTTTCATAGGCATACTGAGCGCGATGGCTGATGCTAGCTGTTCGTTACTGTTTAGTATATTTTGGAGTAAACAAAAAGAGGAAGAAAACGAGGACGAAGAAGAAAAAGAAAGCGAGAAAAGGGAGACGCTCCTAGATGACGCTTTTATACACCTATTTGTTACGAGAATCTTACTTAGTATCTCACACAGAATATATACACACAACACTGTTTTGACTTTATCAACACGAACAACATCATCGTCATCGTCATCAGCATCAACGTCAACATCAACATGTGGCGATAATCCATCATAATTAAAGTAGTAAAATGTTTACAGAGCAACTTTGGCAACATCAATGGAGGCAATCGAAAATTAATTATACAGCATTATTTATGCATACAAAACTGTGTATGTTATGTTTACGTGCATAAGTCTAAAATCCTTTGAAATGTTGAGAATTTCATTAAAAGGAAATATGTTTTAAGTAGAGAAAGAGAGAAAATTTTTCTATTAAAAATATATTTTGTAGCTGTATGATTTCGTCGTTTACAGTTAACCTAACAATCTCAAAACAACCATCATTTCCAATATGTAGCGAAGCATTTAAAATTATACACATATATATATATGAAGAGAAAAATGTACAATTTCTAAGAAAAAAATGTTATGCAAAATTTAAACAAAAAAGCCGTTGGTGTTAGAAACTGGCGCCTAAGAAAAACTAAATCAAAATAACACAACACACAAAACACAAGAATGCTGCGGGTGCTCTACTGTATGCACCATTCTTAGATTCCCAGCAAATGATTTTAGTCTGCCGCCAATCCCCCTATATTTAATAATAGCTTGTTACCTATTGCTTAGTTGGTTAGTGCAGGATGTTTTTGTATATATATATATATATTTTTTTTTTTTTTGCATTTTTTGTGTACATATTTTTTTTAAATTTTTTTTATTTTTTTATTTTATTTCATTTTGATTTTTATTATCGATGTATTTCAATCATACGTACAACATGATCATTTAAAAAAAAACTAAACATTCATGACTCTGTTGTTCTCCTCGTACCGGTTGCAGAATAGACTAGTGAAGCAGTAGGGCAATGTTTTCTCTAACGAGCACATCACATCTAAGACTTTTAGCACTCTCTGTACGTTCACATTTGCTTAGGCGTATGTATCTGTGCAATACATTCATAAAATATATCTGTACAGCTCATCTCACGTTTTATAGTGCGTCGGTCGTCTTACAATTTGGTACAACAAGCAGTCCAGCAATATATATGTATATATTTGCTAAAAAAAAAAAATAGATATATATATAAAAGGAAGACAAAGCACGACGTTACTGCAAATCTTTCCTTGTTGGTGTTGTTTTCGTTATATGGAACTAGACAAGCCACCTTAACAACTTGATGTAATGCCAATATTAGCATTTTATTACATAACTACTGATAATATCGTGTCATGTGTGCCCCAAAAACAAAAACAACGGCAATAATGGGATAAACTTCGTTACTTTAATGCATGAATGACTTGCTTTTAGTTTCTTTGCCTTACTATAATATATTCTCTTCCTCTTTTACTTATCTATATAATTGTTATGTATTAGTGTTAATGTTTTTAGCGCGCAAGTGTTAAATACTTGCTAACCGTATCCATTTAAGTAATACTGGAAATTCTATGATTAGCATAGGTTAGCAATTGACTACGCCTAGCATAGAAATGAATATGTTTAATGCAGATGTTACGCGTCAAACATAGATAATAATTTTTTTTTGTTTCTTTTTTCTTCTTCTTCTTCTCTCTCTTCTATTCGGCGTGTGTGTTTGCAAAAAAATTATGTAATCTATCACTTTGGATATTTCCTGATATTTGTGATACCTCAAATGAATATATTTACTTATATTGATGATGAGTCATCAAATCATTTGAATGCAGTTCTAGCGACGACGTTATTTTTTATTATTATTTCTTTTTTTCTAGTCTAATAAAGATTTTGGAATTTGGTATTAAAATGTCGGAATATTTTTTTATTTGTTATTTGAACTTTAGAGCAAGCGGTCTTCCCAATTTATTACTTCAATAATTTTCATATATTCTATCTTTTACGGGGTAAGTTTTGCTACTCATATAAAAACATTAATAAGTTTAGATGAAGAGTTTTTAATACGAGATGATTTCTAACGGGAGTGACGCCCCCAGAGAAGGAACGTTTCACGAACGATACTTTTTGACTTGTTGCAACTGGATTATGAAGTATCGTCAAATTATCTGGCGCTTATTATCTACCATTCAAGTCATCAGCTCCAAAGTAGTTGTTAACGGGAAAGATCGCTTACCATTTACCGATCATATAGTAATAAAGTTCAATAAACTTCCTTATAACTGGAGACTTTATATGCCGAGTTTTATTTGGGAACCATTAATTGATAAAATCGTCGAATTCTGAGGTTTAGAAAGCCTGTTATTGTTGCGAAATGAATACACGCCCAAACATGTCACTCTTTGGTGGGCATTTCAGGTCGGATTTTTGTTTTACAGATATAGTCGAGCTATTCTTCTTCGAGCATGTTTTAATGTTACCCAATTTCACGGCATATTTATTTTTATATAGCAAGGCAAGTGATAAAAAACGCATGCCGCTATATGCGTGAAATATATATTTCGCATACTTTATTAGGCTTACCATTAGACTTAGGTTTAGCAAGCTTCAAGTTTGTCTATTGTGATGATTTTGTCATACGTAAGATCTGGGGCGAACTGGAAGATTCAGTAGGCAAGAAAATTCAAAATTCTTGAACATTACTAGAAATACGCAACATATATAAAAGTGCAATTGCAAATATTGATGAAAGCCGTTCAAAATCCATGCGTTTGACTTCGAGCGACCCTTTGCTATGAATATAAATTCTTAATTATGCGCAGAAAAGAGTCTATGTCGCTTAACATGTGCCTTTTTTCACAAGAATAATATTTCGAACAAATCGAACGCATCACCCGGAGATATGGCAAAGCTAGAAATTCTTTGCAAAGCCCGATTCATATGCATACATATTTTAATATGTATATCTATAGAACGCCTCGTAGAATATTGAAATTGATAGCCTTGCTTAAGTATTGCACTCTACATATGACTTCTTTGTAACTGTCCAGATACTTTTAATCTGGGTTTCTTATTCTCGGAGTTTCGCCATAACTTGAAACAAAGAATCAATATAAATTTTCGTACTCAAAATTTACCGCTGACAAATTCATTATTAAATGAAAATTTTAAAGTTTACTTAAGAGATCGCGCTAAAGCGAAGCGAGTTCTTTATTTATTATGACTAAAAAGCATTTTACTCAAAGCGGCATCTTTATGCCGCTAAAGTTTCTATTTAATTACATGTCACAAATTTACTACTACACGGTATGAACGCTTCGTACTACATCCAAATAATCATAAAACACATAAAAATATATTTGAGACAACTTCTTGGCATTCAGCCCTTTCTGCGTTTGCATAACTTGTTACTTACTATATTAATGCATAATACAGTCGCATTATGTTATATGGTGCGAGACCTTTACAAATCTTTGTCTTTGTAATTAGTAGAAAGGGTACAAAGGCACAATTTTGTTGATCAAAAAAAAATCGCACTTCCGAATCGAAAACTACTTTAAGCAAATTAAAAAATTAATATATATATAACGACGAGATAATATCCAACTGTAACCATTAAACCGATATAGAGAACAATTCCAGCAATTTGCTAACTTCAAGACAATAACATGCAAATTTTGATGAAGACATACAGTTAATGAATGCATCCGCTTGATTAAAGGATAGAAATCTTTTATTAATACAGATTGTACTTACAAAAAACTATTTTTTAAAAGTATTTTTATAAACAAAACACTGTATATGTACATATATCGCGAATTTATGGTCAGAGAAGTGGAAACACAATCTACAACATCAACAGCACACTGATTTAGTGGAAAACTTATGCTACTCTTCTTGGTGGCTGGCAGTTATTTGTGGTCAGTCATGGGCCGTATAAAGCGCATTAAACAGTGTGGATGTATGCAAATGGAGAAGAGATCATGTTTTGCTTGCAATAGCCCAAATTAAATAATTACAACAACAATGCCGACAACAATGCTAATGGAATGGCAAAAAAAATGTGTATGACTAAAATAACGTAGCAGCAACACTACAACGGGTACCTCATCACAGAGAGAATAAATAAAAAAAAAGAAAAAAACTTTGAAAAGATGAACGATACAATTTATTGTATATACTTTGCTGGTTTCCTTTAAATTAAGCATATCCACCCACACGCTTGAAAAGAAAGAGAATGTTCTGTCGAAATAATAATATTATAAGCGAAACGAGGAAAAAACGAAAGCAACTTATAATGAAAAGAAATTCAAAATTCAGAAAACGAAAATCAAAAAGAAGATAAAGGCTATAAGTTTTCAGGTGAATATGACCGTACAATATGAAAGGAATTTGTAATGAATATAAATCTTGAGCCTTAAGTTATTTGCGCACGCGAACATTTTTCCCAAGCACTATATATACTTACACGCACACAAACAGAATGTTCCAACTGTGTCTGGGTTTATTCGGCTGCAGTCTTCTTTGATTGCATTTTATAACCAAGAAATTCGATACAGTGCCACAAACATTAACGACACCAAAGCAGAACGATTTTGCATCGCTAAGTCCCCTACCCTTATAGAGTATGCACAGATTTGTTCACTTTTATGAAATATTCATATCACGCTTACTCAATTCGAATAATACGTATGTAGTACAGCTTTAGATTTTATTTTATTTTCCTTTGAAGGAAACAAATGATAAAATAAACACATAAAATAAAGAAAAAGCAGTGTAACACTTTTTCAGCATATTTAGTTGCAGCTTAAATATCGCTCACACGACTAACACCTGATGGTGTGCGATTGCAAATTTTATTACTCCGTTTGCTGTACTTAGCGCGGGCGCTCGCGAGCACGAGAGAGGGAGAGAGAGAGAGACACAGAGAGAGAGAGAGAGAGAGAGAGAGAGAGAGAGAGAGAGAGAGAGGGAGACATAGCCCGCATATTGAAAACAACAATATGTCACGTAGACGGCGAAAAAAATTAAGTGATGTTATTCTCGCGAGTGAAATTCGAAGGTGAGTGGGCAGCTAATGAAAAATTTAATGCCCGTAAAGTAATTGATGGACATGGCACCAGTAGGTTCAAATTAATATATCGGTAGAACAGTTTTGTTGAGGAGACGGATTACTATTAATCTCTAATCTTAGTAAAACTCAGAGATGCCTGTAATTACAAAAAAGGTAGCGTTTAGAAAATATGTTATGACAAACTTATTATGAAATCAAATCAAATTTTCTCAAGCAAGGGGGCCAAGCAGTTTTTGCGCCAAGACCCGTTTCGATATTCCACTGCCTCTAAATTGTGATCTAAGAAATTCTTTTAGTCGGTAATAAAGTTTTTGTTTACTTTAACATTTCCTTTCTTATAAACTATCACAGTCCACTAGGAATAAAGGGCGTTAATAAGAACACGTTTAAAAAATAAAACGAAAAAAAGAGTTCAGCCGGAGTGTCACTTCCACACATCACAAAACCACAAAAATTTGTATGATTGTATCTGAATCACAGGGCAGACCACAAAACCAAGCCGAGGCATATAGAAAGACACTCGACGTACACGCTTCTACCAATAGCAGGTTTGCACATGCGCTGTTACAAACAGCCAAACAAAGTTTTAAACTCTGTTACATTTTTCTTGTTCTTAGTTTTCTCATACTTCTTCGTTATTTCTTTTCTTTGTTTCAATATTTTCTGCGTTCGTCTGTTAAATTTCTGAAGTTAAACAATTACAATTTTTCACTTAATTTTACGAATTGCATTTAAAAAAGAAATGAAACAAAACCGTCAGTTATGGCTCTTGATGAGATGCAATATGTTTTTATGCGTGGGTATGTGTGTAAGTAAGTTCACGGTACGTTTTAATGTTAAATGTTACAAAATTGTATGGAACAACTTAATTGGCTGCCTGCGTAGGTTTACATGTGGATATTTTGAAGCATGCAGATGCATGGTTTGATTAGTTTTGAGCAAATATTTCTTATACCGAAATATTTACATTTCATTTAAAGATTGCTGGGATTTTTTTTGGTTAAATTTTTTTATTTATTTTAAGATATCTTGACATTTAACAAAGAAATGAAAACAAAAAAAAAAAAAAAACAAATTATATTAAAATTCACGTAGTATTTATTAAGATTTTAAGGAATACATCGAATATAAGTTGAAAAAAATCCTAACATTTGCTACTGAGACAGCAGATCCATTTGTTCGAATTAATTTACAAATCGTTTTTACAAACATAGCAATGGCATATTTTCTTTAGTTAGAATATACGTGCAAAGTTTTACACAGTTTAGCAGTTTTTATAGACAAATCTATCCACAGCGTTTTATATGAGATTAAAATTTACTTTAAAATTTACTTTAAAATTTACTTTAAAATTTACTTTAAAATTTACTTTAAAATTTACTTTAAAATTTACTTTACGCCAAGCTTCATTGTGTTTTTTGTAAATCTAATTTAGAATTCTTTTCCTTCTGACCGATGAAGTTATTTTTAACGTTTGGAATATTTAGAAGGAAGCTTCAGAGACGCCATAAAGTATATATGTTCCTGATCAGCATCAAATTCTAAACCGATTTAAGCATGTCCGTTCATCTGTCTGTTGGCGCAACGTCTGTGGCAAACAATTTTCCGATTGTAAATATGAGGCTATCGACTTCAAATTTAGCAGAAATACTGGAAATTCTCGCACGCGGGCTTGTATTGAAAATGAGTTAAATCGGTCAAACGAGACGCTGAGTTTCTTACTCATTACTATATAAAAATAAAAATTTTGGCGTGTAGTATGGACGATAGGGACAATTTATATGCTTTAGGGGGTTTTTGAAGTTTTTCTCTGCGTGTTATAAAGGTATTGAAAAATAAATTATATTTTATTATATGCACTATAATATTGAGAAGGCGTGGTCAATTTTTTTCACTTTTCACAGATACTACAGCATCTCCCATAGAATGTATGTGCAAAGTTTAAACATTTATCTGATATGGATTATGAGTAATGATGAAAAAACCAACCTTTTATTCATTTCGAAATAACAGAGCCGTTCTCACTTTACATAATACTGTAGGCGTGTGTTTCGACCGGTTTAGCCAATTTACAATACCAACCTGCGTGTAAAAACTTCCAAAGTTTCAGCCAAATTTGACGTCGATAGCTTCATTTCTACGATCAGAAGAATATTTAAAACAGGCATTACGCAGACGGAAGAGCAGAGAAATGGATCGTCTTCAATCGATTTACAATTTGATGTTGATGAAGAATATATATACTTTTTGGATCTCTGAAGCTTCCTTCTGGGGGTTGGAAACGTTTTGACCAAATGGATATACTTCTCATCTTTCGGTGATGAAATAAATTTCGCTAAAAAAGTTTTTCTGCGCCCATTATGCTTTTAATTAAAAACAAATTTATTTTGTGAAATTTTATTAAGTAATTTTTGTGGACATGAAAATTATTTCAGATAAATTTAATTGAATGTTAATCATGTATTAATATTAAATCATTAAACTGATAGCATTGTAAGGCAAATAACCTGAATTTTACTTACACCTTAAAAAAGAACGAAGCTCTCAAAACGGAGGGTAATGTTTACATTATTTGCAGAAACTTAATTAACATTTTATGGGTGTTTTTAAAAAAGCATAAGAAGAGAAAAACAGTTATTTGTTTACCTTCTACCATCCATCCCATTATCGACACTCGTTTTGTAATAAAACTGAATTAAAATTTCTGTAAATTGAATGTTTTAAAGCTGGCGTCGACAACCTTAGAATAAAGTAAGGCTTACTGGCCATCTCCTTCCGAATGTAACATCTGCGGAAAAATTAAAAGCTTAAGTACATTTAGATTTCATATCTTTTTATTTAAATTACCATCAGATTGTTGCTTTTGTTTTCACTTTCATTTTTTTTAGTTTTATCTTGAAATCTGTTTGGCAAACTAACTGCGCTAAAATTTTTCTTTATTTCAAAATTTTGCAAAGTCTCTCAAAACTTATCCAACATTTGAAATCAAATAAACGCTTCTTTTCAATGTTAAGTTTTCAAGATAATTGAAAAAAAAAAAAAATAAATAAAATGAAATAAAACCAATGAATAATTCAGGAAAATATATTAGTGCGAATTAGTGTAAAATATTTTGAAATTTCAAATTAAAACATATTGATATTAAGTTGACGGGTATTCAAGATTCGTTTAGTTCACCTAAAAGTGGACTGGGGCTTCCTCACTTGTCTTGGGCTGAAAAACAGAAATCTTGCATTTTTTCTTACTCAACCCCCAATATTTCAGAAAATGGAGAGAAAACAACAACAAAAGTAAAAGATGTTGTAGCTTTAATATTTTATAAGATTTTGAAAAGAGCGCATAAGGGATTGCATATCAAATTATGACAAAAATTTGTTATTAATTGGAAACATATTTCATATTTACTTGATGTTGTTGCGGCTGTTTTTTCATTGTTGGCGAAAAATTGCAATATGACCAGCAACTCTCGTATACACACACAAACAAATAAATTATCAGCAAACTCAGGGGAAACAGACCAAACGAACTGCAAAGCAATCGGACGGACATACTGATGGACACACAGAGATGAGAATGTACGAAAATAATGTCGTAAGTAAACCTAAAGAAAATTAATGTGTGTGTAATTTCTCACTATGTTTTTTCCTTTTTCTTTGCATGTTTTTCTTTTTTGGCTTTTTTTTCTTGGTTATTGTGATTTTTTGGGACAAGATCGGTCTTGTGATGCCAAATTTGGCGTTATAATGCGACCAACCAACCAGCTTAACCCAGCATCTGTTCATTGTGCAAAAATTGTTTGTTACATGCGCTAACATTTCGAACGAAACCTTTTGCAGCTGTTACATGATGTGATGCGATGCGATAGCGGTTGGTGTGAGAGACAAGTTTTTGTTTTATTTTCTTTTACTTCCCTACTTTTT
The DNA here is from genome assembly GCA_000688715.1 of Glossina pallidipes. Taxonomy (NCBI): domain Eukaryota; kingdom Metazoa; phylum Arthropoda; class Insecta; order Diptera; family Glossinidae; genus Glossina; species Glossina pallidipes. The sequence goes on along the minus strand of KK499851.1, from coordinate 244,967 downwards.
TTTGCCTTTTTTGCAGAGTGAAAAATTAAATTTTCACTAATCGAAACTTTGCGTCTGTGATTAGTGGCAAAAATACTTATATTTTTTTATGTATTTTTTTTCTGTTTGTTTATTTCATCAGCAAAAACGCGTTTTCAAGATAAATTATTTTGAATAATGAAATAATATTTTTTTGCGTTATCGCTGGCTTGTAAAATCGCAATATTTACCAAACGCTGCTGGTTCGCTACCGCCATTACCTTGAGGTAGTATCTACCATTGGAAAGTGTATTAATTAACTTAGCTCGTTTGTAAAATTCCAGAACAAACAGCAAACTTATGAAATTCACCTTAAGGGACACATATATGCCATTAGGTAAATAGCTTTGCAATCTAACAAAGTAGGTTAGTCAGGGAGATTATCTGTTGATTTATCTACGATACTATTTAGTGAAAGGGAGGGAGAAAGAGGAAGAGAGAGTGATAGAGTAAGAGAGTGTGAGAAAACGAGAGAGAAAGAGAGAGAGAGAGAGAGAGAGAGAGAGAGCGTATTGTAGGGATAAAATGATTCAGTTTAAACCGACCAGGAACTTAGTTTTCGTTAGGAGTTAGGTGGTTAAGAAGTTAAGTTCTCAAAATTTTCAAATAATCATTCATATATACTAAGCTCATCGTTTGAATCTTTTGTCTGTTTGCCGCTTCGCAACCCATTGTTAGTCTCAAATACCCTGCAGATATTAAAATGCCCACAAAAAGATAATAACAATAATGGAACCATGCATATTAAATTTTGTCAATGCTTCAGGCTGACGAACCCCATATCTGTGTGATTTTTTCTCTTTGTTTTGCTTTAAAAAAAATAAGAAAAAGCAACAGTAACAACAACAATAATTTAAATCTTATCACTAAAGAATGGTAATTAGTAAACGAAAAATACACATCGGAAACTTAAATGCTTAAGAGATACATGTAGACGTTCCACAAATAACAAAAGCATATATGGTATGTTTAGTGTGTTACGGCTTTCGTAACTTTAATTAAAAATCTTTAAAGTGATCTAAGTGTTTTTATATTTCGAGATTTGCATTACAGCAGTACTATGTAACGCAGTCTAATGTCTAATTAATAAGATCTATTAGCTAAGGCTAATTAGGGGATCGAAAATAATTACCGCTCGCTGCCAGCGGGCAATACGGAAAATGAGTAGAAAACAGAAGTTGAAAGCAGCAATTAATTAATGTAATTAGGAAAATTGTTTAGACAAGGGTTTCAAAACGAACACTCTTTTACATTAAGAAACACGAAACTCTAAGAAAAGTGTGAACAGAATCTTTCCTTATTCTAGCGCTAACAACATTTTAGAAAAACGTAATTTCTTATCACTTATGGAAATTGGCTTGAGACCTTTGAAATTTTTGGAGGAGCTGAAAAACCGCCAACCACAATAAAGAGCGCTCCAAGTGAATAACAGAAAACCTACTGAGATTCAACCAAATCGCCGCCTAAGGATTGCTTCCTCCTATTTATTGTAACATAGTTAACGTAGCGTAGACGTGACAACCTTACAGGCAAATGAAAATCTTGTCCATATGTCGATAATAAAAAAAAAAAAAAAAAACTAACAAACAGAATAACACCAAATATAAATATATACATATATACTTACATTCATGTATACATACAACCTATATACCTGGATTCTGCATTAACAGGGACATGTCCGCAAGTTCTTCGCACAAAGAGTAAATAGAACGCATTTTCACTTCACTATCGCGAAATGCAAATATCGGAAATGACACGTATTTAGAACGAGTTAAAACCATTTCATAAAATTATTATTAAAGTGTTTCGAGCAGTTACTTATACAAAAAATAAAAATAATAAAATAACTGAAAGCAATAATGAACTAAAACTTGAAATTAAGTAATTGCTAAATTTTTGTTAAAACAAATTCAAAAAATTTGTCGAGAAATAAAAAAAAATAAATAAATAAAAATGTATTATTAAATTACATTCTCTACGTCTTGCATATCTTACATGCTTTTTCTATTGAGTTTAACAGACAATGTTCTTGTTACCATTGTTAAAAGTAAGAATAAATTAGGAAAATTACTAACAAACGGAAGTTTTGAAGAAGTTGTTCCGTGGGCTGCTAAAATCTAATATTTGGAATTAGTTTCTCCCTGTTCCCATCCCAGGATGTCAAACGTGTCGAAGTGCTCATTGAAGTTCTTGATGTTCTTGATCAATAAGAAGAGTTGAATCGATTTACCAATTTTTGCATTTATGTCTATCTATATTTCTAACCATCGAAGTTGGAAATTTTGGCGAAATCAATCTCATCCGGTTATTTAGCAAAAGATTGTTTGCTAATCTTTCTCTTTTATCGAAATTGTTGTGCCGGAGAATTCAAAAACTTTCAATTGACAGTTGTGAGTGTATTTAACAAAATCTTTGCTTCAGATACGAGAATTTATCAAGCGAACCAACACATTGGCTTTACTTACCAAAAAGTCATATATGAATAGGCCGCAGTATATATAGACCTCAGAAGTCTGCAGATATACTTTAGCGGAATAGATATGTGAATTGTTCCGTACAAGTGCATTTTAAATTTTTTCCCCTTTTGATGAATTCTTTAAATCAACAAATAAGCACGTTATATTTGGCGGGAGCTGAATCTCGCATACCCACCACTATGCTTTTCGCATTTTTCCCTCCAAATTTTTTTATTCGATACCAATATCGCTGGTATTATTAACAAAACAGTAGTCACGGTGTCCGCCATATTTATTTTAAAACTAATTCATTTTTAGGCAGATACTATATTTTCATTTGAGGAATGTTCAAAATAGTTTTAGACTCTTGTCTTGTTTGCATTACGCTAAATACGTATAAAACGTCAAATAATGTGCAAAAAATTAAAATTCAATCAGTTGTGACTTTGTATGGGCATGGCCTATTTTTCCAGTTTTGAATGTAAATGTGAAAAATTTCTTGCTTCTAACTTTTGTAATTTCTGAGAAACGTGCAAAAACCTACAATTTCTTGTTAAGGAAAACGGAGTTGCGTTTAGTTTATGATCCAGTGCGGGCTTCTGCTGTGACCAATTTCGCCCATTTTCAATACCAACCTGCGTGCAGAAACTTCCAATGTGTCTATCAAATTTGGAGTCGATATCTTCATTTGTGCGATCAGCGGAGTGCCAACAACAAACACCACACAGACGAACAGGCATATCTAAATCAATTCAGAATTTCACGCTGAGCAAGAATGTATATACTTTATAGGGTCTCTGAAGCTTCCTTTTGGTGTTACGTACATTATGAAAAAGAACAAAATGAGTGTAATCTCATCTTACAGTGGTGGGTATAAAAAAGGATGTACAAAATAACATTTTTCAACCAAACAAAATCATAATATTTAATTGATCTTTACAAGAGGAAGCAACTGGAATTGTCAAAGATGCAGTCAAAGAAACAATTAGATGACATTTTGGTTGGAAATTCTAGAAAATTTCGGAATTGTTTTAAGAAAATTTTGAAAAAAGAAAAATAAAAAAATTAATATCTTTCACTTGATAAGCACAACAAATTCGACTAAAACTTGCGTTGTTCGCAATTCTTTCGTTTGATATTAAGCGACTAATTGAAGTGAGAAAATAAATGTCATTTAAATGACCCATAAATTATTGTTATTTATGAGTTGGCAGCAAAAAATAAAATGCAACGAACAAAAGAAGAAAAAAAAAAAATGAAAAATAAAAAATAAAAAAGATGAGAAAAAGAAAAACTCTGTATAAAAGACATGACATTTTAACCGACATTATGCAAAATATCAAAATGCCTGCTTGTCTTTCTTGCTTGCTGCGACTGAATAACTAAAAACAATGCTTCATCACAGCTACTTTTGTTATGTTAGTATGCAATTTCAGCGAAACACAAGCGAAAATGAAAAAAAAAGACAAGAAAAAAGAATGAATGAGATTCCCGCCCCGCACGTATCATATGTAGACATTTTCAGTGGCCAATAATGGTTTCATTTTATTTTATTTATTTATTTATTTATTTTTCTTTTTCAACAATTTCGTCAATAATTTCATGCATAAATGTCTCATCATTGATCTATCAGTCAGAATGTACTGCAAGTGTGTTTGCCACTTCACGTTTGCATATTTATCAACAGGCAATATTGCAAAATGTCCGAATGAAGGAAAACAACAAAATTGTCTCATCAGCATAACATTGTGGCATTCAATCAAAACCAACACTCCGAAGAAGCAGAAAAAAAAGAAACGTGAACAAAAAAAAAATGAAAAGAAAAATGAAAGAAAAAACTGCGCATTTTGATTTCATCGACAGAGCCATAAAGTCAAACCTTCTGCTAGTAAATAACTTCATGGTAAGCATGGGGATCAATCATTCCGCTCCTTTCGCTTTGCACAGAGTCACCGAATTTAGACAATGTGCGTTATACTGCAGCTTATTAATGTTATTTTTGAACTGCCTACGAACTGAGCAACCAACATAGCGGTTGGTTGTAAGGTGTAGATGAACGTTAACTGAGTGCTATAAGTGACAATATGACAACTGAAAAAAAAAAAATTTGAATATAATGGCTATATAAAGCACACTGCAACGTGCAATTGTTATGCGCTTACGTGTAAATTCATCAAACAGTTTATGTCATGACAATAGACGTCACAATAACATCAACCACACAACATTACTATATTCAGATAATAGAGTGTACGAGTACAATGCAGCAATTGTCTTAATATTTTGCGGTTAGTGCTGGCGTACGGTTGTCTATTTAGCATATCATGCGCACAACGTAACATACAAACGCAATTATAAAATAGGAAATCGGAAAAGACCTATCGAAGCAATCAGTGACCTACATGAGTGGTGAATTTGTGACACCAAAAATGGTGTTAGCTTAATGTTCATTTATTATGTATTCAATGTAATAGAGATAAACACTGCTGCTAATACTAGAAGACAGATAGCAGTCAAATGTGATACACTTTCTATATTCTAAATATCGGTTGCGTATCGTTGCAATAATTATTTCATTGTTATTGGCGCCAAAATCATTGTCGTTATTAAACAGACAATAGCTTAACTAAATATTCGTTTATTCATAACCTAACATCTCAGCATCTAAAATGATCATTGGAACTTTTTCCTATTTCGATGACAGTTGCAAAGCTATACCTAATGATAGTCGTAATCGCAAAAGACCCTGTTTAAAATAGGAGAATGCTAAGTGTAGCCTAATGTTATGTATGAAGTGTTAGAAGCTTCTTTAGTTTGGCGTTAGTTAGGTGGCAAAGCTTTTGTCGGATTCGAATCCTCGCTTTGTCCAGTGAGAATGACATGTCGATTTCGAAGTTCAATACTTCTCTATCGCCAAACCGAACACATTTCAGATATAATTTTCGAAGCGTTATATACGTAAAGTTAAAATGCAAGATATACCACAAATTGTAGAAACGTACAATTTTACGCTTCTCCACAAAAAATTATTATTCCAACGATTTTGCTTTTAACTTGAATCGATATTGACTTCATGGCGTGTTCTTGCCTAAAAACTAACTGACACTGGCATTTCCGGGCTACTGTTGTACCTAAGATGGAATTGTACGAAAGAGTTGCGAGAAAAAATTTTGCAGTTGAATACAAGCGTAGATGTTTGGGGGTATACAATCGCTTCGTCTATGCACGTCGGTCTCGTCTACCGGCTTGATTTTTAGTCACTTTCACTTTCTTTTGTAACCGTCGTTGCTTCTCCTTCAAAACAACAAGCGGCATAATAAAGTTATCTGTCTACTTAAGTGCAAAGGATAAAGCATTGCTTATATCGAAATCGTTCAAAGTTGAAGAAAAGAGTTGTTGTCAATTGTCTTTAAGTTTTTCAAACTATCTCTGATTATTCCTTCTTATAATTGCGTTTGATTTTTTCTAATTTTTCGTATCCTGAAACATCTCTTAAATGTTGATTTGTTTTTTTAAGGTAGTTCGTATTTTCTATTTTTTCTGTTTATTCTCGTTTAACGTAGTAACAGTGACAGTAAGTCTTTATTGACTTTATTGACCATCACTTCTTCGTTGTATTGTAAGACATTCTTTATGACACTTTCCACCTTCTCAAACTTATGAAAGGAAATGCTGTCGTGAGCAGGAAGCCGGAACGTTAATAATATTCGGCACCCTGTTCCTCTAAAGATGTTAAAATTTGTTATTTGAAGTACAAAAAAAAAAAAAAAAAATGAAAACTTTTTCTTTCTTTCTTATAAAATTTAATTTAATTAAAATTTTTTGGTCGTAAATCGGAAATTATTAAAGTTGGAAGGCTGAAACTTTCCACATTTGCTTTGCGAGGCACTTTACTCTTTAGGTCTAATTGGCCCTGTCCACACAAAGTTACGAGTAATTAAATTTAATTTTTTCCACTTTCTTGTGGTTTAATGCTTATTTATCATAAGAGAAACAAGACAAAACGTTCAAAACTATTTTGTACACTCATCCAATTAAGATATATTATCTGCCTAAAAATGAAACAATTTTGAAATGAGTATGTTACACACCGCGATTAATTTTTTCTTAATAATAGCATCGATATGGGTATCAAATAAAAGAATTTGGAGAGTAGAATGCGAAGAGCATAGTGGTGGGCACCCTCCGAATATAACTTTCTTGTTTGTTTATGTGTAAATTAAGTCTACTTTTCAACAAAATTCTTTAATTCCATCAATCATTTATGCCGGATGACTTTAGAATTATTTTTAGTCGTTTTTCAAAACCGAAATATAAATACATCCGAATCTACAAATAACAACATATTAGATACGTTTCGATCGGATTGAAACTGATTGCAAAATGATAACAAATGATGGATTTGTATGCAGCATTTCAGTGCACGTTTCAAAGTGTGCTTTTGATATTTCCATTTTGTAGACGTTGCAAATAAGTAATCGTTTAGAGCGACATTCCGGAAGCCGTAAACTTAACTGTAAGTGCCTCAATTCCATTTCATAAATAGCTTGTAGCGGTAATATTACAAATTCACGAAACATTTATTAAAATGAATTATTTTTTTATCCAAAAATTCGTACATACATATGTGTATATGCATGCGTATAAACATTTATGTATTTATTAGATGAGTCCAACCTGTAATAGATCTGTAGTAACTTGTAGTCGGAATTCGAAATACAATTATTTACTAGATCTCTTATGTTATGTTAAGCGTGCTCAACTAAATTTGATGTGATGGCTGTTGCAAAAAAAGAACGTTTTATATTTGTAAGTCTAGACTAATTTAAGAAAGAAAGAAAGTAAAAAATAAGCGAAATTTCAGCCATTTAAAATGCTTTTTGAATGCGAAATAAGTTTTCAGTTAACAAACACACACATACGTAGTCTTTACACTCAGCGATTTTCATGCCATACAATGCTCATCATCATTGTTAGACGTGCCCGAGTAAAGTCACACACAGTGTTTTATTCTATATTATATAAGGTTTTGTATAACATTTTATATCCAGTGATGTTCTTTTGACGAAGTTTTTTCTTTGTATGAAAGAAAGCCAGCAGAAAAACTTCTGTCTATCCAAAATGCATGAAAAGAAAACTTTCGAGACGGCCAAACTAACTTTTTTCGTAGACATAAAAAAATATCCTTTGAAAAGGGTGAAAAAAGAATTTAGTAGAAGTGTGTGTATAAGAAAATAAGGCAAAAAAATCAACAAAAACAACGCCAACAATCAAAAAAAAAAAACAAAGATACTGCACAAAACAGATAAATTGGTATACAAAACACATGGCAAATTTAGAAATACATGTTATGTCTGTCTGTCCGTTTGTTAGTTTGTTTGTGTCTCTATTAGTCTAACAAAATTTGTACACTATGTATACCATGACCATGAAGGGCATAATATTAAAATGTAAGCATACATGCATTGTACAAATCCCGAAAAAAGCAAATAGCCTTACAATAGTTTATGTACTTCAGACACATATATATTCACATATGTTCGTCACGCATATAAATAAGTTCTTACTGGTTACCATAAGAGTTCGCGTTACTCGTTAAAGATTAATATTTTCGGTATGTATTGTGTGTCCTACTCAATCCATATTAAAAAGCAACGTTTGCTGGTGGAAATTTACTGTGAACGCGCTCTATCCAATATAAGACATAAGCGCGTTGCTTTGGACTATTTCAAAGTGATCATTTCAATATGAAGGGCTACAATGGTCCAGGAACTCGGAAGAAATCTTAAAATGTGAAAGTGAAAGCAATATCGGATGAGAACGACAGGCAAATGCAACAAATGGCATATGGCTGATGGCAGAACAATTAAATACATTGCCTTCAAGGCGAACGCGAGTTCTGGAATGCAAAATGCAAAAAAAAAAAATGTATAAATTTTAAAAGAAAAATTGAAAAAGAATCAGGACTTGTTTACTGGTTTATACATTTAATATATGTTTGTTCGTATACTCAAATAAACAGAAAATCTCTGTCACAAGTTCATTATTTTTTTACTCTTAAATAACTTCAGGCTCGAAATGGTGCCGAAGAAGGTGGTAGAGGTCGTTGTGGAAATGTTATAAAAATTGTTATGCATATGAAAAACTTTTGTGCATATTTATGCATGCAAAGAATTGTGTACTTCTGCACAAGAAAATAAATGACTTTCGTCGGTTTATCTTTCCTTTCGGTTTTTATTTATTAAAGATTTTAAAGTTTTAATGAAAAACTAATGTATTCTGAACATCACAACTGAATGATTCTAGTTTAAATTTTCAAGTAATTTACCTGATATAAGAAGAGTTTGGTTATTAAGTGAATCTCTAAGCCACTTGAGTTTGGATTTCTGTGGAAAATCATGTCAATATCACAATGATCAAAACAGATTTCGGTTTTTCCGCGATCCAGTGCCAGACTGCTTAAAATTAGTTTGGTTCAAATTGTGCTTTCTCTTACTGGAATTTATTTATAACAATCAGACAATTTTTTCTGTTTTTTATGGCAATGTGAAGTGTGCAGAACATTTCTATATTTCTAACAGAAAGGCTTAAAGCAGATTCAATTTGTATTGTAAGACGTGGGGAGACTTAAAATTGATTCAATTTTCATTAAACCAATCAATACAGAATCATTATCTAAAATGATTTTAACATGTCTATCGGTTAGCCCGTCCGATTTATGCCTATCCTTGTATTTTTGTGTTCAACTTCCATATATTTGCATTTTGATATACTCAACTGCTTTGGGCCAAAAACCAATTTTATTTGAAAATGTATGTGATCGAATCATTTTTGTGCTGATTCTCTACAAAAGGACTTTTTTGCAATAGTCGTTATATAATAAATATAACAAATTCTCCATTTTTATAAGATTTTATTTAAAATTTATTTTCGTCCCACCATGGAAACTCCTATTCGATGTTTTTGGCACTTCCCCAGATGCAAAAATTTTTTTGTATATTCAAAATGACGGCTGCCTTAAAATGGCAGATTATCACTTTCCCAACAATCACGTCGATAAGGGTTTGAACTCGGATTTTTATTTAGGTCGGTCATTTCAAATTATAGTTCGCTTTATTTCTGAAACGGATTTTTTAACAGTGGCAGGCTCTATCAAGCCTAACAAAAAATTCATTTATAATATTCTTAAGAAATTTCAACTCTATTCAACTTACGTTCAATAAGGCAGCCCACATTTAAGAAATTTTTTTTTTTTATTTATTTATTTATATATTTATTCCATTTATACAGAAACTCAACTAAAACAAATGACAGTCGAGTTCAAATGACTCTTAAAGTAAATCTTAAATTAATTATTATTAAAACTTAGTACAAGTACAATAAAACAAATAAAAGGAAAAAAAAAAGAAAAAAAAGCATGTACACAATTAGAACAGAGCCACACCCACAACCGGTACAGGACCTAGTTGCAAATGTACCCCTAAGACATCGCAAACATGCACAAACTTGGCAACCGATAATAGTTAACAACAATTAATTTTCGAATCATAGTGGCTTTTTAGGGTTAAGAGCTAGTTTAAGTACGACATTGGCAAATCTCGTGTATTAAGCAATGTTGCTTTAATGGACTTTAAAGTGTCCGATAATGAAAAAAGGTGATAGACGTCATTTAGGTTCTTGCAAACAACTCTGAGCGGGTTAAACAGCTCATAATTATATTTCCTTAACCAAGGTGAAGTGCCTAGAGAAGCGGTTAGGAACATTAAAACCTATTTCTCCAAGTAATGCCGGCGAGTCAATAGCGCCGTTTATTACTTTGATTGCGAAGCAAACGCCAAGAGAAAATCTACGTTTTTCAAGAGACGGTAAGGACGAAAGAAGCAACCTATTTTAATAGGGGGGAAGAGAAGCAGACGCATCCCAACCCAAATTCCTAAGAGCAAACAACAGGAATTGCTTTTGAATAGATTCAATTGAACCTACATAGTACCTATATAAAGGAGTCCACACAACAGAAGCATACTCAAGTATAGGCCTAACCAAACACGTATACAGCCTTTTGGTAATATACGGATCATCTTTGGACCACATCTTGATGAAACCAAGAGCGGACCTAGCTTTGCTTAACGAGAACTCAACGTGCAAATTAAAACGTAACCTACGGTCAAAGAGGACGTCTAGGTCTGTGAACAACTCAACGTCCTCCAACTTGTGCGAATCTATAAAATAATGTGTTATGAATGACTTTTCTGTAGGAATTTTGAATTCTATTTGCTTAAAATATGTCTTCGTCACAAAAAGAAGAAGAAAAACAAAATTATGAAATGATTATTTATTGCTGTCCATAGCTAGTCGCTACGCTTTTCGTCCCAAGTAAGTGGCAGTTCGAAGAAGCGACGTTTGTAGCATTAGTTTAACGTAGCTTTAAACACTTGATCGAGAGTAAACATATTGAAAAATCTTTTCCATATTCCTGTTTTCTGTACTACCAAGAATTTTATAAGTGTTTTGTTCATTTTGCACCATTCTTTATGAAATAAAATATTTCCGATAGGGTGGCTACACTTTCTTTATGATCCATGGCAAAGAAAACTACGAGACCTCCACCAGGACCAACATTTACGTTAATATTTTCGATGGATTATAGTCGCCGATGGCAATCAAAGACCATCGATAGTGCCGCTCTTTGAATGAGTTGGGAAAGATATCGTTTTCACGCACAATCAAAGCTGAAAAAAATTATGTTACGTCAATTTAAAGAAGTTCACATATACTAAGGAATAAAGACTAAAAATATAATTCTGATTAACAGTTTCTCCAGTGCCAGTACCCATAAGGAATTCTTCTGAAAATTTATTAAATTTTAAATACAGACTCAATACTGTCTGATATGTTTTGCATAGAGCAAAACACGCCTTATATTAATTAAACGGCCATACTTTATGATAAGTAAGTGACTCTTGGATACCAGCTTCGAGCAGAAACCTAAAAATTGCGAAGCTTTCTACCCATTTAGGTGCATCACTGAACATTTTTTCCGCTGAAATGCGAGTAGCTTTGGCTAACCCGATTGAGAGTCTAACGTCAATTTGGTAAGCCTGTGCTTCATGAAATCTCTGATGCGTATATTTGAATTCTATAAAGGAAAGGATAAGAAAGAGGTATGCAATTATTTTAGGTTAGTGATGGAAAGAATTTTCTCGATTTTCTCATTTGTGTATTTAGTAAAATAAAAATTACTTGCGCAAATGGATGGAGAAGGTTAATTTGAACGGTTATTATTCGAGCTAGCGACGGTTAAGGACTGCTATTCGAGCTAATGCGGACATGTGCTATCTTAGGTTCCAACACAGGTGAAAACACATTAAATTTAATGAACATTGTGCCGCATTCTTCTGTTTAACAAATGTTTCTTTTATTAATATTACAAACAGGAACTTGTTTCCATGTAAGGTACACTTTGAGGTAAGGAGGAGACTCACAACTTTCACGTGAATGTTATTAACACCTGCGGTGAAATATTGGGAAAAAATTAGTACCAACGACAGTTTATATATGCTAATACCTTTATTGTAGCGGCAAACAGGTACGTTTCGGCTACTGGGACTCAAATCGTCGAACTGAATGTACGTTCCATAACACGTCAGAGGCGATTAGAAAAGTTTACTAAAGGGGACCGATAGTAAAAATATAGCTTAAAACTTAAAAGTTATAATTCGACAATTAGACTTTAACTATAGATTTTTTTTTTTAATTAAAAAATCCTAATAATAATATGGTGCTGAATCTGCCATATATTAGGGACACAAAGGAAGTGACAATGAAACAATGAGATAATAATGAACTTCATATTTGTTACTTAAAATCAATATTAGGCAAATGTTTAAGTAGACTTAAATCTCTTTAGTTGTCAGAGCGAAGTAAGACAGATAACGCCATGTGCTCATAAACGGCACGCACTTTATTATGAAACTCAAAGTAAGAAAAAACATTATTGCACGGCAAAGCCGAATATTAAATACTCTACGTCATTTCGGCTAATGCAATTTTTCATTTATTTTCATGCGATCCAGTCCTAATGGTAACGGGACCAAATTTTTCTGTCGAAGATCTTATAATTTTTCACTAATTTGGTCATAAAATAATAAAAGTTTAACTTTGAAACATGAAGGCAGGGTTGGCATAAGAGTAAAACGAGGCACGAGATGCAAACTTTAGTATAATTATTTTTTATACTAAATTACTTTTACGAACCAATTGCCATCATAAAATATTAAAAAGTGCACTTTGTTCAAACATGGAAGAGGGTTCAAAAAAACAGTCCATTTATATATCAACTTAGAAAGCCCCGAAATAGTATTGTTTTGTGATTTTGGTGGAGAAAATTTGAAAATTGCAATTTTCATATAACGACTTTTCTAAAAGAAGACGTTATATGGAGAGTGGTAGTAAAAATGGTGCGATTTATCTCTACATTTCAGTAGGGTCCGTTCTCTGATCAAGAAACAAATGAGAGCGTCAAATTTCCTCAAAAATATGTTAAAAGTTGCGATCTACAGCTTGAATACAAGCATGTATGGACGGGCATCAAAGGAAGAGACAGAGAAGTACGTAAGTTTAAAAAGATTCTAGATCGTTAAGCACGATAAACGATTACCTTACGTTACGTCCTTGCGGGCGTTATATACGTCCTCATTAACTTAATATAGCCTGTACCGTCATTGGCATAGTGTGTAATAAAACTGTGCCGTTTACGTGTCCACACAGCTGGTCTTTAAAACTTAACCAGAAAAACGTATGTGTTAAGCCTGTTCGAGCTACAAGAGCTCCACATAAGGCAAACGAAAGTGATCCAAAACTTATATAAGTTTTCTGAGCGATATATCCAAATGCTACATACGTAATAATTAAACTTTTACATACGGTATATGTGTCTTAAAAAAGCTCTCCATGTTTATAAGATAGAAGCGACGAAAAGAGCTTACATTAATAATAGCAAGCGTTAATGATACCACCAATACCCCCTGTTCAAAACCAAGCATTACTTTTCTGTGACCGTAACTCTACATCTATGTTATGTTTATAAAAACAAAAAAAAATGAATTTGACTTGGTTTTGAGAACTCGAATTTGAACCGTTAAACCTCGCTAACGATTACCTTCCAATGATCAAAAAAAAAAAAGAAAGGGAAAAAAAGGAAAAGCTCAGGAAATAAAACAAAACTTTTTTATGTGTGTGGTTCTGTGTGAGTTTTTCAATTAAAAGAACGATTTACGAAATCGGGCCGGGACCGGTAGCAGAGAATTTTGATTTCAAATATTACACACAATATTGATGGAAATGCTTTGCAACATTTTACAATATTTTATGTTGATTTTATCATATATGATTATTATAAGTGTTATTCATAATGAAATAACCATAGTTTATTCAATATTATTCTCGTCCCAATAAGAGGCGACCTGTTTTAGGGCAAATAAGTTGTCTCCGCATTTTTCCAATTTAAATTTCTGAAGGAATTTTCTTTAACTTGTAAAGATATAAATTTAAGGATGATTGTTTTATATGTAAATGCTAAGATATTTCATTTTTCTCTCTAAAGTGAGCCTAATCGACTCTAATTCATGAAAAACATATCAACGATGCTGCTTGTGCTTTTAGGTAATAATCGCATATTTTATTCATTTTATAAGTAAAGATCTTGAATACGATTAAATTTTCCTTTACTAGTTTGTTTGCATGTTTTTCAATGTGTTTGTCTGTGCTGTGTATTCTGTGTATTAACTCCTAAGTTAACTATTCCCCATTCCTTTGAAAGACTACAATGAAATAAAAGACATTACAACAAACTAATAATGTGTTCAACCATTATTCCAGCACTTGATGTGAGCGAGATAATAATTGAAAAAAATGTCTCTTTTTTTAAAATGCCTGAACAGAAGAGCAGTAATTCAGTTGAGATAAATTTCAAATTGCAACACAATAATCGGTAATAACAACAACTTTGTTGTACACCATGTAACTAATGTACTTACAAAAGAAAAATACAATCACATTATCATCTCCGAAGGAATAATAAATAATGAACAAAAAAAATAAATAAATAAATAAATAAATAAAAAGAAGAAACGAAAATCTTAATAGCGATATTATTGTGTCTGGTGAACCATAATCGGACAATAGATGAATTGTAATTTCATTTCAATCATAAACTAATTCAATTTGGTCACAAACAGCTTGATTGCACTAAAAACTCAGATGATGTACACCAGTAATTGTAAAAGGAGGGCTAAAGATAAGAGTGAGAGAGAGAAAGAGAGAAAGAGACAGCCATAAAGAGGGATAGGGAGAGTGAGAGGAAAAGGGCGAGTGAGACTGTGATGCGGACGGAGACGTGGAGAAGTGGAAAGCGGACCATGCACAGCATATACACAGTAGCCAAAACAAAATAATGACGATGTTGTTGATGGCGGTGGCGATGATGATGAGGATATTGATAAGCACGACGATGTTGCTGTTGTTGATGACGCATGCATTTTATAGAGAAGTCGTTAGTTTTTTGTTCTTCTTCATAGCTATATATGCATAGTGCTCCAGTGCGGCACATTTGCTGCTGTTTTATTTTTCTTGTGCTGATGCATTTTTGATAGATGTATGAGTTGAGATAAGTTTTAGCATGTTGTTGATGTTTTTTCCCCCCTTTTTAGTTCCTTAGTCGTAGTTGCAGATTCTTGCTTAGAGATAAGTTTTGTATAACTTTTTTTTTGTAAACTTTTTCTTATTTTCCAAATCTAGTTTTATGTTATCACCAGTCTATAAACATGATTTAGTTGTAGCTACGTAAAGTTATGCCTTTTAGTTCGCATGGCTAACAGTAATTGCTATACACTGAATTCTATCCAGAGGCTTTGTTCATACTTACTTTAAGATATTTTTATTAGAAAATCATTGCACAAAAAAAAGAAGAGATTTTAATTATATTAAAAAAAAAATGGGAAAAAACATTTAAATTTATATTTACTACCATTCCCCGAGAAGTTCACCATTAGAACTGAAATATTTTAAAATACAAAAGAAGTTTTCGAAATACAACATTAAGAAATAAAGTAAAAAAATTCGCCCTAGTGCTCTAATGTCAATTTCAAAAATCATGGAAAACAGTCTATTAGATTAGGAGATATGCAGCCGGAGCCCTTTAAAGAGTACATCAACTTGATTAACGTAAATAAGGTAAGCGAGATAACCATACCATTATACCGGCCATTCAGAGACGCGATTACACTACTACAATAGTTTGCACTTTCGGTTACCATATGCCGTATCCAAGTTTTTTTTATCATTACCATAATTAGCAAAACACTGGAAAGTCTTTTTCCTAAATTCAAACTTCATGGTCTGACCTTTTCCAAGTTTTATTTTAAGTTTTTCGTTATTAAACAGTGGAAATTTTAAAGCTATCTAAATCGGACCCAAGGATATTCGCTGTCTTAGCAATACTGCACCAACACTGTTAATTTTATTTAAAATACACTTGTTATAAAGCTTAGCAATCGAAATAATCACCATTATTAGCTACTGTCCTTTATCTCTTGTTGCTCTTTTTCCCTTACAGATGCCCTTACGATAGAAATTTTGTGGTTCCGACGTGAAATATTCTTTGAACAATTTTCGTACATCGACTTCATCGATCTGATCATATACTAACTAGAAGGAGGCTGGTCTGGAGTGTAATCCGCAAACGGGAGAAGTTTCAAAGCAAGTTGAATCATTTCTCGGATAGCTTCTACTAGAGTCTGCGAATTTTTATCGTTTCCAAGGCAAACATGTTTTGTCCGATATCTTGCAGACCGCTTTTTAACTGTTTGACAGCTTCCTGTGTTTTTACTCCAAAGCATTTCCGTAGTTTTAGCTGCATTTTTTTTTTAGTTTAATCCGATCAAAAACACGAAGAATTGCTGTGTCGTAAATGACGTCCATCTCCTTACCCTTTAATATATAGTTCGAGCTTTCGAGGTAGTTTTATGCAAGCACCAATGCCCAAGTTGTTTGTGACCAAAATTTCGGAAAAATAGAGAGACAGAGTATCCACATATTCGTATATACTTTCCGCAATTAGTTGTAAGCTCCTGTCGAAATGTGCAAAAGTTGCTATTTCCGAGAAGCACTAAGGTATACGATATATATTGATCAATTAATTTCGGAGTTGTCGCAATTTGGCAGAGATATTTTGCGGATGCAGTCGAAAGAAGATTTCGTCGGAATCAATCGACTAAAACAAGCGATAATATTTCACGAATACGGGAGTAGCTGGAGTAACACCCTCTGGTGCAGTGTTTTAACGTTCTCTTGATAATTTTCGCAGCGTTTTCTCAGTCATTGTTATTATAAGAAAAAATTAAAATCGGTTCCATTACTTGTTTTTACTAAGATTTTCCAGCGATGGTTTTATTGCTTTTGAAAAGTCCCATACACAATTATGATGAAATTAATTACAGAACATGAGCTTGGAGTAGTAGATATCCGGTGTTGTCATAAACATTGAGGTTTGACGGGGTTTTCATCTTCACGTGTCAGTGTTTGGATTACTGCAAAATATTCATTTCAGTTTCGATTAACGAGAGCAATTGATGTCTTTCCATCTGTTTTGCTAAGTAAACGCGAAAATCAAGGCTCCGTATAATTGACATTTTCTGGGCGCATCGCTCACCATAAGAAAGTCAAACAGTATATAAGTGGTGTATTTGTCGCGTACCGAGTTCTATATAGAACTCAAAAATAATCTTATAGAACTTATTTAGAACTAGCTTTCTAGCTTGGCTTCACTGTCCATTATAATGGAGATTGTCAATTAATATGCGACCCTCGTACACGCTCAAATAACCACTTTATGTTAGCGGAAATCTCAGAGTTAAATCAAAAGGCAGGTATTCACGTTCACACTCTCTCTCAAACAACTTCTGCCCCAAAACACATGATTTCTTTCATTTCAAAATAAAAATTAAATAAAAGCATTTTAAAGATCACCCTGTTTTTTATTCATATTAATAACTATTGCTTTTCTTCATCTACATATTTTTTATTTTTTTTTATTTTTGATAAAGCAAGTTTTTCTTTGTGTTATTCTAGTTTTCATTCCACAAGCTTTTTCATATCTAGTATAAATTTCCGTTTTCCTCCCAACCTTCCTTTCAAAATAGGATCTTTTGCTCCTTCTTTACCAGTGGCCTGATTATTTTTATCCATAAAATAAAAATTTGGCATCGTGTAGAAATTCTGTATATATTATACAGAATCGTTTCAGTGCTGTGCAGACCTGAATTTGTATTGGAAGAACGCGACAACATTATGTGCAATTATTGCGACCATGTCTTGCGCTATGACAAATGAAAGTATATTTTACATGGATTAGCCATATTACGTAGTCGTTGCACAATGCGATATTCGATTTTCCGAACATCTTTCCGAACTACTTTACAGTTAAAGTCCGCTTATTTTATTAGTAATTTATCTATGATATAGGTACAATTTCCTTAAAGTTATATTCATTATCCAAATTATGAATCGATCGCAACGAGAGTGACCAATGGAAATGATATGTATTTTCTTCCATGAGATATTGTTTCTGTATGTGACAGTAATTAGTATCGGGAGTCCTTGTTGGCCAATCGTCATTTAACTCTTTTCAATCGCATGATTGTCGGGCTTCTTTACGGGCTGTAGATCTGCACAAATTGCTATCGATTAATTTTGCTGGTATATGATTTTACTCTTACGGTGGTTAAAACCAGAAGGAAAGGGGAAGTGGCATCTTTTTTTTCCCTACACCTCTGGTCGAATTGAATTGGCATTGCCAACCGGTTAAACATTCTCGTCTCAGTTGACTTCAAATGTGATAAACCTCCCATTTTCCATATCGTTCTTCACGTTAAATAAATATAAGACAGGCAATCCTTGGCCTATTGTATTAGCTAATTGGATATAAAGAAAAGTTAATATGATTAAATAGATAAGAATAACTTAAGCTATGTTTGGGACCAGCACGAACTTGAGACTTTCGCCCTAACAATATTAGCTATACATACTACAACAGTAGTATATCGACTTTCGTATAATCATTTAAACGATGGTAGCAGCTTAGAAGAAGATACAAAAATAAATAAATCAATAAACAGTTCTGCTCAGGTCTGCTTTGTATAGTAGACCTCTTAGCAGCCATAACATATATATGAAGTAAGTGAGTGTAATTGAATTATTAAATACAATAGGCGTAGTAAACATTCATATCAGAATCGTGAAACATTTATAAATTCTATAAAACCGAAATAGGTTACCCGTTATGGAATGTAAAGCTATATTTGCTTTTTCGTTTACATAGGGGATAAACAAGATTTTTATGAAAGATGATTACTCTAGAAACGTCTTTAAGTTTAGTTGCATTTCCCATTAGATTGAGTATTGGAATATTGAATACACTGGAAATAATACTTGTTAGAAAATTCCTTCCAATTAATGCACACCCTAAATAAAATATGTTGTCGCGTACATACTCTTTCTTTGATAATACCTATTATTTATGATTGAGTTGAGTCTCAAGATCGTTCGAAAATCAGTTGAGTGCATACATATCAGTATTTACTTCAAAGTATTACTATTATGATGAGTTTTTTACATGTTTTCGCACATTTCCGCTTATCATGGACCTGCTAGGAAGTCTAGATTTCGCACCTCCCATGTTTCCTGAAACCGTTTTCTACCACTTGTACTATATATGTATATATATATATATATATCTTCATCCTTTTTGCAATTAAAGATCTTTATTAATATTGTTGCGTAAAGTACGCCGTTGTGATTTTATGTTTTATCCGAATCTCTCTCTTTCTGAAATAAAGACGGTGAAAACAAGAGTTGTGATAGGTTGTATTCACAATTCTTAGGGGATCAAATGAAACATCCACAGAAGCTTATGTTCATACTGTTTCATTTGTTCTTTTAGTCTAGTCTCCAAGATTACAGGAAAGGAAAACTGCTGGATTTTCATATTTCTCTATAATGCTGGGTGGACGCGGTTGATTTTTTTTTATTTTCAGAATAAAAGTGAAAATTTATATGGTGTATGTGTTGTACTTTATGAGTAGCAAGCAAAAAGTACGGGAAGCAAAGATGTTCCATGCGTGTCCATAGGTGTGTGGGCGTTATAGACGTGTCCTTTGACCGGCTTAGGTCATTAGGACGGAAAACAAACGGATATGCTTAGGTGCATTCCGAACTTGAAATTAACCAAGAACTCTCGTGCCTTATGGAATTTTTGAAGATTGATTCTCCGCATTATAAAGGTATAAAAAGAAAATTAAATTTTTATGCACTGTAATATTGAGGAGGCGAAGTAAATTGTTTCGAATGTCGTGCATATGCGACCACAGAATATATGTTACAATTTTTGTAAATTTATCTGTTTTAGTTTATAAGTAATGAGTAAAAAACCAATTTTTTGTTTCTTTTGAAAAATAGAGATGTTCTCAATTTGCACGGTACTGTAGACGTGTTTTCCGACCAATTTGATCCATTTTCAACTCCAACCTGTGTGCAAGAATTTCCAATCTTTTTGACAAATTTGAAGACGATAACTTAATTTTTGCGCCCAGGAGAATGTTTAGAACAAACATTATACAAACGAACGAATAGACGCAACCTTACCTTCAGACATTTATGTCTTGTATACTTGATGTTAGGCGTCTGTTTTTCCAATATGCATTACACAGCTCTACTGCTTTCGTGTTAATGCATGGGTTTTTAACAGATCGCTCGAAAAGCGAAAATATTAATTTTATTGTTGTAGAGTAAGTTTTGATCTTTTCATGTTGACTTCAATAAAATTACAAACGAATACAGTGGCAAAGCTTAATCGATTCATATACGTACTCAGATAGAGGATACGATATACTTTTGCATGCTGGATCAAGGATACTTGGCGAATATAATATACTCTCCTCCTGGATACCGTTTGATCATGCGAGCGGCAAACAATTAAATTAATTTATTATAACTTTTTTAATATAAATATAAGGTCAACTATTGGCCTAATAAATGTTCTTAAATGG
This sequence comes from Glossina pallidipes, assembly GCA_000688715.1. Classification (NCBI taxonomy): domain Eukaryota; kingdom Metazoa; phylum Arthropoda; class Insecta; order Diptera; family Glossinidae; genus Glossina; species Glossina pallidipes. Next base: position 224,389 of record KK499851.1, on the reverse strand, counting down.
TGAAGGAAAATTAAATTTATAAAAGGACATGCGTTGTATACTAAACGCAGCTTTAAATGTGAGCTCAATATACCCAGCATTGGTACGCAAATTCAAATCAATGGCTTTTTAAGACAATTAAAAATTCACAAGCTTCAAATCTGTGAACACATGTATAGCATCAAACGGAATAGACCATAAAATTTTGCGACAACTTTGAGTGTCTTTGGAAGGTGCTTAATTAACTACTACAAATAACGTTAACCCATTTTGACTACATTTTTTTATTTCGCATGCCAAAATCGAAATGGATCGAGCGATATCATAGTAATAATACTTGTCATTATTATTCTATTCAATTGAAATTGCAATTACAAGTATATGCGAAACCTCATACTCCGCTATTCATACATTTATTTTCATACTCCACAACACATAGGGTATATTAAGTTGGTGCAGATGTCTGCGATATCCAACTTTAGATAGACACCTTTTTTTCTATTGCACGGTTTAAAACCGGTGTTTTGTGTTTTTGTTTGTGCATATAGGCGTCTGTTCGTTTGAGGTATGCCCATGTGACTTGCGTTTCACCCCTACGTTGCAATTATTGAGATATTTTGACATTTGGTACACGAATGTGTTTTATCGCGGGGACGGACCCTATTGAAATTGGATTGGATTCGACGACTTTTACGACCATTCCCCATATAATGCCTTATATGAAAGCAGCCGTTTGGTGCAAAAATTTTTTATTTTCCTAAATCTCTCGTCAAAAATCACCGCGTATCAGTATTTTGGTGTATTAAGTTAATGTGAAAAATTTGGTTTGGTGTTTTAACCTTCGTTTATCTAATATAACAGCTCTTACAATAGGTAAGTTTATACGGGAAAACGGTGTAATTTTTAATATTCCGTGATAATAAATAGTTCATATTTGTAATGTAACATAAAAATCAACTGTACCAAATTTGGATTACGTACGTCTATTGTTTGTATCCCGCCCCGTATAAGGGTTCTCATGGAAAGTAAGTGTTTATAAGGCAAACAGATCTACTTTTTTAGTTTATTGCGATGAAAATTGGTCCTTAATAGCAATTGCACATAGAAATTAACTGCACCAGATTCGAACAGAATTCTGATTTGATGTGGGTTGTGTAATGGTCGACCTTCCCCGACTATAATGTTTTATTTATTCTTTTTACAATTACAATTGATTGCATTTACGTTTATTACTTTCATATTCAAACAACGAGACTTAACGAAAACATATACCATATGTTCCTAATCAGTGCGAGATTCAAAGTATATTTAAGTTCGCTAAGCGCCTTAAAATAATCGCAAAATACACATAGTTAAGGGTATATGGACGATATTTACGTATAAGGATAAAAAGAATGTTTAACACAATTTTGTCGTAATAAACAAAGGGAGTTAAGCTCACGCCTGATCCCTATAGATATATATAGAAAGGCCTTGGAACCGTTTTATCTCAAGTTGAATTCATGGCTCATTTGTCTATTATCTTATTTGTCCGTCTGACAGTTACTTTATATCGGTGCATGTATTACTAACTATTCGTCGTTATACATACGACAAATCTGCCGATTTGCTAATGTCTCCATTTGCAAGCATACAATAGCAGTAAACTTTGGGAGACTTTGAAATTTTCATAAAATATTGTGATCAAAAACTAGTGGGACAAGGTATTTTCAGACTAGATTCATGTAATGCATCTCGAATTCTTTTCTCCAGGGTCAGCTATTCGCTAAAGATATCGTATGAGCGTTATAGGTTGTTTGGGCGTGCGCATTGGACAGAGTTAACAATAGACAACTCATTGTTTTTGAACCGTTTTTGCACATTGCGTGGGTTCACCAAGACTTTTTCACTGGAAATTCAAGTCACATCGTTTGGCAACCAGTCTATGCATCTAGTTTAGCTCCATCTTGCTGCTGGCTGTTTTCGAAAGTCAAAAAATCACTCCCAAAAAATTGTTGTAGTCTCATTGAAGGGTTAAAAATTCAATCGAAATATGCATCCTTCTAGAGGAGAGTGAAGAAGAGAAACATTAGAATGAAATTTATTGGTAATTTAAATGGAAAAATTCTTCTACTTTAAACCACGGTATTACATACTACGTTTGCCAAAAACTCTGATCTAGAAAAAGTGTCTACATAAAGGATGAAATAAATACTTCCGAGAACTTATTCGAATAATATGAAAAATTTATATACAAACGTATAGTAACTGACATATTCTTTGTAGATGTAGTTTTCAATTTAAAAACGAGGAACTATTCGACAATCGAACGGCCGTCATCGAAGTTCCAAATCTTTTATGACATTTTGTTTAAAATTCTCTTTTCAATTGTTGAAGGTTTTTTTTGCGAATTCTGTTTTGCCAAAAACCTCGCTCTTCTTAAGATTTATCGCACCGTAAAATTTCGTTTCTCATTTCTTTTATGATTTTTACGCTAAAATAATGTTGACCTACCTTGTTTGCAATTTCTGTTCTATGGCGTTCTTTTGTCACAAATTTGACAAACAACAAAACTTACAACTTCATTTTTGTGCTATGTGTGTGAGCAAATGCCATCAATGATTTATTTGCTTTCATGTATTTTTCCCTTACACAATTAATAGAAGTACACACAGCTGTATATGGTATTCTCACTGCAACACTTTCACTTTATGATAATAGCAACAACAACATAGATATTCTTGTCCTTACTTTCTGCCATTGTCTGGTATTTTATAGTAGTTCTTGCTGTTGTTCTGCCAAATAGTAATTGCTCTTGTTGCTCTTGCTACTACTGGCGGCGGCTGATGATGCTCGAATGGTTCAGAAATTATGTGGCACATAAATACAAGTACACACATTACTTTCGCATTTTCACCCATTAAACTAGAAGCATGCATGAACTTGAACATAAATCTAGTTTGCTTTTCTCCATTTTTTCCTTTTTGCGAAAGCGTATATATCCTATCCGATATTTTGCTTTCTTTTCTCATTCGTCGTGAAAAGAATGTGTGTCAGTTATGTATCCGGTCATAAATTTAATTGAACAACGCGTAATTTCCGAGTGCAAGTTGAGGGGGAAATATGAAAAAAAACCAAAAATTCGCATTCGCGTCCACATGAATCTTAGATACCCATTACTTTAAAGTAATCGTTTTTAATTTGAATTACAATGATCTTCACCTTCGACTTTTGCATTATACCCAAAACCTTCGATTTAAATTTCATTTCGAAATTTGTTACAAGTCGCGGACTATTAATCTCACTTAGTTTCGCTTGTTCTTGAAAGCTAATTCACGGGTATATTTACCTAGTTTCTGTCTTCCCTACACATTCAAGCGATTTTCTCTTTCTAACAACACACAACAGATGGATGGACGACTAGGTCGCTAAACCGTATAACAAAATTAATATACAGTTTTTTTTTGGCGTCAGCTGTAGAAAAGCAAACAACAAAATTTATAACCAAAAATAGTGGAACCAGCATGAAAGCGCCGATTCCTTTTGTACTTTCTGCCTAATTTAACCAACAAAGTTTTTCTAAAGTGTTTCTACACTGTTATCTTTAATGAGACAAAGAGAGAAAATTGCATCCTTTGTAATTAAATACAGGAAAAAAAAAAAAACAAATTGAAACCAACATATCTTTCAACTTAGCGAACACGTGTATGTGCCAGAAGAACTTAACTTAAAGTGGAAAATTTTATTTTCGCAACATGAAACTTGTTGTGGAAACAGAGAACCTTTATCCAGATGCGAGGCGATTCGAAAACAGTTCCGTTGCGAAGTACTCATCAAATGAAACGCCGGCCTTAAACAGTTGTTACAAAGATTGTTGGAGATTTTCTTTTGAAAAATTTTTTTTAAATTACGAATTAATCGTTGGGAATGCTAAAACAAACTTTCATTGCTGTTACAGACGTTAGGTGTTGCCGTTTACAAAGTGTACAAAGGCATCCAGAAAGAGACAAAAACCTTGAAGATAATTGGAGTTATTGAAATGGTAACACGCTCAACACAGATAAAGAAATTGTTCGTTGTAATAAAAGAACTACTTCAAGAGGAAGGTAAGTTTAGTTTGGTAGGAATTATAGAAAATAATATTTACTAAGTTTTTCTCGAAATTATTGACATACAATACATCCAGTGACACAATTCAATTAGTGCACGAGACTTTTGTTGGTCGTATACTCTCTCGTTCCGATGATCAAAGTGCGTCCCCTAGATCATGTGATTTAATACCACTGGATATCTTTCTATAGGTTGATTTGACGTCGAACGTCTATGAAAACAGAGGCACAACCGCCCGAGAATTGAAGGAGGTCATGGAAAATTTCGATAAAAGAGTCCATACGTGGCGGAGGCCATTTTTCCCTTGAGCTAGTCCACACACAGCTCTATGTACAGTATGATTTGAGCGCAAAGCTGCAATTAAAGAAAAAACTCTCTTTTCGATTTAATCCAAATCCTACGCACATTTTACATACAATACATTGCATATAGTGCATTGATCATTTCGTCCCCTTTGGCACGTATCTAGAAATTTGAAAAATTAATTTCTTCTGGCAGTTATGCCTCTCTTCCTCTAGTTCTGCTCTTATCTCTGCGTATACTTTTACTCGCATTGCTTTCCTTATACTATTACTTTCAATCGCTAAATAGTAGAGAGAATAAGAGAATAAAGAGAAAAATGAAAGCACTAAATTTGCATTTTCTATACTGTTGGATGGACGTAGCTGATTTTTTCACTTTTATGGCATATATATGGAAATTTTTATTGTGTGTTTATAGTAGTTTATGAGTAATAAGTAAAAAACCTAGAAAGGAGAGATTTTCTTGCACTATGCAGCAGTTCTTTGACCTATCTAACTCATTTTCAATACTAACCTGTGAGCAAGGACTTCCAATGTTTTTGTCAAATCTGAAATCGATAGTTTAGTTTTTAGTAGTTCGACCAACAGGATATATATCCCAGAGATTACAAGGCCGGATAGGCGGACCGATGGGAGTGTTTAAATAAATTCAAGATGTGAAGTCTTATATACTTTATAGGGTTTCTGAAGCTTCCTCCTGATGGTTGCGAACGTTCTGAGGAAATGAATAACATGCCTAGCGGGAAGAGCTCCTGTGTTGCCAGTTTTTAATATAAGAGTTTTTTTTAAGACTGCTGCAATGGTTTTTGTTTTCCCTTCATTCCTAAAACGAAGATTCCATAACTTACTACCATAACTTACTACGGTGTAGTCTTGTTTATGTGACCTGAAACCTATCTGTATTAGCTTGAGCGACGATGAACATTCACGACGGCCAAAAACTCTAATGCAAATGCGCCCCAAATGATGATGAAGCGTTGGCAAGTTAAGACAGATAGCAGAAGGGTTTAGTTCGATAACTGCACATTGGGTGCCGGATTCGCGTACAGTTCCATAAAAATACCAAATTACAAATCGATGGCTATAAGGAAAAATTGCATGAATGGAAAGTGGATTTGCTGCCACAACCATTATATTCTCTATAGTCAGTCCCTTGTGACATATGTCAACTAAATGGTCGAGGAAAAGTTATTTGGATTAAATGTTGAGGTCTCTGCGAACACTGAAGCGCCTTTGGCGGCGCTGATGAAAGTGCGGGCTTGCCAGAAAGCCATTGAACTGATGGGGGAGGTTATGTTGATCAATAAAGTCGAATTTTACAAAAATAGTTTTTCTTTCTTAGATCGTAAACTTTTCAAAGAATCCTAGCAATTTTTGTAAAACCAATTTCAATCCGACATCCTACTAGGCCTAAGCGGACAAAAAAAATTAACATTACCTATCTTTCGACTTTTCAATGGTTTAAATAATGGAGACCTGATTTCAGTAAAAGAAAATTGTTTACACCTATTCCTTCGATCTTTTACATTTCATTATAAATTTTACGATAGAACTGACACATTTTTCTATCTTCTTGTTTACCATACAGGCTACTTAGGGGCTACAATAGCTGAATGGGATTTATTTACTTTTCATAATTTTAATGAATTTTTTAAAGAAATTGTTAAGGGAAAAACTTTTTCTAATAAATTTCAAAACGCACTTAAACACATGTATTATTGAAAGAAAGTTGAAACGTTCTTACATCCCAAGCACTTACTTTGTTAGTTACAGTCACATTAGTCTTTGCAAGAAACCATTATCAAAGACTTACGTTTAGATCTATAAACGCGCTTTTATGTATATAGTAAGAAGGAGAAAAAGTTCGTGGCGATCTTCGCATTAGATGGCTTTAAAACGGCTTTGAACAATGCAGTGACGCTGTTATGATGTTAGATTAGCAGCACGCGAATGGTCTTCCCCCTTCCGCACTGTAAATTCCGACATTAATGACGCATTGCACTCTACTCGACCAATTTTTGGTAAAACGTCATTTGCATATGAGTCGATAGACAAAGAAGCTTGAAATTTAGATATCACATGATTTGATAGTGAAAAAATTAATTGCTGCTGAACTGAAAGCAAATCAAACCGTTTTTGTAGATATTGACAATGAACAATTAAAACTAGGTCACATATGGCAACATTATGCGGAAAAAACCGATGTTCAAATGAATGATGCTGCTCCAAAGGTGGCATGGCCCATATTCGCGCCACATGTAGTAATGCTTTGTTTTCATCTGAAACGGAATTGTGCATCACGATTGACCCTACCCTGGCCAGATGGTAAACTACATTTTCTGCTGTCGACAAAAAATGCGATTAATACGTAAATTTGAGGTAAAGTGTCTAGAATTAATCTATAGGAAAAGCTCATGGATCGAAGATCAGTGTAATGCGCACAAAGTTGATGTAGATTGATGGAACCAACGTACAGTTTGACCCATCTTCCGTCCGGCTTTCATTGCGTTACTCTTCTGTAGAACTTTCCTAATGGTGTAAAACTGACTACAAAAGAGGCGTGCGAAAACCCCCTAGGCCAATTTGTCGCTCAAAAAACCCAGAACTTCCACAGCAATAGAATGAGGCAAAAGGCAATCAAAAATCGCGCTTATGTGGTTTCGTAACCCTCGATTATATTACAAGAAAGATCTGCTTCAATTTTAGCGCCACGAAGTTTTTCTTCATGTGCATATATATTATATTGTTAGTTATATATCTATAGAAATATATATATGCATATATGTATTTGTACATATATATACATTTATACATGCAAACATCTATCTGTGTACGACTACTTACAAAACAATACCTTTCATAGATCAAGGAGAAAAACAATAGCGCCGTAGAGGAGAGCTTACGCAATGCTGTCGTTGTTGTTTCTGTTACTTTTACTTAAATGAATTTTATGTTAGTTCTACTATAGTTTACAAGTTTTCTTATTTAATGTTTTTCACACCCATACCACTCGCAATCAACTTAAATTTTATACACACTCACATATATACATATGCTTATGTATGCATACACAAGATCTCTGGAATTTTGCTATCCAACGTACGACTTTCACTTGAATACAATATGAACTCTCTAAGATAAGCGGGAATGAAAGAAGATGAACATTTCCTTAATATGCTTGTTGTTAACCTTCTGAGAGTTTTTGTTTTATTTCCTTTCTTTCTTTCCTTTATTCTTCAGCGGGAAAGTGTGTCTGTCGGCTGGTGAGTTCTGCTGTGTTGTATGTATGGGTTTTTTAAGTTCCTTATAATGCCATCCTGCAGAAGACCTCATATTCAACTATGTCTTTCTTAAGCTGCTACTGTCGATGTTTTTCGTTGCTTTTGATGTGTTGTATATTGTGAAACGGTTAGAGAAAGTGAAGAAGTGCAGCCAAAAAGTTGTCGCTCATAACGTACTTCGGTTGCTCGCAACAGCATGAAAGTGTGTGCATACGAAAGAACCAGCAGGAACGCCAAAAACTTTTTGGCACATCCGGCTGCATGCAAGTAAGCGCGTAAATAAACTTGTCATGAGAGAAACGAAAGAAAATATACCAACAGAAAAATAAGAAATCGTGTGAAAGAACTAAAAATCTTTAGGTGACTGCATATGACGGTGCTAGAGGATGTTTTAAGTGTTTCGCATACTCCAACTGTGTATACTTTATTTTCGTCAAACTTTCTTGATAATTTTTAGTTTTACCATTTCTGAGAATTTGGATGCTGTTCAATTTCTATTTACACTAAAACATAAGATAGAATAATAGTTTTTTTTGGGATTTTCTAAAAGATTAAATCACAACAGAGTTGTTGACTTCGATAAATTGTAAGCATATGAAGGAATAGCAAGACATTTCGATTAGTTTGTCATAACTTTTGGAGACTGCGGTACTCTCTGCTTACTGAAACCTAAGGAAATGTACAAATGTGCCCACACTTCTTGTCCTCACTTTTCTAGTCAGTTTTAAGACAGCAATTTTTTTTCTTATATGACCAGTCAGCCAGGGGATGTTCTCTATTTGTGTAGTATGGTAACGGTCGGAAAAAGTGAGGAAAGAGATCGGTAAGAGTTATGCCTTTACCGACTGAGCACTCACTATAACTACGCCCAAAGTAGACTTTATCGAATTGAGACTTGAACACGCGAACACAGATTTGGTAGTCGCGATTCTAAATTACTCGCCTACAAATGCGGAATTAGTCCATAAATGAGGCATTTAAATGAACTCGTAAAAGTGTTGCATTGGTAGTTAATCTTTTATAAAGCTCAATTAAAATCCAAATCCTCGCATCGCTGAAAGACGAATACAGGAGCATAGCACTAGATCAACTTTTTTCCTTTATATTGCACTATATTGCAAGGCTTGTAATTGCAAAGGTAATCTTTTATATTTTTGAAGGTTTACTCTTGTAATTCTGGCTTAATGATGCAAAAGGCGACTTTACCAAATATTATAGTATATAAAATTTTTGGAAATTTAATTAAGTCTTGAAAGTAATTTTCATATATTGTTAGTCCTCTATGGTAACATAATCACTCCAAATGTAGTCGTTAAAGAGGAAAAGCTCAGAACTTTTCTAGGTAATGGAAATATTTTCATTAGTGGCGACAGTACCAAACACAGGCAGACACGCGAGCAACATGTTACACTGCGAAATTATTTCGGTGGGGAACAGACGTAGCCACCCAATGCTGTAGAGATATCCGTTAAGTCGTTCTAACCACAAATAGCCGACCATATACAATGCCAATAACAAGTGTAGTTAGAGCTCTTATTCGACCACATTTACCAATTTCTTCTTCATTCTTTTGAAGAGGGCCGAAAAGTTTGGTCATTCATTCGTTCTTACGTATTTGATTAGTCTCTTACAGTTTAGAAGACTCCCATTTACCCTAACCGCTGGAATTCTGCTTTGCGAAAAGCTACCTTTAGCAGCATCATTACAGTTTGGCGTAATAAAAATTATTCATATTTACTATATAAAGATTCAGTTTTCGTAGGAATGGTCATAAAAGAAAGGGTTAAAAAATTTTCCCAGGTGAAATAAAGTTTTCACGTCACTTTAGAATGTCCAAATACTACTGCAGAGCGAGTTTCGCCAAGAAATTTTGAAAATTGCAATTATTTTCCACCAACTTTCCAAATAGGTTTTAACATGAGGAGTGGTCGAATAAGTTGACCGATCCAAACCATTTTAAATAGGCTAGCTTGAGCACAAATTTGAATCACCAGTTAACTGGCGGATGGGCAGACAAACCGCCAGATGGGCAGGCAGATTGTCGGTATAATAAAAGGTGGGTCTATCTTAAGCTAAGTATCCTGTACCAAAAGTGGTGTAGAGTATAACAATTTATTAACAGTAAATTTCGATAGCTTTAGAAATATTGTTGCACATGCACATTTATACGGATAGTGATATTACAATTATTTTTGTAAATCAGATTGGAAGTGCAAAATGAAAAGCGAGGATGAGAAATTTGTAGAAAAATAAGCAAACACATTTTGAATTTGAAGGCTTCAATGGTAGTGTTTTCGATGTCGCTAATGATAAGTCTCAGACAAGCTACAGAAATGTTTAGTAATATAATTAACAGACTCCTTGATTTCATTAATCAGTGTACTTATTTGTGGTCACTTTTGTAAACCGTTTGGGATGTCTTCAAGAAAAACAAGCATACACCTAATCTTATCTAAACCAAATTTGATCATCGACAACCACAAAAATTGTCAACTGATGCACCAATTTTCTTAAAAGAAGTTAATAATGACTTTCGGTGATATTAGTTGTCAAATTCTGTCATAGTAGAACTAAATATTTAATTACTGAATCCGTGAAGCTGGAATAGATTACAATGATTCCGTTTTTGATCTTTTTGACTTCTGTATATGAATTCATGTATATAAAAGTTTTTCCTAAGTATTACTTTATAATGTATAATGATATTTTTAATCATCATCTAATAGCTACTATCTTAAATATCTTTTTTGTCCTTGCTGTTGTTGTCGCCTTTACTGTTAGTTAGTTTTAAATTATTTTTCCATAACCTAACGGACATTTTTGCTAAATAATTTTCATTATTAATTAATGTAATTCTCATGCTAACATTTGCTGTTAAGAAAATCTTGCAGCTAACAATGCTTAAATAAATAAATATATATATATATATACATATATATATATGTATATATATAGATAAGATATCTATATAGATAAGTTAATTAAGCAAAAATATCCGTTAGGTTATGGAAAGATGATGCACAATGCACATGTCTTTCAACTTACATGTATATATATATATATATATATATATATTGAGAAAAATTTATGTAAAGTAGAGACTTTTGTATACTCGCCTACGAAATTAGTAAGTCTGAGCTAATGTAAGTTGAACGACAAGTGCATGTGCACCTATTACTAAGCAATAGTTTTCCCTAACACCTTTGTTTATTTTTTTGTGCTTTTGTACACCAGTTTCAAGCAAATGTCTGTGACTACGCTAGAAAGTGGACTAACAGAAAAAGGATTCTGAAAAGGCTGTTGTTAATATCCAGCCCAACTTTAAACTGCCAAATGAAACAAATGATGCGTGCAGCAGTGCAGGGTTCTCGATTCTCGAATATCATTATTTCGAAATATTAAAAAGTTATATGTCCAATGAACTGTCCCAAAATATCACTCTCAAGCAGTGACTGGAGTTAAAAAACTTTTTGGTAGAGTGAGTAGCCAAGCTTCTTTCTGATGAGTAAAAGAAGAAAATTGGTGCTAACGCTTATTTATTCGACAATCTGCTAACTGTGGATGAAACTTGAGCTTACTATAAACTATCGTCCCTTTAGTCATATGCGATCAGAGCAACAAGACATATATTTAAAGCTATCTAGGATTTGCAATTAAAAAGAACAAAAAATGCAGTATCCAATGCGTAGCTTCAGCTTTAACAAATACTCATGATAAAGTGATGGTGGTGTTAAAAAGAAAAAAAAAAACAATTAGACAAGGAAAAATAAACGAGTATATCACACCTTAAATTATTTCTAGCGACGTATATATATATTGAGAAATGCTATAACAACAAAAACATTAACATCAACGACAACAACAACGGCAACGACAATTTGATCATGTTAAAGCAATGTATTTGCCGCTGTAAATGTCGCAGATTGGTACCGAACGGCTAGAAAAACACAAAAGTGTTTACATGATTACAACAATAACAATAGCGACAGTCACAACTGAAACAACAAAAACAATAGCAAAGTCAACGTTTAAGAAGTCGATTGTAATAAAATTTCGATACCTCTACGCAAACAAAGACAATTACAGATATATGCACACCTTGTGAAGTAAGAAAGAGGGCTAATATCTGCTATTGTTAGAGGAAAGAAGCACAGCCACACAGAAAAACAATCAATAGAACTTTAAGAGCAACGTCCATTTTTAGAAGGCCTTTAAAAAAAAGCCTTTGCAACTAATAACAACTATGCACCTGAGCATGAAGCTTTACAACAGACAGTTAAGTTAATACCCTCTCAGAGATGAACGAGCCACATACATTTATAAGCAAGTAGCTAAGAAACCAGACGATGTCAGCGTATATATGCTCTATATATATGTACAATACAATAGAGCAGCAACAGAAGAGTTTAGCAGTAAAATCGTGCAATTAATACATGATCCCGAATTGATTGCATTCGCACGACTTTGAGAGTGCAACACGTGTTTATACTCTATTGCTGGCAATAAAAAAAATAAATAAATAAAAAAGAATTAGAAAAATAAAAGCGGAAAAGGCAGTCAGAAATCTTCTGGGCTGTTATTACTGCTTTTGCTCAACAACATGCCATACCATCCCGCCCAATCAATACGAAGATCACAATAGATTTTCATATGCAAGCTTTTTGTGTTTTTGTGCTTGATGTTGTGGGTAGTAGGTTAAGATGGTTATACTTTGTATGCTTTTACTGCACATAATATATTTCGTTTGTTGTGTTTTTTCTTTTCCCTGCTGGTAGTACGTATGGCTTATGTACTTAATAAATGTTGGCAAGTGTTGTGCTTTGTTGTCCTTCGTACGTACAACTATTGTTCGGTGCTATTGATGACTCTTTGTGACGATCGTCGTTTTTTGCATCTCTTCACTTGTTAACATGTGTATAAAAGTCACCTTTATTTTTAGTTTTTGCCTATCGTCGTTCCTCGTGGTTGCGAACTCTTAAAAAGAAATTTCTTTATAATTGTTACATGCATGTGTTGATTAGAGCACCCGGGTCGTTTGAATAACACATTTTAGTGGAAATTATTTGCCTTATCAGAATCCTTTCCTTTTAAACATTTATTATTAACGAGTTTGAAAATTGCGCTTTACATTATACACAGCCGTTATTGACGGGATTGTTCGAATGATCGATATCGGTAGACAATCGTTTTTTGATCATTTCGATTCTATAGTTCGATTCTATGTACATTTCATTTGGGTTTTTGTTTATTTGTTTACGGATTTTAATGTTGATCTTTTCTTACACTTTCTGTTGGCTAAAGAAGGTGAAAATTTAGAGGGCAATACAATGCAATGATCCGTTTCAAAGATGGAACTCGTTAAGTTTCCGACTATCGTACACCAGTATGTTTTGAAAGTCCAGCGGAACTATATGCACGGATACTAATATTCATTTGATTAGTTAAATTACGGCCTGAATGGGGAATGGGGAAATGATGATGGCGGAGTTTTCCGCAAAACAAAGGATACGCACATACAACAGAACTGACTGAGAGAGAGAGAGCGAGAGAGAGAGAGAGAGAGAGAGAGAGAGAGAGAGAGAGAGAGTTGTACAAAATTAAAAACAAAAATGTATGGAATAAAACTAATCAAGTTTCATTTTCACATGTTACTGTCCTTTAATATACTTACGTCGATGAGTATTGTATGTGTATGAATACCAATGAAAAAGTTTTACTGATGTGAAGTTAGCCCACTGTACATAGCCCACATTTTAGCAAAGGCAAAAATGTGGGCTATCTTCACACTAGAGTAATCACCTTTGCTAAGGTACTTGATAATTGAACGCTACGAAATTATTGGAAAAACTAAGCAAAACTAGAAGTATAAGCATAAATAAAATAGGAAATTATGCAGAAATGTTTTTAGATATTAAAAAAAATTTTTTTTCTTGTATTTACCATATAGTGCATGTACAGCGTTGGCGAAAACATGCAATACATAAAGTGTGTATAAAAAAATTTTAAGAAACATGACATGTGCCATTTTTTGATATGTTTTAAAGGACGCTAAAACCTATCAGAAAAACATAATTTCATTGCCCTGTATAGGGTCCATCACCTCGAAATTCGCCAAAAACCGGTCCGCTCCATATACCCAAAACACTAAATTAGTTATAAGAGAACTTAAGAGAACTACTTATTAATTATTTGATTTAGTTATTGTAATTATATTGTAATTACTTTAGGTACCAAATTGTCTTTAAATAAAATAAGTTATAGGGCGTAATCTTGGAATATACGCCGTCATACCCAAAAGTCATAAACTGAGTTTTCGCCGATATAAATAATGAGAAAGAGAAAGCAGGCAGTCAAGTGGCTCCTAAGTGCACGCACAAACGCACACGAACATTTTTGACATAGCACATATTCTATTAGCCTATAGAATGTTTTGAACAAAATTATACGCGATTCATATTTAAAAAAATGACGACAACTCAATAACATGCATACAACTTCTTAAGCAAGTGTATGGACAAACGCTATTATTGCAAACAATTGCGCGTAATGTATAATCTTAGACATATATGTTGAAAAAAGACAAAAACATTATGTGTATAAAATCAAACATTTCATTAGCAAGTGAAACAAAAACATTATGTATATCAGTTGGAACGTTTCATTAGCAACATTATTGCAACATTTTGCCTTTACGGTCTTGTGTATATGGGGCGGACCGGTTTTTGGCGAATTTCGAGGTGATGGACCCTATACAGGGTAATGAAATTATTTTTTTCTGATAGGTTTTAGCGTCCTTTAAAACATATCAAAAAATGGCACATGTCATATTTCTTAAAATTTTTTTATAGCTAATTTAGTGTTTTGGGTATATGGAGAGAGCCGGTTTTTGGCGAATTTCGCGGTAATTGGTTCTATCTAGGATGATGAAGTTAGGTTTTTCTGATAGGGTTTAGCATTTTTCACGACATATCAAAAATCTGTAGTCTAAAAATGGTTGTAGGACGATTTTAACATTGCATTCTTTCAGTATTTGCAACGTACTTTTGCATGAGATTTACTAGCAATAACTAAGCATTTTTGTTTTTGCGTTTGTAATTAGCAGCTTATTATGTTTTATTTTATTTTATTTTACTTTATTGTTGTTTATTTCGCAATAAATTCTAACTTAGTCAAGACATTTTTAGCGAGGACACGAACCAAAGAAATGTGGGCTATCTTGGGAGACTAACTTCACTTCAGTAAAGTTTTGCTTGTAACATTATCTACAATTTCGACTTCAGTTCACGTTGATATTTACGTCAAGTACTTTTCTGTAGTTTAAATTGGCTTCTTCTACACCTTGAGCTGAACAATATCTGTATGAGTACACGTGTTTTTTATTATGTCCAAAGCAGACAAACATATTTTGATTACGTTTTATTCCAACAACTTCATATTATTCTGTTTTATATTTCCCCAAATATTTTTTTTTTTTTTGCTTTTCAAAACCCATTTGAACTTGTTTATCGATGACCCTAAAATATACAGTGGTTTTGTACGTGTATTTATTACAAAGAATATAATAAAGGTAATAATGGTTATTTGCCATAATAAACTTTCGACTTTTTCAAATTCTTAATTTTAACGGATAATAATGCCAAAGTCGATTTTAAAAATAATAATATTCAGAAGAACTTATGAAGTTATCATTTCTTGTATACCCACGCACTGAACAACTTAGAATTCTTTAGGATTTATTAAATAAGAAAGAGAATGTGGTTAGTAAGAAGGAATAAATAATATTTTTATTTATGAACGATATAAACGAATTCAATGCCAATTTCGAAATGGAAAAATGGCCAATTAAAAATTAATAACTTTAAGCAGGCCAACGAAATTGCTTCGTACAAATAATAATTTTCTGAGCGTGAAAAGAGAAATCCATAGGGTGGTCAAATAATTGTTTTTTTTTATTTGTAAAAAAACTATGTGGTGAAGTATATCAGCAAGTGTTTGCATTTATTTTAGATATTGACTCACTTTTCCACGAGCAACTGCACATATTTTACAAACAACTCATATAATTTTAGAAGGTACTAATGATGTAACACATAACCTCAAAGAAACAAAAGGTCGATGGAGTTACATCGCATGATCTCGGTAGCACGCTCCAATTGGTAGTTTTGGGGATGACATGGCCATTGAAATTTTCTCGCAATAAACCGATTATGTCGCCAGATATATTGCATCTTTCACCATTTTTTTTGAAATCGTATATTGTCCAAGTTGAAATCATCATTCGTTTCTGTATTGACGGTAACTCTCCATTGAGGGTAACTTCAATGACATTTTCATGTTCAAAATTGACACTTTCACCGCACAAAAATTCGTCAAAAATTTTTTAGAAGAGTAGATATGTAGCGGATAAAATTTCTTATATACGCAGTCGTTTAAACAAATATGAGCTTCGTCGCACATGCGCGAAACATTACTGTGCTTGCATTTCTTTCGTAATAAGTTTGAAACATTTCTGCACGCTTTTCAACTGTGCATCTATTGCATTCTACAAATAATGGCAAGATTCAAACAATTTATTGAAGAAAAATTTCATCGAAATTTCAAATCGATGATCTTATGTTATAATTTCTACATAAGCATTTATAATAAAATAACGGAGATATTTTGTATATCTACACCTATCGTACCTGTAGGTGTTTCGTTCTTTTAATGTAATTTTGTAATAAATCGTAAGCGTGGCTGTAGATGTAAAATTGATCCTATTATAATAATGTTGAAATTGCCTACCGTTGATAATAATGATGGGGCCACGATTCGTGTTTGTATAACACTACAATGGCATTGAATCTATCCATGCATGGTTTCTCTCTTGAGTGTTGATTTAACCTTTTTAATGTCAATTGAATATAAATTTTATGCACCGGTATTTATTCGTATATGTACGGCTGCATAATAACTACCGACAATATACTTATATTGTTTTACAATCGTTATTATCCTTTAAATGTTGACTAACGTAAAACAACACAATATCTACGATAACGACAGCATCAACAAAAATAATATTAATGGTGACGCGATTTTCTATTTAAATGTTTTCATAATTTTAATAGTCTTTATAAATACATAGGTGTACCTGAATGTATAATTGTACGCATACATATATATATATATATGTTTACACATAGAATATATATAAATACATATATATATATATATATATATATATTTATCTGAAAATACGGTGGTGTTGATGATAATGATGAAATGAAGAATTCCCGGAAACCACACATTGAAAAAGCTTTTCAATTATATTTTAATTAAATTTCATTAAGTGTACATTTTTTATACACAAGAATTGTAGTACATTTCTGTACACATTCATATTTAAACGGATTTTAATTAAAACTGAATTGTGTGTACATTTGTACATAAAAACAAGCATATATATATATCATTTTGTCTGTTTAATTTTAAACGCTTCTATTTTCATGCTCGGTGTTGAGGTTTTCTCTTACTTGCTTGTTAAAAGCTCTTTGTATAGTTTTCATATAATTATTTAATATATCATTCGAGAGTATGTTCACTTTATCATTCCACAGGTAAAATATTCATGCCGCATGCATTAGCACGATATTACTAAATGGTTCGGTTACGCCCGCTTTCCTAATTATTGAGTAGAATTATTTTGAATTGTTTTAGAATCAAAGCATGGAAGTCGACACAATAAAATTTATATAATTGGACAGATAATAACATATTCGATCGAGGTATATTATAATTCATTTCTTCGTCTCCCTTTCATTTATAAAGAAAATAATATATTTTTTACGTCCCTGATATGATTGGTTTTGGAAACAGTTCTTTCATTGGCATCTCTGCTGACCGTTTCCATTTAATTGAAAAAAATTGTAAAAAAATTTTCGCAAAGGAATAAAATTTAAAGGTAAATCAAATATCTGTTTTTCTTTTTTACATGTACATCGTAGAGCAGTACCACCGTAGATGGAAAAATTTTAATTATTTTCTCATTTGATGGAAATGCTCAAGGGAAGTAAAAATTTGAAATATTGTAAGCTGGAAATTTTAATTTCGTTTAAGGAACTCTCTCCAGATCGATTGCAATAAGGTAAGCTAAGTTAATGCTATCAAGTCAAACCCACATTCAACAAACCCAGAATTAGGAAAAACAGTTTTTGGAAACGTTTTGAAACAACACTGTCAAAATATGCAAATTCGACCAAAATTGGTCGATTACTTCATTGTTCCTTTTAATGTTAAAATTGTTGACCCATTAACATATTGCTTAAGATAATCCAAGAGGTAGAGTGCTACAGAGGTTTCGATATAAGCTGAGTACAATAATTTTCTCATTCTCTTTCACGTAATATTTTCTTTTATAATTTGCTTTTATTCTCTTCAAAAGGTAAAGAGGTCTTTACAGAATAAAACCTTTTTCATCATGTAATCATGCTTAAATTTCCTTAATCTAAAAAACAACACAATGCTTTATCAGGAGTTCTATGCGAAAAACTAAAAACACTAACCGACACAAACACAGACAGGATAAAAACTTAATTACACCTTTTTATAATGTCCAGCTAAGTCTTTAAACTTTAGCAAACATTTTGAACACTGTACATATACGTGCGTACGTTTGTACACTAGTTTGATCAAAAAATAATATAATATATCGAATGAAAAATCGTTATTCGCTCTTGCCAATCACTGATTGTCGCCTTTAAGGTACTTCCCGCAAACGCAGTTACGCTAGCGTTTTTTTCCCATTCTCAAAGTGCTCAAAGAAGATTTTAAATACTTTCTCCGATTCGTGGTTTACCACCTCTTCAATGAAGTCAAAACGGTTTTCGACTTGTTGGACAAGCACAAATCGCACAGTGGTTAAAGAAGGAAAGCACGCCTTTTCTGCGAAATGGTTTCGGAAAACCAATGCAGTGCCGCACTGTGAATTATCGTGGTGCGAATGCCAGTGGTGCAAATACCCATAATTTCGGCTTATTAAGGCAAATTGCTGCACGCACATGAAACATAACAGAATATTCTTAGTTAATAGTTTTTCCTATTGAAACCAATTCGTAATACAAAACACCGCAATAATCCCAAAACCCATCAACATGACCTTGATGTTTGAGCGACTTTGATCAGATTTTTCTGGGTGTGGTCACTTTTACCATGACATTCGCTCGACTAGTCGATTAGGGGTGGCATCTAAGTCTCATATCATGTAATGATATGTTTCATAAGGTCTTGGTAGTCACAAACAATTGCTTCACAGATGTCAACCCGGCTTCTTTTTGGATGTTTTTCGAACCAATTTGAAGCGATTTGAAGCGTTTGACATATAAATATTCTTTTAAAATCGTTTGCGTTGCTCCAAATGAAAGTGCCACAACATAATCAAAGTTTATAATTGTCAAGCGACGATTTTTGAGCACCAAATCTCTGGTTTTCGTCGATAGGCGATGATAGTCATCCGCGGCCTTGTTCATCTTCCACTCCTTCTCGGTTTTCTTTGAAATCTTTTTACCGATTTTAAACACCTTTTTACGACATAGACTCATCATCGAAATGCAAGCACTTTGCTCAACAAAATCAGAAAAATCGAAATACTCACCTTTGTATGTTTCCAAACAACATGTGATTTTGCAGCAATTAAATATATCAACATGAAACAGTACATGTATCTTAAAGATATGAAAAAAATTATTTCATGATTTTAAATGATAAACTCATCCTATTTTTCGATCACAGTGTATATTATTGGGTAATCTAAAAACTATTCAACTCAACAATAAAGGTAACTTATGTTTTAATACGAAAATCTCGATTTCCGTAACTCTGAAACTTTACTAATCGTAAAATTACACGCTTCCGACAGAAAATCCTAAATTTTTGTATTAACCTGGGCTTAGTTTAAAATAATATTTGGCTTAAAACTGCTTACATATTATAAAAAGTTGTGTGGTTTGTTATTTTAATTACAAATTTAGTCTTATTCTGCAGTTACGTTTTCGTTTGCTTAACTAAACCATTGTTTCGATCGCTCTTTTTCATCGAATAAGAGCAGTTTATGTGCTTCGCAAATATTTCCAAATTTATTTTAAAAGAAAAAAAGGTGTTCATAAATGTATGGGCTGTTACATGTTGCATATTACAAAATGGAGGCGTGGTAGCTTCCTTTTCCTTACCTTACTTCATTTATTATGCCGCTGCAGGCGTAAATTTTAATTTATCAAAAAAATGAAATGGTTTTTTTTTAATTTATTTTATTTATTTATATGTATTCCGAAAGTAATACAAAGCCCTTCAAGGTCGTAGATCGCAGGCGATATGTGAACATACATATGTTATATTTATATCTGGTATGTCCAGAGGAATTTTTTGGTTTTACTTTTCAGACAATCGATGGACTCTAAAATAACGCGAGGAATGACAGACCGCGAGAAATAATTCGAAATGTACAATATGCCTGTTAGTTGTAAATTGAATTGGGTGAAAGCCTCCCAAAATCCACAAAGGCCATTGCGAAAGCCTTTTAATATTTAAGGATCTAATCAAAATATAGAATGGACAGTTTCTATATATCGCACGTTATGAGCTAAGGACAGTTCACATCGGTACAATCAATCGGAGTTAGAGTTTTATCCCTGAAAATTGTCTCTCGAATAAGCTGAGCACAATGCAGATATTACGATATTGTAGTTTTTTCTCAAGAAGGAAACTTCAACCAAGTCAAATTAATTGAAAACGTGATGTGTCGTCGACAATTTGTATGGAAGCAGGTCGTTAATATTCCAGCAAATAGCTGCAGCTTCACTTAAAGATATGATGGTAGAAAATTAGAGCGAGCCGAATTTCTTTGACTATGTAAGTTGTTACAGATCACAATCTTCTGGGTTATTATGCATAGGGTGTAGCTGTTTGGGAGCTAAAGAAATATCACATTTAACACTATCGCATCGATGCTGGGTTAACAATGAAGATGACCAAAATGTGTGAGGGGTGCTTTCAAATCTTGCCAGTAAGATTACGATTGCGATAAAAATCATGATAATAATGAGTGCCGAAAGCATGTTCAATACTCTTGAGTATCTCGAACATCTATGTAATGTGGCCTGCGGGGCAAGTATTCTGCAAAGAGAAAAGAGATTTGTCCGCCTGTGAAGTCCTTTAACAAGGCTAATCAGCTTTTGTGGAGGTGTAGAGTTGCCCATATGTCATACGACGCACTTTTTTTTTGTAGATGTGGTTTTTAATGTTTTTATCTTTAGCACAAGCCTGCGCAACCATTACTTAGTGCTCTTCTCTTCTTTTATTTATTATTTCTCATAATCATCATCGTACTTATCCGTTTAGCGAGTGGATATGTCTTGGATCGTTGGTCATATTCAAAAAGATAAGAAAAATAAAAGTGCTCATCATTAATGTTCGATTTGGAAATGCAGTCGAATTGAGTGCGTCATCGTCTGTAATGGAGGCTTTATTGGATATTTAGTAGACATTTACATAAACTCAAGGGTTTATTAAGATCGTGTAAAAATGTTGTAGAACTATGGTGTATTTTGCTACTTTCATGAAGTTATTCGTTTATATATTCGTTTGTCATAAATAATGAAAGCGAACTGTGTATTTCATATATTTTATCACGCGAGTAGGGTTGAATTCGAACATCAGGGCAATCTTAATACAAAACGAAAAAGTTCCGTTTTAGGTTGGAATTTCCAAATTTTTTGCCTTTTTGAATATAATGCCGGCGAGCTCTGATTTTCGAAAATACATAGAAAATTTCATGTTTCTGTCTGAATGTTTACGACCGCAGAAATTTCACAGAAAAAAGGATGATCGATAGATAAGCGTAATATAATCAGTAGAGAAACTCACGTTGGCCAAAAACAGTTGCAGTTCATAAACTATTGATTATGTATTTTTTAATGTTACAAACAAAACTACAAACTAAGTACACCTTCACACTTCGTTAATGGATATGTAAAAAATATTGCAATCAGACAGTTTTCTGTTAAAATTGTAAGGCGCTTAACTCTTAAAATCCATACATTTATCAGAGCAATCATTAATTAAACGATGCACAGCGAACGCTTATGTGTATTTTGCCATAAATTACATGCAGAGTCTGCTGTTTACTGTTTATGAGTAAAAATATAAACTACATTTTTTATACACATAGCGGGCACTCACCAAAAATTGAATACAAGTCAGGCTGCTTCATTTGTGTTTAAATCTGTGGACGTCGTAGATATTATGCGAAGAGTTGGGCCGAAAAAAGAACTTAAGCTGAAAACATAATGCAAACGATTATGATAATGACGATGATGATGATGATGATGATTATGATGATGATGATAACAATGGTGATGGAATTAAGTTGAAATATGTTTATTAATAATAGTTGTCATAAGTTTTGTCACACAAAATATTAACTTGAAACACAAACATACAAATGAGACTCTCCTCAGACACACTCATCATCATTCGTTTTAACTGGCTGATCTTTGGTTAAAACATTTAACGCAGTTCCTTACGTACAATCCGCATACGAGCAGAGCTTACAATATACACACACCGCTGTCTAATGAATTAAGATACGTAACTTTTGCTTTCTATAATTGCATTGTATATGTACTCGAAATGATACCTTAATTTATATACTTTTTCTCTCTTCTCTTTTATAGGTGACACGCATAAGTGAGGAACAACAACATGCGTTCACTTACTGGGGAAATAGGTTTGACATATTTTTTTTTCGTTGCCTTTGTGCATTCTTCCTCCATCGCAGTTTCGTAAGGATAAATGCATGACCCGCTTATTTACATATTTTTTTATTTTTTCTAGTGTAATATGTGTAAACAAAAACCCAGAGTTATTTTTGTTATTATGTTATTTTCATTTTTATTCTATTTTGTTCTTTCCTAACAACTCATAAGAGTCATTGTTGGGCTTTTGTCGATGTCTTGTTTGCATTTATTTGCATTCTTCAAGAATACTTGAAAAAAAAAAAAAACAAATAAAAATAAAAAACTTTATTGCCATACACATGTAGGCAGACAAATAGCAGCAGCGGCAACAACAGGCGTACTTAAAGCCACGCGTATGTTATGTCACTTTGCTTTCTTTATTTCTTTACGTCAACATATACTAACGCAGTAGTATTAATCTACGCATTGCACTTTGAGGTGCAACTTGCAACAACTTGCACCACCTGACTGGGCTTCACGTAGCTCATATGTCTGTTGTTGGCGTGAGAGAAGGGAAGAATGAAGCAAAAAAATAAATGAAAAGAAAAAACAAAATAACATTATTGTTATTATTTTCTTTTTTTTACGATGTCTGCTGTGTTCGTGTGTATATGTTTGTGTTTGTGTTTATATATAGCAAAGAAAGAACTCTTTGAAAAATATTCTATTATATCAACAATATTTACCATTAGTTGTGTACCTTTCGTTCATTCATTTATTCATTCGTTCATTCATCTACGTACCATACATGATACGGTTGTAGCTGTTGAAAATTCTTCAGGGGAAGAGATTATTCTTTCTAGTGTTGTACAATTTCACACTTGCCACCAATCTACGTTTCCTTCTTAATGTTTTTGTGTCGATGTGTATGTGTATGGGTGTGTTTGTGTATATTTTATGTGTGCGCTTATATTTGGTCTTGGCTTGATAATATTTAAATACGATTTTTACATAGAATGCACGCCTGCAATGAGTCTTGTTACATAATTGCTGTTACATTTCTATTCTTTAAAGTCTAATTGCGAGCATGCAACCAGTCAGCCAGCTAGCTAGACAGAAAAATAGATGATTCAAGAGTCTTTATGAATTTAAAAATCTGTGTTGATGCGATAAGTACTCTGTTGCTCCTGATGACTCGATGATGATAAAATAGGAATAAGCTTTTTTAGAATATTATCTATCATTATTGTTTTTATTATTAGTATTTTTTTTTATTTCAATAGACATGTTCATAATAATTCAAAGAAACAGAGAACACTTAAAACAAAGAAAAAGAGAAAAGTAAAAAAGTTCACGGACAACTTGAAAGAAGCCTTGAATATGTAGCTTTTCAAGAAGGTATCAGTGGGCTAATCGGTGCTATTTAAAGCTAACAAAATCTTTCATCGTCACGTGATAAAAGCCCGACCTAAAGACAACACGAGAAATTTTCACAAAAAATGATTTGTTAAAGTGGCCACATATTGGTTCAATACACTTTTCGAGCGAAGTTCACTGCTTCAGTGCGCCCGTCAAAGACCGTCAAATTCCTGAAAACAACCATCAATCTTATACTTAAGACTTAGACTAGATCACGTAAAGAGACGAATTAAACTTCAACTTTATGATTTTAGCTATTGCGGCAACACATATGTGAACTGATGCCTTGTCGTCATGATATGCGACTTGCTTTTCCCTTAAAGTCGAATTTTTTACTCCATTGCTTAACTCAAACCCTGTAATAAATTTGTTTAATGCTCGCTCATGTTGTTTTTTTTTTTTTTTTTGAAGACCAAAAGCGAGAACAAAACACCGACGTCTGGACTTTGCCAGATTTCTTGGCGTCGTCTTCCTTTTCGCAGTCAATTGCGTTTTCTTTTTAATTTGTTTCAGGTTTTTGCCATGAATCCTATGAATCGATGAATAAACTTTGCTGTGAAACATGTTTTTCTCTTATCGTGAGACAACTCGGCACACGCGGCGCCATTTTGAACACAGTATCTAAATTTGCAGTCACTATGCAACATACAATATATTTTCAAACGCTTTTTGACATCTGCTGGAGTATCCAATCTTCATGCAATGCCATCTTCATGCAATGCCATTTTTTGGATCTGCTTCATAATTTGCAAGGTGGTCACCCTTTGTAGTCGACGACTGCGATGTTCGTTGAGGCACCTAACGTTGTATTGTTATAAACGACCTGCCCCATGATCGATTCTAACTCGGTTTTGGCACTAGTTGGGCTGGGGCTTATTTTTCCATGTTGTAACTCTTGTCAAAGTAAGCATGAGGAACGATTGCAATTCATGGCAGAAGAAAGATGAAAGAACATTGGTTATTCTGTTGCGCACATATTGTGCTAAAAACTAGCAAACAAACTATGAAATGAATCCTACTTGAAAACTTGAACTATTAATCCTGTTCTCAAACTGTTAACCCGGTGACTGAATCCAATAAGAAATTTTTATTTTACAAAACTTCTCTATATTGTTGCAAAGATAGATCCAAAAATTGATGGAGACAAACCAAGTGAAAACAATTTTTTCTTTGTCGACGTAGATGTAACCAATATGATATTTAGAGCGGATAAGCACACTTATTGTGCTTTAAACCCCAATACACGCATTATTATGTCAGATTAGTAATAGGTTGTTATGAATATTGAAATTCGTTAAAGCGTCTTCTTCAAGGACTCATTTTCTACGTTTGTAATCCATCAAATTTTAGCAAAAAATGTAAGTGTACTTTAGTGTATCACCTGTTTATGTTGACAGTGGAGCAAGTCCATTTTTGTAAAGAATGAAGATAATGACGATTATATGTAAAAGTTAATAAGATCTTTTTATATGTTAACAATTGAGTCAAAAAAACTCAGATTCCCCAATATTTACCATATATAAATAAAATATATAAATGAAATAAATAAAATAAAGAAAAATTTAGAAAGTGATGCAAGTCCACCTTATGTTAAACTCTAAACAACATATGTGTTGAATATATGTTGAATATATATATATATATATGTTGAATCAAGAATCATAATGATTAATTTAATAAGTATGGTTGAAATAAAACTACAGCATTCAGAGGAGCGCAAGGGGTAGCACCTTCTTATTTCAAGCAGTGCGAAGAACGGAACTTTTTCTTCGTTGGAAAAATTTTCTGCTATCTGCTATCTGAATTTTGTTGAATCCATATTCTGTGGACGCTGCGTAATTTTTGTTACGACTCTCTTATGTTGCACCAGAGACAAGAAATACATTTTTACTGCCAAAATCCACGGTCGGATTAAGTATATTCTACCCTAATAAATACATAGCCTAAATGACATTAACGTGAAGTTAGCCTATCATGCATAGCATTACCTATATATATATATATATATATTTCATGACTAAGCGGCATCAAAAAAAGGGAAGAAATATATATATATATAAATAAAATGTATTGAAAATTTAATGAAATCAGAAAATATAAGTATACATGAAAAAATATAAATATGTTATGTTTATGAAAACATAAAAAAAAAAAGTTAAGTATTATTAGGTATCATCCGGCGTGCGCATATATTTGCCGAAAATTTACGATATATAAAGTGATCAAATAAGGTTCAGACATTTTTAATTTGAAGGAGAAACGAAATGATATATCGACATGTTTGTTTTTGTGTATTATTTATTGGTTCATGGCATTTCTATATAAATCGCCTCTGAATTTTTATAAAACTGTAGTTCTGGAATACCAATTTCCGACGAAAATCTGCCCTTATTGCACCAATAACACGAGTAAGATTTTAAGATAATTTAGTGTTTGCACGTTTTTGGTGTAAACGGACGAGTTAACATTACCTCAAAGAAAAAAATCGAATAGTTATGAAGGTATATCGCATGGTATAGGTGGACTTTCTTTTGCACCGTCAGATTGCACAGTCATTGAGCTTTTTCTCCCAATAAATCGATTGTATCACAGATAGTCTGCAATGCCAATTTCATTTTAAAAATAACATTTTCATCCAATAAAACACACCAAACGGTTAATTTTTATGAGTCCATCGTCACCAGAATTCCACACATCCCGCATCCATAAAATATTGGATTAAGTATAACTAAAGATGAGGTGGACAAAATAGTGTAAAGTCCTTGCGTATACTCTATATTTATTTATTACATTACGTAATAAGTGAATTTGCAATTTCGTCATTCGAACATACTTTTGTTCATGTAATGGATTGGATAGATTGGGCGCCTTCTGTAATTGAACATCCATGCACATATAAATGCACATAAACACCACATCGTCGTCAGCAGCAAAAAAATTAGTTTGTAGGTTCTTAGGATAAAAGACTTAGTATTCTTTAGATGTGTATTTTTGCACGATTATTTAATTTTTGTATAATTACTTTGGTAGCTTCTCAAAACGCTTAAAGGTCTTTATCTGATTTGATGAAAAATCTCTCTACATTTGAAAATATGTTTTGCGTATTTTAAATGAACTGACGTTAAGGCAAGTGTAGCTTTATGTTGAATACTGTTTGTTTTATCATAAAATTGCTGGGCAATGAATATAAAATATAAAGTACGATAGTAGTCGCTTAAGTGGCGGAAGTAATTGATCGAAAAAAAGATCTTTTCATAACAGATCAAGAAGTCAATTGGTCAATTGATAATCACCGTTTTTACAAAGTGACGAGTTTCGATTAAATCTTTACTGAATCGTAAAGAATAAACCCAGGTGAAGAAATGAGAAGTAACGAGGAAAAGAGAAATATTCTTACACTTTAATTGAAATCCCCGATATTGAAAGGAAACATAATCCCAGGATAATAGGTATAAAAAAGTACATATTCAATATAAGGACTTCCTTCGTCTTTCATTTATTGTAAGGTTTTAATGCTTTCGATCAAAAATATTGTCATTGCTTTTCACTTGCAATCCAGTTCAGTTCGTTTAAGTTTGGTTAATAATACAAGTCATTTTTCAACTATAGAAAGCATAAGATTAACATGCAAAGTGCGTTGAGGATTCGTGGTAACAAAATAATTCATATGTATGTACTACGCAACGTAAAAGTCAATATGTATAATCAAGTACATTTATATTAGGATTGTGTTCGTTTGTTGGATATAGAGGTACATGAAGTATATATATGCATACGCATATATATGCATTATAATGTGGCCATTGTAATTGCATTTCTAAGTCGGTATATGTGTTGTACATAATTCATTCATGCTAAACTCACGCTTATATTCAGTACATTCCCGCAAGCCTTTTCAAGTTATTATTTCTGCAAACTTTGCTCGATTATGCGAGGGACCGAGAGGAATAGCAGGGCGAAAGGGCTGAGTGTCGAAGAGTTTTGCATTAAACATCCTTAAATTGTGTATAGCAAGCGGACAAACAAACATACGTTTATATAAGCATGCTGCAAAATTGTATTATTGCTGATGTTTGTAATGTTCTGTCCTTTTTGCTTTGGTAGTATAGAATTGTTGTATAGAATTTCCGTTCTGTAGCAATTTAAATTTCTGTCAGTTGCGCACACAATTCAGATAACAATTACTGCCACAACCATGCACAGTACATTTGCACAAATACTATGTGCACGTATCTCTTTTTCTCTCTCTCTCTCCCTTTCTCTCTCTCTCTGTTATTTACAACCATCCATTTATTATTGACTTTTACTATTCTCGTATATTTACTGCAAAATCATTATTCGCAAGTTACGTCTATTAAATTTTTTTTTTTACTTTTTTCTGTTTTTTTTTGTTTTTTTTTTTTTTGTTTCATATATGAATTGCCATAACTCTAAACACATATTTTAAGCTTATTCTTATTGTTGTTTTTTAAATGTGTTGTTCTTGTTGTTGTTACAATGGAAATGCCTGAAATACTACCACTATTTAACATGACCATAACCGACTTCAATAAATCATTCATTGTACAGACCCCCAATTATTTGTCAATTTATGTCTCCTTCAAGGGCACTAGACTATAAATAATTATGCTGCTGTTATTGCTTTTGCTGCCTCTGCTTCTGCTGCTGCTATTATTCTTGTAGTTTTTGTTGTTGTTGTTATTACTCTCGATGTTGCTATTTTTGCTCTATAAATACATATACTAGTTTTAATGTAGTTGCTGTTTAACATGCTCTTGCTATAGTTACTGAGATGAAGACGTTCGACGTTATGCTGTTTATGTTGTATTTTGTTGCAACCACCAACGGATGTTGTTTGCTATAAAATGAAATACTGAGAATCAGCATTAAACGTAGCTGCTCTTGTGCTAGATAGTAGTAAGTACTTATTAAAATTACTTAAATTTTGTCTTTAAGCCCTATGCACATATCAAAGCTTTATTTATTTCATTGAAGTTACTTAAATATTAATTAATTTCTTCATTGTTTGATATTTCTCCTATTGAATCTACAACTTCGAATGTTTAAAGCCAATTGATACCAAATAACTTTGGTACTCATTTATATGGAGCTTATTCAGGTATAATATTTATGAAAGATAATCATTTGTGTTTTTGTTTCTTCATTAGAATAGTCATCTAGAAAATGATTTCTCGTAGAACGTAGATGAACACCAATCGACTTGTGATGTTTAACAGAAGAAAATTTCGATACATTGATAATATGCCTGATGAATAAATAAGAACTATCTAAGTTGCTGTATAAAGAGAAAAATTTTGGAGTACATTTTGATAATTGAATAAATAAAATATTTATATAAATATAGCCACGCCAGTATATAAGATATCACTCAATAAGTCTCCGGTCTGACAAATATATGACAACCCTATTGACAGGCTCATATGATTTCTGGGTAGTATGTTTCAAAATGTTATGACGTTCTGACACTTTAGATTGGACAAGCAGATTAGTTTGTTGGTTACAATAATATCAGTGACCACAGTCTTGTCATTTTCAAAGGGATGGACAAACAAGAATTCTGTGTGTTGATTACAAATTTTTTTTGATGGGGAAAAATACTGACTTTATAAGCGTTATGGAGACTTTGTGTTGGGGTAGTTAGCTATTATTGAGGGGTATGCTGAATTTAAACGCAATGATGCGCAAGTCTCTGGTCGCTCAAAATCGTCAGTTGTTCCCGAACCAATAAAAAAAGTGCTGAAATCGTTTTAGAAGACTGGAAACTAAGACAGCTGGTGTCTTAAAGATATGAGGAGGCTATGTTCTTACTATTTTGTATGAACATTTGTCCATGAGATAACTCTTTGGGAAGCAGGTGTGATGTTTGCTCAGTGTTGACAAAAATGTGGTGATGAATCAAAGCACTATTTGGCACTGGTTAGGCAATAGAAAAAGTTTTCTTTATTCGATAAGTGACAAGGGATGAAATATGAATTCATCGTTGCACTTCAGATTCAAGTCGGGAGTCCCGACGAAACCCATTTAAAGCGACCGAATAAGTAATGTGACTGAAACGATTATAACTTGCAAACTAATTGTCAGAAGGTGATCAAAATTTGATAAGTACTGTTTGGAGGTTGGCACTATCCGGAAATCGTATGAGCCTGTCGACATTGTGTCTTATTGAGTGATGTGATATATACCATATTTTATTCAAAGGCAAAACGATGTCATTTATAAACTTACAAATGTATGACATTTGAAATCATATTTTTATAAAATGTGTGATAATTTTGTTGTTCTATTTGCAGCAGATAGAAATATTCATCACAGAAAAGTATGTATAATATAATACATTCATGATCAGAGTAAGTCTCACGATCGTTTTTACAATGTTTGCTTCTTCCTCTGTCTATTGTCTGTTGATGGAATATCTGTGTTTCGAAAAGTTGAGATAAAATGCAGATTCTTGTGATCCATTTACATTCGCAAGTAAGACAACGGTCACAATAGGTACAAACCGTTTCACTACACAACATCTACAGCTAAACCCAAGAAGTAGCGAATTAAGGAGAAATAATTGCACGATTCACTCGAAAACAAAAAAAATCGTGATTAAAACTTTAGCTCGTGGTAGGTTCAAGTATAGTTATATACCGAACCATTTGTGATGCAGAGTATATTAAGTTTGTGAAGATGTGTGTAACATCCACAAAAACTTAAGCTAAACCCACTTTTTATTATATCAATCAATTCAGAATCATTCTTGTAAATCTATGCTTATCAGTCTGTCCGCCTGTCCATCTGATGTCCGTTGGTGTACTCTCGTGTTCAACTCCCCACAAAATAATAGACTTTTTGATAAGAGGGTTAACTTTGCTAAATGTAGAACCCGTCAGTTTACGTTTTGGTCTTTCTTCTATAAAAAAGTTTTCCACAAGGTATAACTGTAAATGAAAACATCTACTGGGCGGAGTGGTACAGGATCTATAACACTCTCACTTGTTGTAAGTAGTGATTTCATTCATAAACCTCCTAAAAAAAGAGTCTTCTAAAAACAAAATTGAAAGCATATGTTATGCATATGTTATGCGCTTAATAAGGACAAGCCCCAAAAAAAATGTAGTAATTTCAGTTGTTTTTTTCTAAAAGTTCGATTTGGCGCACCATTGAGCTTATTTTCAAATCAAACCCGTTTACCACCAATTTATACCATGTAGGCTTAACAATACAGATGGAAACAATTCAATCTTTTCCATAGTAATAGTAATGGTAATTTTAATATATAAGCTGATAGACAATGAAGATTACAGACTGTTACAACTATTTAATGCTTAAACATATATATACATAATAATGCTTAATAATATATATAAGACGTTTAAGCTCATAGATTAATCTTATCTAGCAATAGAAAAAATAAAGACAAGAATTTGATTATAAAGCTTTCTTAGAGGACTGTTGCCTGCTAATTATCAGCAATGCATCATATACTCTTCGAGCCGATGTCAACCAATAGATAAATCATTTCAAAAATACGTGAATGGAAAGATCGAACTATACAATCGAAAGTCCGAGCAACAGTGCGTACAAAATGAAATTTGAAGTCAATTAAAAAAATCAAGCCTTACTAAATAAACTTTTGGAACTCTGAGATTTTTTCTCACGTACACGGACTTTTATACTTGAACATGGTATAAGTCTATTCATTTTCCATGTATTGAGATATTTTTTGCTATTAGTATTGTTGTTATTCAACTCTAATCAATGCTATCTGCTCTTCTTTTTTTTAAAGATAAGGATTTAATAAAAATGGCTTTAATGAATTTAAATATTTTATTGAGAGTATGTGCTCGAGGCACTTTCAAGATGTTCAAAGGGTTACACATTCTAAGGAGAGTCTTTGAATTTTGGAGAAGTTACGACATTTACAAATAATATGTTTAAGCGCAAGGTTTCTTCCGCAATTTCGAATTGGAAGGGCATATTTCTTAAGGCTCCGTTCAAGTGTTGCAGTAACATGACCAAGGCGGACTCTTGCAAATATATCGATTTGGGTTTTTTCGGCCTTAATTGGATCTGCGAGTGGAACGGGATTAATATCGATTTTTTGTCGATTTCCTCTTTAATTTTTTTTGAATATATATTTGGAGGCCAAACTTTTCCATTAGTCTGTTCATAATTATAAAGGTGCCGAAGCTGCGGATTTGGATGCTGGATCTGCTCCCTCATTTCCAGAGAAACAACTATGACTGGGAATCCAAAAGGTTTTGATTTTGTCTCCGTAAGCGGCATTACTACTTTTTACTTTGGCAATGGTGCTCCAGACGGAAATCGAAGGGCTACGGATAGCTTTTATTTCCAACAAATTATTTGTGATGATAACCGTTTTGAGTTTAGTTTCCCGAGCAAAGTTTTTGGCTAGTTTCTATTGTAAATATTGACGCGCTTTCGTGTGGTGTATGGTTAACTTGGACTTGCCTTGTGGCATCTCCTACTACATAGGCAGGAAACAGGCCATCACTCTCTCAACTGTCGGTAAAAAGAACATGCAAACCATTATTTTTCAAGCAATGAGCTTTCTCTGCGATTTGTTCTTTGAAGACGCGAAGATGAGGGTATACTCATTTCTTTTTTCCCCTGATGTATGTAACAGCCAAAAAGAAACTTCAGAGGCCCTATGAAGTATATATATTACTAATCAGCGTGAAATTTTGAGTTGATTTGGCCATGTCTGTCCGTCTGTGCGTCTATATGGTGTTTGCTGTTGGCAGTCTCCTGCTCACAAAAATATAGATATGGACTTGAAATTTAATAAAAACATTGGAAGTTTGTGCACGTAGGTTTGTATGGAAAATGGACCAAATCGGTCGCAGCGCAAGCGCGCAGTGGAGCGTAAACTGAACGCAAGTCCGTTTTTTTTAACAAAACTTTTTTGATTTTTGCTCGTTGTTTGAAAATTATAAAAGGTAGAAGGGTGAAATTTTCTACATTCACTTTACGAAGCACTCTGCTTCTTACGTGCAAAGACGGAAAACATGCGCCATGCGTAAACAAAGTTACAAGTCACTAAATCTTGTTTTTTCACTTTTTTAAAGTTTTTTGCTTATTTGTCATAGCGCGAACTAGACAGAATGATCAAAACTATTTTGTATAAGGTAAGATAAAGAAATAAATGTAAACAGCAAATTACTTCGTTAAGATAAATAAATAAAAAAAATTATATCTCTTTTACAGCTACTATAGTGAGGTATTCATCGTAAATAAGTGATATTTGAGGCAATAACCATGTCGTTATATTTCTACGTTGTTATGGGTGTTGACGTTTTATACAACAGCCACATAATAATTTTGCCGAGGGTTCTTTAGGTATCTTTTGTTTAAAAAAATTATTTTACATGGAGCATTTTTTTCTACGCCAAATTTGTAAAAGTGCTGCCCAGTTCATCCCTTTTTAACCTCAAGCCGCATACATTCAATCATTTTATAATTTCTTTGCCCGCATTTTCTTCTCCTGTTTGATATATTGTCTTTTTTAGATGTTTGCTTGAGACAAAATCCCCCTTTTCATATGAGAGCGGACCAGTCGGCCAGCAAAAGTACTCCTTGCTGTCCATTAGGTCTTTTCTCTTGTGTAGCTCTGTTCAGTTATTTTATCTATTGAACATAGAGTTCCGTGTTGATGCAATTCATGCAATTTTTAATCGATATTCCCTTATCAATGTTACCACACGCATAACAGCGCTGATGAAGACCTTGTTTCATGAGCGCTAAGTGATTCCTTGCGCTGCTTCGTATCATTTGTTAGTAATGACTCGGGAAAAAAATCGTTGCTTGCGTCTATGAGTTAGCCGATAAAAACCAAGCAAAAAGGGTGTGGAGGAACTGAAACACTAAACATAAAGAGTCTCCGATAGAAAAAAACATTCCCTTTCAAATGATTGAAGCCGTTATGCCAAAAACATTCAATGAAAGGCGGAATGATGAAATTTAAAAAGAAGACGGACACTTAGTTATCAACCTGAAATATATAAATATTGCGAGGACGTTTCCGTCCTTTTCCGAGGCTGAGGTAGCTCAGCGGCCCAGGGGAGAAAAATAACGCAAGAATATTTATTTGTTGCGGGACTTGCCGTGTTTGCCTTTACTCCTCGCACTATTTTGTCTTGATTAAGTAAAACCGCGAACGGTGTTTTTCTAGTTGCATTCATTTTATATCCCTCGTGCTAATTTTATAATTCCTCACTATAACGCCATACTTCATTCAACGCACTATTCTTTACTACTCTATCATTACTGGCTCGTTCGAGAGCCTGACAACGACGACCTTACTCCTCGCTCGTTCGCGAGCGTCCCCTCCACTCTTCACCTATCCTAAGCTCTTCTTATGCTATCCTTATTCTATTCTTATTCTATTCTTAATCTATTCTTAATCTATTCCTATTCTACTTTAATCTATTCCTATTCGATGCTTAAGCTATTCTTATTCTACTCCTACCCTACTTTAATCTACTCTTATCCTACCTTAATCTAACACCTCTTTCCCTCCTCAGAGACGGAGAACCCGTGAGGCCAAAACGAGGGACGACTTTGGGTTCTCACAATATATATAAATATGTATACATATATATGTATGCATAACTAAAACGTATTAACACTGCTTTAAAAGCTGGAAATTATATTTACCTTTGGAAATTTAGCAAATTGTAGGCGTGTCTGCCGATCCAATGAATATTTTGGATGATTCTGGATTATATTTGTGTACATATTTAGATCAACATCAGTTGTAAGCGCATTTATGGATGAATCGGGCTTAATTTTAAACTCGATATGTGATCATATAATAAATCGAAAGTTCCAGTTTCCTAACTCAACATCACGTACATCATAAAAAATCGTCCTTAACCTTTAACGGGACAGCTACTCCATGCTATAAATTTCGATGTATCCTGCTCAGTTAAGCTATTAACAGCATAAAATGCATTTTTATGAAAACAAGGTTTACTACTTTCAGTGGACAAAAATAAAAAAAATTGTATTTCTTATTGTGCGGAAATCACAGATTTATATAGTTTCATGAAATCAATCCACAAACGATAAAATTCTTCTACATATGTACGTCTAGGTCTATGTGCTTGTAAATTTATTGGTTTAAAAAATTACTTATGATTTGTATAATTTTGTTAAATTTACTTCTTGTAGGTCTCCATACGGCCAGACAATAAAAGGCGTGCCTACCAATGAATTTATTATATAATAGCTATCGCATATCATTGCTCTAGCAGGTAATTCCAATATTACTTTAAAACATTTGCGACAAAGTGATTTGTTTTTCGCTTTTTGTGTTTGTTTATTTGTATACCCTACACCACTTTTGCTAAAATGGTATATTAATTTGAGCTAGAGCCATTTTACATTATATTGATCGATGCAAAATCATTTTCTAAATCAATATAAGTTTATCTGCTCGTTCGTTTTTCTTGTTTTCAATCTGCAGCTCGCAATTTTTCAGATATTTCCATGAAATGTGGTACATTGATTTGCTTTCGCCTAAGTATAAACCCTGCTGAAATGGTTCGGACCAAGCCACTTTTTCGAACACTTCCCATGTAACACTTTACTTTGAAAAGTTGTTATATGAAATCTCTATTAAACGAAGTGGTGTAGGGTATATAATGTTAGGCCATATCCTACTATAGTGTATTTACTTGTTTTATATAAAGTTCTATACGCGTTCAAAGCATATAGACCTCAGTGTAATTGTTCAAAGGTGAGCTAACGTTCAACTGTACGACTACATTTTTTATTGTCAGGTTTCGTTTGGTGATCTCAATCTGAAATAACAATAACAAAAACATGTTAAATTCAAAAAAAAATTTTGTAAAAAAAACTTAAAACGAAGCAAACAAGTTTTCCCAGCAATCACAGCTGAACTCGGAGGCAGCTTGAGAAATTTAATCCCAACAGAAAAAGAAAAAAAAATAAATAAATAAATAAAAATATTGTTTAAATTAAGTTTTGAAATGAGTATATTAGAGGAGCACAACTGACAAGTGTGCAAACGTAGACTATATGAATGTGGGCAAGTTACACTTAGTGAAGTTGAATAAGCGGCTTATACAAGATTGGTATTCATTATCAGCGATAAGAGTAAACTTACTTAAGAATAACATGAGGTAGCCCAAGCGAACAAACTTGGCAAAGACCGTAGCAATTCGTAGATGCTTAAGAACTTTTATGGTGATGTTGAGTAAAAATGACGGCTAAAATTATGAAGGCGGAATATGAGCATTGTGCCCAGATGTTACGTGTTTGGTGGCTGACGATACCGGCCATTCTATGTGTGAAAAGCAAGCTTTCGGGCACTCAATTTCACCAGTCATTGCAGCAATTAAATTAGTTTGTAGGCATTTTAATTGCCTTCATGCTACACTATCGATCCGAACACTACAATTGCATTACCCTTGCTGACGCCAGGAGCATGGCGCAACCTGCATACGCAAACATATACACTCGCGTTTAATAAGATAAAAGAAAATGGCATTTTTTATTTCGATCAAAATTGCTTTTGCCGATAATTAAAGGCAAAGCGTAGGATTATTGTGCCACTTTCTGTATTGCCGTTTACTCATGACCATTAGAATTCCCAAGAAACAAAAAAAATGCCAAGTAACATAATTGCCATTCATAACGAATGTATTCCGTTCAGAGGCCGACAAAATTTCATGCACTACGATTAAGCCCATTAAATAAATAATATACTATAACAAGTCAATATTTTCATGTTAACCATCGAAACATGGTTTATATGAACTTAATCAATACATAGTAGCACACAGATGAGATAAGAAATCATGCGTGCACTCATTACTACAAGCGTACGGTATTAAGAAATATTTGCTATATTCGTGCGTAGAAACTTAAATTTTAAGAAGTTTGTCACTTGAACACATGTCTTTTCTTTTTCTATTTTGGGTTCAGAAAATGAATACTCTTAGTTAGTTTTTACAACGGAATTTGGGGAAAAGATTGGCCTACGTGCATGAACTGCGAAATAGAAAGACTTGAAGAAAAAACGTATAAGATCAAAATTAAAGTAAGTACTGAGCCCAAGTTCCGTAAAGATATTTGTTAAAAACACAAGATTTAGGTGAGCATCACGAAAATAAGAAAATAACAATAGTGCCGGCTAGCCTTCTTATAATATTATTCACTCTTTTAGTCCTTTTTTTCCTTAAAGGCGTACACTAACATTGATTAGCTGAGTGACTACTTCACTACGCCCTTATATGCCTATAGATTCATTTTGTGTTTATTGTTATATGGTACTTATCCATCAAATTAGTTCTGGAATATGAATGAAAATGTATTGAGTTCGTTTCATGTAAATTAACGTCATATGCGTCCTCATCATCGTCATCACTGTCTCTTTGATGTTTATTATTGGCATTAAACTGTTGTTGGTTGTCATTTTTGTTGCCATTGTTATTGGCTCATAATCTAAATAATAAAAGTCTCCTGTACTGAGTAAATAATTTATTATTGTTATTTGATTGTTGCCCATGCCTTATACAACATACTTGCATTGGATTACGGCGCTTTGACTGCCTGCGCCCATATTCCTCGGTCATTCAGTGTTTTCGTTGCTACGGAGAGTGTGCAACATTAGCAACAACGTCGCACATCAACCGGTAGGTATTGAAAGCTCTGGTATTGAGTTTATCAAATATGTTGTTGTGTTATTTGTGTATTCTGATGTATGCATAAGATCAACATGCTTCATCGCGCATGCCTCCAAAAGTTCACGACACAATCGCCAGGGTGGCTAAGTGACAATTACGTTTGATTTAAACGAAACCTAACATTTTCATAAATATCCAGAAATAATATAATTTTGTCATAAAATAAGTATATGTTTTCCTATCGTTTCTGCAATAATTTATGATATAAACAATCCGCTAATAATAATATACTTTTTTTTTCTACTTTTGATCTCACTAATATATTAAATAGATTACAAAACACTGCCAAAAAATAAAGAAGGAAAGGATAATATAATCGAGACGGATATATCCACCTCTACTGATTTCCAAATTTTTCCACATTTGTAATTATTGTAACCTAATTGTAAGAATAGCAACAGTGTTAATAGCTAATTTTCTAAGGAAAATATTCCTGATAATTGATGCCACATTATTACATGCAATATGAAAGTGATAGCAAGGTATGTCTGCAAATCGGGAGAAAGAGAGCAAGAATGATGGGATAAACTTACACATATTTTCCTTGATAATAATAAAAGATAGCATAAGCTTAAAAAGTATCCTAACCTTTGAATAGTGAATATGGTAGATAGTGGATATGGTAGATCTTTATAGTTCGCTAGTAAGTAAGATCGATTCTCAGTATGCATGGTTTGTTGCCCCGGCTTTGTGAGAGAATTTTTGAATTTTGGCAACTCTTACCTTAGCTCCATATTCTTCACATTGTCCAACCAAATACACACTGACATATATACGCTGCGTGAGTAAGGCTTAAGTCACGCTTTATAATTTTTACATGAATATGAACGTGTACGTATGTATCAAACGCGCATACGAACAGGCAAGTCAAGCTTAAGATTTCAATCATAAATTGCAATTGTGCCATAACGGCCGCACGCGCGCATCCCCAATAATTGTATGCAGGCACACACATAACAAACGATGTTGATGACGACGACAGGAACGACGGCCAAACAATAGAGGCAGACGATAGTACTCAGACGGTTGGTTTGAATTTGAGTTGGTAAGGAGTCAGTGTAGGTTTTTCATATGCAATAATTTGAGTGTTGCTGCTGTGTGCAAACAATCATCATCGCCATCATCATCATCAACATCATCTGTGTACAACAATTGAAATGAAATGGAATCTTTCATCAGACCGCTACAATAGAGTACGTGAGAGACGATGCGACACTAGATAATTCAACACTCCTTCCCAACTCAAGTAGGTGGAAAAAGAAAAGTAAATAATGAAAAGAAAAACAATGAAAAAAAAGATTAAGGACCAAGGACAACTAAAAAGTTTTCCCGATCCTTTGGAAATATATATATATATATATATATGTCTATATATATATACGTCTGCCATATATATGTCTTTTGTTCGTTGAACGGCCTTTCTTCATTTTTTTTCTTCTGATTAAGAATTTATTAATAAGCCAAATTAAAAAAAAATTTTTTTTTGTTCGTCACATCTTCATTTTCCAAGTTGTTTATAAATGTATAAATATTTAAAGAATTTTGATGCATTGATTTTGAGTTCAGATTTATGAAACAAATAGCCATAAAATGAAAGAATTCTCTTACGTTGTTTATATTTGAACAAGGAAAAAAAAAGGACCAAACAGATAAGAAAAGGCTTATATGGAAAAATTGAGATAATTCCCCACGAAATATTTATTGAGCAGTTGGTAGACTAAAGTAAGTGAAAGAAGTCGGCAACTATTTTTTTAGTTACTGAATATAAACAAACACGTGCAGCTAAAACGTAAAACCGAGCTATATGGCTGAGCTAATCCGTGAACAGAAATAAAATAATTGATGAATGGACATGACCTGGCGGAGGACGAATTGTTCATCGATTATTTTTATTTCAATATCAAAAAGAAGTAAAAAAAGAAAAAAATACAATAAAATCGCAATTTACAAACGAGCATTTCAGCATTGACTGCTAGTATTTC
This sequence comes from Glossina pallidipes, assembly GCA_000688715.1. Classification (NCBI taxonomy): domain Eukaryota; kingdom Metazoa; phylum Arthropoda; class Insecta; order Diptera; family Glossinidae; genus Glossina; species Glossina pallidipes. The sequence goes on along the minus strand of KK499851.1, from coordinate 184,884 downwards.
ACTAAATAAGAAAAATTTCACCGGTAATGCCTGATGAATAACTCGATGCTACTGAAAATCTTGCCGCTCATTTCCCGACAAAAACATTTATACGATGCAGATGATACTGTTGCTGTCATTGACGATGATGATAATGATGATGACGATAATGATGACGAGTGCTTTATTCCAAAGCTTGCTGTCAGCCTGTCCCACTAACAACGACAAAAGATTGAAGTGCAGATGGAGAAGCTGAGGTAACAGCTAGGGAGTATCCATGACTAGCAAAATGCTAATGGAATATTAATAAATTGCTTAGCAAATTGCGTATTCTTCTCAGGCGAAGTAGACACAAACATATACAAAGTCTTCGTTACAGCCACACAATTTATGCAGCTGGGGAAGTTTTCGTTTTGCTCCGTTTTCATGGAACAAACATCTTCAATCAGAGCTAGACGACTACCTCGTCCCCTCCCCTCCGGCCGACTTCTTATTCATAAATGGACAGTAGGTATTTGTGTTGCAAAATGAGTTTTCACGCGATTGTGAATAGATTTTCCGCAACCAACACTTTCAGCTTCTAAACACAACAGAACACAACACCTTATGCCAGTGTTTTTTGTTATTATTATTTGATGCGTTCGGTTAACTAACGGAAAGGCTAAGAAACGATCGAACCGATACGTGGGGCGAGCGGACAAGTTTTTGCCAAAGGAGTAGAGTAAAATTTTATGCTCACTTCAATCCATGCATTGCTGTTCGACGATGAAAGGCGAGTACGAAAGTACAACACACCTTAACTTATGGTAGGAGTCATTTTTTATATTGTGACAAATTGATCAGAAATTGAATATTCTCTTCACCTCTCAAAAGGCCACAGTACCCGTTGCGAAGACAAGTCGGGGAAATAAATGATGATTAGGTGGACAAAAACATGGCATGAAACATAAATATCTAGAAAATAAGTTTTCGTTTTTCTTTTTAGTTAAACGGCAAGAACTAGCTACCATCGCTACTTTGGTGCATTTACAAGCATTCATCGCAATACATGCGTAGTGAGTAAAGTTTACTGAATGGACCGTTAAATACTAATACGCAAGTAATTATTAATTAAATGAATTTTAAACCCATCGTACATAATGTAAAACACGCATGTATCGATATAGAAGTAAGTACATTTCATAGGAAATAAGCTTTAAACTCCGGTTACAAAATTTCAAGTTAAGTACAATATACATAAAAAAAGTTGTTTTAGGTTCATATGATGCATCCAGATTTTACCGACAACATCATTTATTCCATACGTTGGCATTAATATGTCAAATGATAATAAATATTGCCGCAGCCTAAGCCCAACAGCTATAGTACTTGTCAATATAATACCCATTGCAGTAACTTTTTGTTGTAATCAAGTACAACTCTATTGCTTAGAAATACAAGTTCTTTCCTTTAAGTGATTTACTTATAAGCTTTTGCCTTAAACATAAAGTTTTCTATTAAATATACATTAATAGGTATGGAAATGCATAGGAGAAGCAGCCAACCGACTAAAGTCGTCGGAGCCACTAAGCCATTGTAGATTCGCAGTCAACTGGAGAGTAAGCCAAGCAACTAATTTTGGCATATACGCAATTACCATTTGCCTAAGTGTTGATTGTATCGAAATTATTATGATGTGGTAATTTTATGGTCATTCATATCATCCCATCCCTGTCCACTGTCTCGTACGCATGCAATGCATACACTGGCAGAATTATTTCATTTTCCTTAATATATTCAGTGCATAAATAAAACATGTGTGTACGTTTCTGCCTAATATGTAGATTACATCCTATTAAACTGAATTCACTATGCCAACGAGCATATAAAATTATTACCAATAGCTATAGTAACCAAAAATCGATTATGCACATTTATGTACTCGTTCATGAACAGATTTTACTACACTACATTTGAACTTTCTTAAAATCTAAATATCTTTTTTTGCTTTTCATTATTAATAATACGCTCTATAATAAACGACATAGAAGAGAAGCAATATTTTTATAAAGTCAAGTGTCACACCATTGGTGATATCTTGCTAAAAAACAATAATCTAATTTTCACTGTGACACTTAGAAAACTGGGTTGAAAAAATTCATAGTGAAATTCAAACTTGAAATAATTAAGCAAAGGGCAATTACATGCAATCATCCTCGATCAGCATTATTGAACAAAACTTTCGGACAACTTCTGAAAACTGATTGCGCTCTACTCTTACCAGATAAAATGTTTTAACACAATGATATGAAACAGTTTCGCCTCGTAACTTAGAAAGAAACTACCTCAGAGTAAAATTTATTGCGAGTTAACTGCAAGAAGAGAAAAATCTCGGAACATGAGCGTTTGAATACCTATAATATAAAGGAAATAGAAAAAACAATCGAACAATTTATTTGGGTTATTACATTAAACCCATTATAAATATTAAATGGGTTCGAGTTGTACATTGCAGTCGCGCCAGGGCTACTTTACACCAGTTCGACTAATACAATTTCTAAAGTATTTGTGTGATAAAGTACCAAACATTATACTTTGCTTTCATGTAAAGGCATATTTTTCGTTACATCTCTCATATAGGCTGATATTCAACCAACCGACTTATGTGATCGAAATTCGATTTATTTATTGAAATATCGGTCAGTTGAAATAGCGTCAGTCCTTAAGTCAGTTAAGCTTCAGATGTTATTGTAAAAGCTAAGGGCCCATTAACAGCCAGTAAACGAGCGCACAGAAAAACGCTGTTCAATCAAGTTGGTGTTGAAAAATATGTCTAGTTTATAAACCGGGACATCTTCGTGCGCCGATAATCAATAAATAATTATTAGAAAAATCCAAAATTATCGTAATGACCGTAAAGTCATCCCATCAGCTTATAATGGAATTCTCGACAAAGAATTGAGTGTGACTGGAAATGCGAAAAGAGTGCCGATGTTTTCTCAATTTAAGTCAGTCTTTTTAGTTCTTAGTTGAATATAACGTTGTCGTACCAGAAATTATAATCACCAATGAACGATTACAGATATCAGAAAGCGAACAGAAGACGGTATGTTTAGTAAGTTTCATGGTCGCCAAAAGTGTTAACAATTTTAGAAAATTAGGTTTTTTTTTCAGTAGTTCACGAGCTTAATATTCTTCTTCAATGTCTCTTAGTCTTAGTTGCATTATAAATCTTTTAACAACTGACAGCTCTAAAAACTATCCTCCAACACAGCACACAAGAGTCAATCCACTGACATTATGTTCTCGTTTCAATCTGGGAATGAGAATTGTTAAGATATTTCCTTTCCTTTATCCTGTTAAAAGAGTAAATCTGTCTGCTAACGGTTTTCTTACGATTAGATCGTAATGGCAGTTCGTTTAAAAATACAGCTTACTTAGTTTGTACAAAAATACTTCCGCTATTATATTGCTTGTGTGATTGCGTTAGGGTATACATTGGAAGCTGGTACAAAACGGAGATTATATCGGACTTTATCGAACTACTGGAAAAATCTGTTGACGCGGTCAAATTCACTATAGACGGGATTCTCAAGAAAAATTCCGCTAAGAAGATTATTAAGCTTCGCTCTAAAGCAGATGACTTTATGTCATACGATCTCATATGGGTCCTGTCAATAAGCAGCGGACGGATAAGACAGTAATTGAGTACTGCGTGCACCATCGTAAGACTGCAATACTTTCCTAGCGATTTAGAAGCTATTAATTTTTAGTTGAAATTTGCGAATCACTTATCCAGAAAACTATCGCGTTGGCGGCCATTACTTCTATTGAAAAACACTGCAGCGAATTGGAGAATCTACAATGAACACCAATTCTGTAACTTGCCTATTCAAGAAGCTGAAAATCTGATAAAGATTTAAGACATTGTAATCACTTAGCCATCTGTTCGTAATACAATAAGACTATGTATTTCTTCATCGAGACATTTACTTAGTAAACTGTGGCTATATTTTGTGCAATGCTTGTTTCGTTTCCACTTTTCCAGACCATATCCACTAATAGGATAGCATAATATTATTACAAATTAAAGTATGTATGTCTTTATAAACGATAGGCGACATACAAGGCATAATTGACATGGGTACCGGGCATATGCAAGATAAGCAAGAAAGAAAGAAAAAAAGGTGACGGAATACCGTCTGATGAAATCATATGCATCTTCACACTTACGCTTTAAGAAATATATCGCTTTGATAACTGAAGTGGAATGAATGGTTTAGTATTTATTAAATTGGACGTCCAAAGAAATTTTAAAATTTTGACTAAAGATTTTTTTTTTTTAATTCTGTTTTTTTTCTATTTCATTTTACACACGTACACAGTTATAGTTATATACAATAATATTTTTACGATAATAAACTCAGTAATATTTCTATAGATGATTAGCGTTAAACAAGAAACGAACCAAAGACAATTGATTTATTTATTATAGAAAGCAGTGTTCAGAAAAAACAAATCAGTCAAATACTGGAAAAAATCTTTAAATATTAAACGGGGCGAAAAAAAGAAAACAATTAATAATAATTGACCAATGAAAAGATTTAAATTGAATTAACATTATTCAGAATAAATTGAAACGATTGCAAAGCTATGCATTTTGGAAATTAGCAGAATATATAGATAATTTTGAAATTTATTTCCAATTTGAATTTAAACTCATTATGAAAATCAAATCAAATGAATATCTAACTAAGCTACTAAAGTGAACTTTTTTCAATTTTTTTGTCTTTATTATTTATTTACTACATTTTTTTAAAACTTGTTTGGCTGGGTTTATACAGCACACTTCACTTAATAGCGTTGGCATTTATTCTTACTTACAAACATTAGGTAACGATGTTTTTAAGGTTAATAAGATACATATACGAAAGTCGAATCGCAACTGTTGGCCTCGAAAAAGCCGTAATTCAACTATAGAATCTTAGCCGAAATTTCGCCATTAAGAAAATCAAGCAAAGTTTCTGAAATAATTCAAGAAATAAGGATAAGTGACGTACACGTTCAGCCGACAACTTAAAAAGTGGCTATTTAAGGCACGATATTGTTATATAAAAAGTACTGTATACTTCATTCATTTGTGAGCACTTAAATGAATTTATAATTTTTGTTTTTTTGGAGAATAATAGCATGCACGCAAAACACTTGAAACAAAAACCATAGTTAACCTACACGTCGGACAGTTGCAATTAATGCAACCGTTGTAATTTGCAATTTTCCGTTTAAAATATTACACGCCGCTTTACTTTCGTAAGTTATACTAACTAATTATACGAAGAAAAAGGCATGGCAAAGTCACTGGATTTTATCCGAATTTTAAGAATTACGAGTCGTTTTGTATTTACATATCAATGATTTCAACATTTTAGTCATTTAACAGTTTAGTCAGATCTGGTTTAAGTTCACAATTATGCACAAGCGTAGGCAAGCGGCGCTGCATAAAGTATCCGATCAGAAAACACCAATGATTTCCCAGATAAATTCTAATATAACATAAAAAAAAATAATAGAATTTATGTGCAAAATCTCGAATAAATGAAAAATGAATTTAAAGAAGGATTTAAGGCAACTTTTGATATCGAAATGGCTGTGTTGAACTTTCAAACTTAAACGTCTGATAAAATTCAGACACTTAGAAATTATATTGGATATATCTATGCGTGTGTGTGTGTGTGTGTGTATGTGCATTGTTTCTTTATGTTTATCCTTTATAGAATTTTCTTCTGCTGCTTGAGACCGCTTGAGTCGATGCGAAATCAATTAAGCAAAAATCCCAAAATCCTATCCACATGGGATGTACAGTTATTTAATGCGTATTGAAAGCCCTGCTGGGAAATTTCTAAAGCATACGCAATTGTTTTGCATTTTATATTGATTTATGAAATTTTCCGAAATGTATTATATATTTTATAGGTAAATATAATAAATAGCAGACAAAGGGGACAAATGGTCAATGTGTGAACAAGAGTGAAAACGAGAGAGAGAGAGAGAGCGAGAGAGAGAGAGAGGGAGAGAGAGAGAGAGAGAGAGAGAGTGAGAGAGATTGAGAGTGAGAGTGAGCGAGAGAGGGAGAGATATTTGGGGCAGACATTTAATATGTCTTCTTCATTCTTTCTAATAATGTATTGATTAATATTGACATTTGGATTTTACTAAATTTTATGCATACAATTATATATAAATGTACATAAATGTTTGGTAAAGCATTATGCTGACTGAATGCCTACATAGTTATGTGTCTGCAAATTATATTTGATTGTTATTGAAAGGTTTTTTAATTCTATTAACTCTAAATTTATAATTAATTAAGGGTTCTCTGAATATATTATACACATGTAAACATACGCATATATATATTTATGTGTGGATTGGTGTGACGATTTTGTGTATTTGCAATTTCCTAATGGTCATTGTTGAGCATTACGTATGCATACAAATTAAATGCATTAAAGAAAAAAACAACAACAACAAATTCATTAAATTTTTATTGTTCACTATATATTGCAAATATTTCATTTGGTATCAGGAAATAAAGGTTATTTAAAAACTTCAATAAATTTTAACTAAAAAAAAACATATCGGTTATTACAGCCACAATGACGAAATAATATCAAGGACTTTGTGCGGTGTCAATACGATATACCTTTCAAAGAGTTCACTAATTGATATTAAGTATCAAACGGTAAAACATATCTTAAATCTTAAGCTTATACGTTCAAGTAATATTCCATAAATTTTAAACAAATAGAAATATCATTTTTGAGCCAAGACAATCATTATCAATCAAATATTTTACATCGTTTCGTCTAAATATAATTCTGCATATTTTTCGCCATAAAAAATTACAACTTTTACTTCGATTTCGTTTAAAGGCATACTTTTTATGTAAGAAGAAGCCGTAAACATTAGCTGACGTGATCGGAGTCTAGGAAAACGATTTTTTTTTAACGATCTTATTAATTTTCACTTTCTTCGTTCATAAATTACTGACATCTAACCTTTCCTTCAATTTAAAGCCATAGTTCGCATGTAAGCTCTTCGAAAGAGCAAAGCTGATAAGATAGACATACATGGATCAAATTTGGCGCAATTAAATAATTATTGTGATCTTATTTTCTTTACAGAATGTTGAGAGTTAGATGTTTTCGCCTCAGTCGTACTTTTCGTCGAAATGAGGTCCGAAAACATTGGAGAGAGGCATTTTCTTTTTACATTAAAATGCGATTATTTAACGTATTATGTCGAAAAGCTTTGAAAGCTTAAAACTATTTGCAAATAACAACTTTTTCAAAATATATCTTGTGCTTAGGCCAAAACACGACTACTATACTGACTTTCGTAAAATGATCTCCAAAATTGCCTATGGATTGACGACAAAAATGCATGAACACACATTAAATATAACGGCAGACAAGAAGACGGACGAACGTGCAAACAGACTTACAGATACATAGATGAAGCTACAATTTCTATCAGGCTGATAATTTGAATCTTATACTCTATGTGCTTTAAATGAAATTAAAATAGAAATAAACATAAATAAATAAAACTGAAAGGAGAAGGACTAAAGGACAAAGAAGAAGAAGATGATTCGGAATCGACTCGAAGGTTGCTATCTATCCAAAGGCAGACTTATCGCAAACTCTCCTAGGTATTAAACATACATTAGCGCAAATTTAATGGATTCCGTATCGTAAGTCGTGTTGGTTGTAGTATATAGAAATCAAAAAAAATAAAGGTTCCTCATAAGCACTGAATTCTCTACTATTATTAAATCTTTTCGAGGTTGAAAATTTTACTTACGCTCTTTGGCTTTTTGTACATAAATATTTTTTCTTTATAGAACAATATAATAAAACCGAATATATATCGCTAAGAGCGTAGTGGTTATGAAAAAGTAAAAATAAAGCAAAGTTAATCGATCTATTTCCTCCGTCATTAAGTGCGCTGCATTTAAGCCTAATCGTAAAACGTGTTTTAATAATAATGAGAACTCGACATATATATAAAAGCATTGATGACAGATCTTGAGAAATATTATATTTGTCAAGATTGTATATATTCAAGAAATTTGTGTTGATGTATAACTAAATTGAATCATGGGTTCTAAGACACTGGACATATACTAGGGATTTATTCTATATCGACCCTATTAGGAACTATTTCAAGTTAGAAATTATTACTCTATTTTAAGCGAAAGCTCTGAAGTCATGAATTAGAGATAATAAAATTCGTATACAATGAAGAGATGACCATATCACATTAAGTTAATTCAATCTCTATGATCAATTAGTTACAACTGCTCTTACAATGTTACAAGCCCCTGGACAACGATTCGAATCGAATTTTAATCATACGTTGTTGAAACCACTGTTGATGAATTCTAACTATATTTAATCATTGAAAATCTTACCTGCTATATGCAACGTAATATAATCTGATAGATTCTCAATTGGCTGGCGACCATGAACAAGAGATATAAGAATCTCATAGGCTCTTCGAAGCAATTTTTAAAAACTCATCAGTACAGGTGTTTTTACAAAACGTTTCTTACACGAAAATAGTAAATCATTAAGGAACATTTTTATTGCAGGAGGTTTGCATAAGCTTCCTAAATCTTTATATATAATGCATTTATGGATCTTACATGTGCAATGACAAAATGAGTTTACTTCTTTTGCAAGAACAATACAAATATAAACGAATAAAATAAAATAGAAAATTCATGGTCATTGCACAAATGATATGCAATTGTTGCCGATTTCGTGGAACATTAAAATGTAATTTGAATGGTACTAGTTCCTTTCATTGTTGTTTTTATTGATGTCCTGTTATGGTCTTTATTGTAACAAAATCATACTTTTAACGTATCTTAATTTATTGTCATCATTTTAATGGCGGCAATAACTCTATAATGCCTGCCAATTATTCTTTTAGTCGCGCGCAATTTTCAGTTCAAAGTCAGAGTTAGTCAATCAAGTTGGTTTGGTTCATTGGTTGCTCAGCTTGGTAGCCCACCCATAAAGTTTAATCAAAATCAAAAAAAAAACAATTGCAGGTAGGTAGGTATGTAGCAATGGGAACAACAGCAACTACACGATATTACAGAGTTTTTAGTGTTAGTTATAAGAGCTGTTCTCCGTTTTTTCGTTTTCTTATTTGTTTAACTGAGAGCAGCACCTCTGTTAATTCCCATGATTTTTTTTTAAATAATCGTTTGTTATAAACGTTACTGCTGTTATTGTAGCTGTTTAAACCGCTGTTGACTTTAGAGTAATTTCTTGCTTCTTTTGTTGCTGTTACTGTAGCATTTCTGTTTTCTAACTGAAGCACCAGAGCAAAGGTTGATTTAAATTTTTTGTTTTCGCAGTTGATGACTTGTCTTTATTTTAAGTCAATCGCTTGAAAATGATATTTGTATACATCTTTCATTCAATTTGTAGCACATAAAAATCACTTTTTGATCCACAAGTAGTGTAAGCATTGAAAAAAACCCTCAGTCTGTCCATCCCTTATTAGAAAATATCTAGGAAAACAAGATTAGAAAGATGATTATACTCGCATTTTTCTTTGCCTACCGAATGTTGGTTTCAGAATTTGAAAGAGAAAAATAATAAGTAAATAATAAAATTATAAATAAAATTTACTCAAAATAAATTTGAAGAACGGTTGCAAGATGGTATGAAGACAATAAAAAGCGATTTTCATTACTGACTCGCAAATTTTCCCCAAAACATTACGGTATAGGAGCAATTTAAGATTTGTTTAAACATAGTCAATGTGTGTACAAGATTCGTCTTAAAGTAGAAAAAAAATCTCAAACTTGATTTTTTAGTTTGGTTACCTCTGAACCGAATGGCTGGTGATCTGATTTCTGGTCGTCAATTTGGCATACACTAGTTACTTATCTGCAACAGGCAAAATTTACAATAAACAAAAAAAGTAACAACAACAGCAGCAGCAGCAGTATCAGAAAACATATATATACACGAATATATGTGCAAATATATATGTACAAGTATACATCAAAAAAGGCACATCAAGCTAAATGTACAACTACAAGAACAGCAATTATATTGAAAAGTGATCATCATCTTCATTATCCTGGCTGTCAATATTTCCAACAGAACAGAAAAAAAAATGAAACAATAACAACAACATTATCATCTACACTATACTGTGTGATTTTTTCATACGTACCACGTCCACAAAACGGGGGTATATTAGTTCCATCGATCTGTTCCATCGATCTGCTGTAGCATCTACAACTACGAGCTATGTAAAGTATATCATACTTACTAGTGGGTACTTCTGATCTGCAATAACCGTGCTCTAGCTAATACATTTTTAAAATTGTCAGTAGAGAATCAATCAATAAAAAAACTTATTGCTGCACGTATTCATATTTTCGTTTGTTTCAAAATAAGGAAGAAAGAAAAAAACAAAACAAACAAAATATGAATTCTCACAAAAGTTAAAAAAGAAGATAACATTGGAAAAGTTTAAAAATTTGTATCAATCATTTACGATGCAGTTATCGATCCGAAATCAAGTCTATGTATTTTATAAAGCCATCTTAAACCACTCGTTGAATAAGATTTCGCTAAAAGCATTAATATGCCCCCAAAATGAATAATAAATACTATTGAATTTTTACACATTTACTTGCATACCGACTGCGACAAGTATAAACTTCTTTTCTTTTTTGAGTCAGAAATAGGTACGCGAAGTGTGTTTGTCGGATGTGTGCTTACATGTCGTATGTATAACTGACTGAATGGCTGACTGACTGGATGCCTGGAATCAAAACACGCTAAATGGTTGATTTTGCTGCTTCTCTTTGTTTTTCCATAATCTCTCGAAGACGGCATAACAGAAATTACATCACGATCTTTAAGACTAAATAAAAAATGCAAGTTGGATAAGAAGAAAAATAGCATAGTTTTTCTTTTATTTATTATTTTTTTGTTGGACGAACGTATGCTCGTGGCTTGTAAGTGGTCTCCCTTGGAGGCCGAAACGAATTGTATTATATGCATAGCCCTTATGCAAAGGTCCGCACACACCCCGCACTGGCTTCAAACGATTGCTTTTCAAATCACGTTGAATTATATTAAGAGAAATGCCGTTTTTCCTCAACAAACAAATAAACAAATGCATACATATAAACATAGAAAGATCTATTTATATTTATGTGTACACTTAAACAGAAAACAAAAAAATAGCGAGTCTTATTCAAAGCATTTTGTTATTGTTGTTGCTGGTGAAGTTGCAAGAACAACCAGAAAAAACACATGTTTGCAATTGTTTGTTTTATTCTTATTTATTTATTTTTTTCTTTTTTATGATTATTTATATAAAAAAAAGAGTAAGAGTAAGCCTTGACTATATCGTTGTGGATGTTGCAAATGAAAAAATAAAGACAAGAAAAACATGGGATGGGCGATTACAACACGAAACATACGCCGCAAATTTGAAGAGTAAAGGACGGTAAAACGCCTTGAAGACTCTTCGCTGTCGTTCGACTATATAAAGCGCATCAGCACATAAAGAATCAGCCTAAGAATACGAGTAAATGGATGTTGAAAAAGAAGAAAATTATTTTTGCATTTCATTTGATTTTTACAACTTAATTTCATTTAAATTGCCCTCAAGGAGAAGCATTTCACTAACACATATACACATACACACATTCATACAAATGAAATCTAACTACAAACGTTCTATATGATGAAATTTTATTTAGACGGTAAATATTGCATTTATTTGTCAGCATATTTTTGATAATAAATTTTAGTGTTATATGAACATATATATAAAAAATAATTTAGCGAATTGTAATCCAGTTTATATTAAGGGATCTTTACGCAAAATGCATATGATATCTGCCTACAAGACCATAACGCTTCAAAGTACGCAATTCAAATTTTAAATCAAATTTGAAATGATTTTAAATACATACAAATACATAACAGTAATTATCTATCCAAATTTATAAGCTCCTTGATCCTCATATAATATAAAATACATTAAAAACGGATCGCAATTTGTGTTCATATTATCATTAAGAGGCATATAAGGCATATTTCATATATATCATAATTTATAGATTATTCACTGCTATGAAGGATACAGCATTTGAGAAATTTGAATAAAATTTAGTCACAAGTTAATCTGGCAGTCAAGCGCTTAGCATCATCCGTTTGCGATAAGAGATTTGCGCAGAAAAAGTGATTTTTTGTACAGTTTTTCTTAGTATGGTGAACCAAACAATTTTATACCCATCATTGAAGGATGAGGGATATGTTCATTTTATAAAAATCTTTGCAGCACCTAGAAAGAAACTTCGGAAAGCTCACAAAATGTATAAATATTCTTGATCAATATCAAATTCTAAACCGATTTAAACATGTTCGTCCGTCTGCCTGCCTGTACGCCGGTCTGAGTGATGTCTGTGATAAACATTCGCCTGTTCGCAAAAGTATAGCAATCGGCTTTGGCACAAGGATCGGAAGTTGATGCGCGCTGGTTGGTGCTGAAATTGAATCAAATCAGTGAAAGGGCACGAACACAATACAATATAACCTAGGACCACTTTTGTTTTCAAAAGTAAAAAAAAATTGTTTTTTACTCGTTACTGTGCAAATGTGCATTTATATTCAATGGGTGGTCCTGCAGCGTCTGCATAAAAAATGGAAAAAATCAGTCACGGCGATTCAATATTACGGAATATTGAAATGTTAGTTTTTTTGTCAAAACGTTTACATAACCCAGAGAGATGCTTTAGAGACCACATAAAATCTTCACATTATTAATCGGTATTGAACGGTGATGTTTATAAAAGATCCGCAAATCCTCTTACTTATTTTATCTTCATTTGTGCATATTCATCCATTCTTTGCGAAAGATTCGCTTACAGTGGCGTTCAAGCTTTGCTTTCTACGCGAGTTCACATCGCCTAGCATTCTACAATTTATTCTACGTGTCTAGCTCTTCACGCTATTAGAAGCCATAAGTTTGCCTTTATAAATTTCTATACATTTCCTCCTAGATGTGTTCATTAGCGAGCGTTTTACGTATCTGTTTAAGCTTACAGATACGTGTTCAAATGTTTTAAGGAAGTTTGGCCAGATACTGCTTGCAAGAATTCAATTAACCTAAAGAATGCAAAGATATTAGCAGATTATTTCTGATCCCACGAATATAACCATTTGGTTATTTGTGACGAATTTTATCCATGTGTTACCCAGTCAACGGAGTTACCCGTTAACTTCTTTATAAAAATTTTTTGCTTTCTTGTACAATCTGGCATACAAAACAAGCACTTATATGACTGTTGTTTTCAATGCTTTTTTTCTTCTGTTCTGTTCACGTATATCATGCGGTTCTTTTTTTTTTTTAAATTTGTTGTCCCACTTTCTAAATTAGTGTATGTCCGTAACATAAGCTGATATTCATATTATGTACCTTAGCAGCACGATAAGTAATTAAATAGAATTTACATAAGAAATTACTTGATTTAATTAACAACACATTCAATTAATTATAAATGACAACAACCGTAACATTTAAACTCTATTACAAAAAAAAAAAAAAAATAAATAAAAATAAAAATTAAAAAGAATAAAAAACAAACCTAAACACAATTCAATTTTCCAATCGCACTGAGATTTGCATGTTTACATGACATTAAAACAAGCAACAAGCACAAAAAACAAGAATAAAAAAGTTATTTAAAATTGATAAAAAGTTTTATGTGGAAAAGAATGTGTACAGTTGGAACCTTGACTCAGCAGCTTGTCACGCTTAGATGTCGTTGTTTGTTTTTGCTACTATCGAAGTAGGCGGTAGTTACATAGTCGTCCCTTCTGTTAAACTCTTCAACTTAAAAGTTAAGCGGTAACAACGCCTTCGTTACACTTCAACATAAAATTTTATCAACTTTTGAGGCAAACATTACTAAACAATTTTTATCCTGCATTTTCTTATATAGAAATATCAAACAGAAAGAAAAGTTTATTGCATCCTAAAAAAAATGATTTCAATCGATTTAAATACATATATATGAATATGACATTGAAGCACGATCTTTTTGTTTCTTTTTCGTTGCGTTCTTTTCTACTAGCGTTGGCACTTTCTTCCTATTCTCTTCAAGTGAAATATTAAGTTGATCGCAGGAAACATTCCTTGCTTCCTTACATAAACAGGGCAATGACGCAAAAGCCCTTTAAGCGTAACATTACTGTAGCAGCCTAAAAAAAGATGGTTTCTTAGCAAATTTTTCCCGAAAGGTAGCAAAATAATAATAATATTCCGAGAGGTTGGTAGACACATATTGTTCAATATTCAAAAAATTTACTTTTGAAAAACATTTAAAAGTTTCAACACCAAAGCCATTTTCTGGAGACATCTTCTCCAGGGCTCTGCTTTACTCTTCGTAAAGCAACGTAACTGACCCGTAATTGATTTAAAAAAAGAAAAATCATTCAATCTGCATTCCTACCTCAAGAGAACAAAGCGGAATTGTTTTTAAATATTCATTACTTTGCGATTGGCAAACGATTGGAAGAAACTGTTCAATATTCGAGCAAAAAGACGACACTCTTCTATTAATAAAAAATATTTAGATTCACTTGTCGAAAATACCCACAGCCATTCTTTAGAGAATGTTGCTTTAAAGATACTGTAAGAAATTCGAATTAAGAAAATGAAAATTGTTTGAGTTTTGGTGCCTGTCGTTTTCAAAAATCGTATTTCGAAAAAAAACTCATTTCAAGTTTCAAATGACCGCCTTAACTGCCATACAATTATGTGTGTAAAATGAAGTTTTTTGATTATTTCAAATTTTTCCCCACACATGACTGTCTTTTATGACTTTCTTGACGGTTTAAGGGACCATTTATGTTAAAAAAAAATTTATTTTTTGAAAATCAGCGCTTAAACTTTCTTGGGCTTGATATTCTCTAAAAAAAAAAAGGAAAATGATGATTAGACAGATTTACGGACAGAATTACAATTAATTTGAGTTCAAAATTGTACGATAAACGTCGATGAACCCTTTCAAAATTAGTTCATTTATTTTCCCACATAGAAATAAAGTAAAATAATTTAGCGAGAAAAATTTTTGTAAATATTTTTTTATGGCGAAGGACAGACACTTGTAAATGGCATTTCATCCTTCTAAGCTTTTAAAAGGTATTTGGAGGCTCTCGACAGCGTGACGAAAGTGTGATCAGTACTCTCGCCATTCTAAAGCATTAGCATAATTTTAATTTACACTTGAATATTTCAATGAGAAGTGTTATGATCTTCCATCAATCACCTCTTCTAATAAAACTTCTCGGCTTTTTAACATTCGCACCCACTGCTAGTAAGCCGTGCGACACACCGCTGCAACTTCTACGTCTTTAACGTGGGTGTCGCCGTTTGAAACAATGTGCGTGTGAAAGGCTTGCACGCCGTTCTTGACATTTTTACCTTCACAGTAAGTGCAAAGTGCTCACACCCTATTCCCTTTCGCCCCCTCTTGCAGAATTTTCCGGTGCATTTTCCGACTTCGATAGATAAAGTAGCTTTCAGAACTTGGTTAGACGCTTTGCATTAAAAGTTTTGTTTAAACTCGTGTCGACTGCGTTTTGTACTTTTTTTCTTTTGCCGATGTCGTTGGCGGTTGAATGCGCGGGGTTGTGCCATATTCGATTATGACTGCCGGTTACTTAGTTTGGCATCAATCGTTCGAGTCGATCGTTTCTCTTGTTAATTTAAAACTATTTCAGTGAACTATTCATTCGGAATGGTCGCCTACGTGATTATCCAAGAGCGCCTCCACAAAATTCATGACGGTTATTGATGTTAATTTTCCTTCGAAGAAAGAATCGATCATTATCTCATGGCAATAAACGGTTGTGATTGATATGCGTCGTAATTATCAGAATGTTCTGAGATGAAAATGTGAAACTATTCTGAAGCAAGGTGAAAAGTAATATATTCTTAGCAACCATAATTTCTAATGCAAGTCTTTTGTATCGTTTCCAAGAAAGCACAACTTTTTATAATTCATTATTAGAAATAATCATTCAAATTCTGACCACGCCCACCCGTTAAAGTTCGCTGAATGAATTATGCAACGACAACAAGTGAACACGGATTTCTGGGAACAGTCAAAGTATACGTGCGTGCCAGCAAAGCCTTAGAGTCCATTTCCCCGATGTGACTGATACTATGTATTAATATAATATTATATGTAACATAATTAGGGATCAGTAGAAAATTTACAATTGTTAATTATGAGCTTTTGTTTTTTTTTTTTCAAATTATTACGTAAGTGAGTTTTGAGGCATTTTATAGTTCTGCTCGTTGGCTACTAGTCAATGCAAGTTAAGTATTAAACTCCATAATGCCAATGTTAGGTAACTTAAAAATTATTAACTTAACAGTTGTTGTAAGGAGTAAAGCTCATACCAACATTGTCTTGCCTCTCGTACGCTTTGAACAATATGGAGATCATAGGACGCAAATCGATGCCTATTCGCCCTCTTATCCTATGCGTAATAAGGATGATATTCTCGAAGAGAATTTTTTTATATACTCGGAATGAAAAAATTAATACGCACTTTGCTTATTTCAAATGATGCTTGTCAACGGTGTCTGCAACAAATTAAGACATCTAAAAAATAAGGCTGTAGATTTGAGGCAAAACAGGTACTAATAATGCGTGGCTTTATACGTCACCAGTATGCCATTTGTGGTTAAATTTTGAATTACTATAGGACCCAGAACACTTAATGGATATTTGGCAGATCGCCCAATAAACCATGCCATTGCGTGCTATACTCGTCAAAAATCTTTGTAGGTTGTTGACTTGTTTACCGCAGAATTGAATACTAACACGAACTTTCTCGGATCTCCGTCCATTCTTAAAAATAATCGTTCGGTTTATTGGACTTGAAAAATTAATTCTTTCAGTTGGCGAGAGCTACAAGTATGTTTTACTAAGTATAATAAGTAAGAATATAAAGAATATAATTTTCATGCAATAATAGTGAGCAGAAGGCCTTCAAGTTTCGAAACCAGTTTACAGTTTAACTTTCTTTAATGTAAAAATCGCCAACATGTTCAATGGCCTCTTCTTCATAAAGCAAAGTGTGCATAAATTTAATAGTATTCAACACATACATATATACCTATTAGGGGTACTCATAAGTAATCAATAATTTGCAAAGGATTTGTTTTGTATTTAGTTCTGTAGCCATAGAAGTTTTTTTACAGTTTCCGTTAAAGCCTGCCTAGAAAACATTCTAAGTATAATTTTTTTTTCAGCCCTGTATTAAAATGGTGGCGTTCATATCTTCGAAAGATTGTAGTCATCGTTGGATGCTTTTCTACTTTCACGCAGGATTTAATATAAGGGTAACCACAAAGAAAATTTGCAATTGCTAAAGAGATATAGTAAAGGTCAGCAATTGTTAACGTTGGCTCAGAAACTTCTGTTTCCTCTGACAGCTCTCGAAGCGGGCGACTCCATAATTGCACCCTCAAACCCTCAGTGGAGGCTGATCTAAAACGAAGAATACAATAATTATCGAAAAGGACTGGGTCCGCATAAACAACTACACAAAAACACTTACACGAAATTGCAAAGGCATCTAGGCAAGAAATTATCTGAGACAATAATAAGAATATTTTTTGGTCAATCTACGCGTCATTGCTATCCAGATTTGGTAGAGATACATATCTAAGCAAATCGTTATTGGAGATGGAAAGTGAATTCTTCATGATAACTTAAAGACTTCCAAGCAATGCACTATTGTTCCAATACCACTTTTCTTGGCCAAAATCAATATTTTGACATTCGCACATTCTACTTTTATTATTGGAATCTAGTAGCCAAACCTCTAAAATAAGAAAAAATATAATTTCATTGTTGTAACACACCATTTCCAAGATATAGAAGACGTGAACGCTGTAGGAGATAAAACCGCTTTTCACAGAAGCCGTTTAAAATTTTGGAATTTATTTGATTTGGTAAGTTTTGCTAAGATTCCAAAGTTTTTTTCAAAATTGTTAAGCATAGGATCAAAAGCCAAAATTAGTTTAAATTATGTAATTTTTGAATATATGTATTTCGATTCGCAGTTTTTTGCGGCTTGTGAGAAAAAAATTTTTTTTGCAGGCAACTTCTACTTACAAAATTCAAGAATTGTCGACAGTGAATTGAATTTAAACTGAAGTAAACTTCATTAAAGACGTATATTTGCGTAAAAATGTGTGTATGTTTTACTTCAATTTTAAAATTTGAATTAAAACAAAATTTTTAATTAAAACATCTAAAATGTACTAACAATTTAATTTTGCTCAAAAAATAGTATTATTAAAAATTTTAATATTTTTGGCCGAGAAAAGTGGTGCTTGGGACCATTGTGCAACGGCTTTGAGCATTTTCTTTACGAACACAATATTTCCATAAGAGTAGTATTGAAAATGCACAAGAAAGATGGCAAACTGTCCTTGATAATGATTTGGATACTGCTATAATAAATTAAGAAATAAAAATTTGAATTTACTACAAAGATTGTTAATTACTTATGGTTACTCCTGTTATATATGGTAATAGTGCCATCACACGAATTCAAGCGGATGTGAAAGTTTGTGCAACCATTTGGCACACATTGTGTCTCGAGAAATATTGAGACTAATACTGCATTGGACAATGCGCAATGAGTGAGCATAAAGACCGCGTATTCATAAGTACTTAACTAAAATATTTATGGTTTTCGTCATTAATTTTTCCAAAAAATTCCTTAAACGAAATTTCCACTATACACCCGATTTCATTGTCGACGCCAATACGTAAGTAATTTATAAACATAAAATAAATTTTAAGTGCATGGAACGAAAGCTGAGGTGCATATTACGATAATTTACACAACTTTTGCGACATTTTAGAATGCGTATGTGAGAATGTAAACATTAAAAAGCTAAAATATTCACAATTAAATTCCTTGTAAAATAAACGTTTGCTGGTCTGTCACTAGTGATACAAGTTTTCAACTAAAGAAAATGCTACGATTTGACGCAAATGCTCTCAACTGATTTCTATAGAAGAAACTTGAAAATTCGTTGCTTATGAATGTAAACAAACCTATTAAGGCGGAAAGATTAAGAGAATATTGTTAAAGACTAAATTTTTCTTTGTGCAATCTAATCCGACTTGTGCGTAGTTACAATGAAGCAACTATTCGATAATACGTAGCCACAAAATAAAAACAATGTAAAATTTATTATATACTCTTTACTTACGTTGCAACAGTTGTGACCTAGTACACGATACATAATTGGTGATAACATTCTTATCAACATATGGTGGTATGAAAGCAAGAAATACGCTTATTTTAGCATATCATTCAAAGGTATGAATGTAGGAAAAACAAAAACTATTCTTGGTGAACGTATTTACTAGCTTAAAAAAAATAAATAAATTTTCTGTTAGGGGAATTACGTTGGCCTTGAACTTTACTTTACACGTGTACGTTAGCAAGAACTTGTTAAAGAAAAAAAAAAAAATCTTTACTGAAGAGGTCAGGGCTGCACACAATTACCTATTTTTTAAGATTAACTGCTGGAAAATTTTCTTCAAAGCACTCAGCTTGGTCATATGATAAACTACCCGTTCAATCGATTTACCTGTTAGGTAAACAAAAAATTTCGAGGCACTTTGCTTAGTAGAAGGCTCTTCTTTAACCTTGGTAACAATAAAACTCTCAAGTCGCAACTACATATGGCTAAAAAATCACTATTGAAGAGATAATCAAAATAAAAAAACCTAGTGATATTTGACTGAACTAACAATGAAAAATTTATTAAGAACCATAAGTTATGGGCGTCTTCAATTTTCACTACTTCCTTCCGCCATACCTCTCTACCTATTTTCCTTCCTGGCGAACATCGTACCTATAGTACTTATAGTATTTGCACAACAAAAAAATGCATCATGGCCTGCTTTAACCTGGATAGATGATTGACTTCTCCGTCAGCAATTAAACTAAAGCGCTTAATTGCATCTTGCGTCTAAAAATTATCAATAGAGAGGATGTTGTCTTCATCACTGCACGTATTATAGTAAACATTCAAAGTTTTTGGCCGGCAAGTTTTAATGGAACCGGCTTATAGCTCAGGCCTTATATCATCGAACTACCATTTGTTTCAATCTCTGTGAAATTCTCTCAATACTGTCAAGCGTTGTGCAAAACACTTGACTCAATTTTTGGCTTGGAAATCTCACATTCTGTAGTGATAGCACATTGTTCTTACCAAAAGAAATCATAATGACAAGAAATTAACGATCTAAATCGCACATATTGTGTTTAATTAAGTCCGCTCTGCATCTCTATATTCACAAAATAAGGCTGCCTATGATTAACACTTGTGTCACTCGAATATTTGTTACATATTTGTCGATATCTTTAGAAAATCAGATGTTACTTCGGCAAGGAGTTCATATTTTATCAAAAAGATGGAAGAAAGTTTGGTTTCGTAAAATTAATAAAAAAAAACCTTCGACCATCTGATGTATATAACGTATTATATGTAAAGAGGATTTTTAGTTCATATTATTATTCAGTAGAGATAATACTAGCTGTGTATGTTAATGTGCTAATAAATTGTAATATAACATCGTCTTTTCAACATCAAAGGAAGGTAGTATATGTTGTGTTTAAAGTGAGTACCAATATGGTAACTGAACCTCACGATGCCCGTTGACATTTGGGTTATTAATGCGTGGTCTGGTGCCCTCCAAAGAGTTAGACAATCCCTATAAGCTAGTGGCCTCAACTACAGACGGAACACCAGATTTATATAATGTATGACCAATTAACCTTGCTCTGTGGAGTGTCCAGGCCTGATGAAATCCACACCCACCAGGATACTCTCCGAAGAGCCGTACCCAGTGGTGAGGACTCACCACCCCACTAAGGAGTTCTTCTACGAAGAGATAGGTATCAAGTGGGCCCCTGACCCTGATGGAGCTTAAAATTAAACTATAAAACCTTTAGCATTACTTTACGCGACCGTTGTCTTTGGCTCTACCATTCAATCGCGGTTCATCAAATCCACACTATCCTTCCTCCAGATACATGCGCGTCAGTGGATACACCTGACGAAGCCTGCTCCATATTCTCGACTACAACTATATCGACATGTTTTACAACCCTATCGGCCCTGCTTCAGCTGGTTTGTATTTCCTCCACAGCCACAACCTATGACAAAAGAAGTACTCTTTTATAAAGAAAACAAAACTTCTTTCAGTGCACCCGTAAGGTATGTGTGGTAAAAACCTATCGCCAAGTTAGACATAATCAAACCTAAAACTTTTCCTCGCCGGTCAAAGACCGTTACCAGGGATATCCACGTGGAGGTGAGAGTTTCGGCACGTCTATCATCCCCTCTTTAGGCGTAGTTTATCGCCCTAGGAGGGTGGTATATGACTTCGGTATACGGTTTCATCTATGAGAACGTCTTGGCGATACCGTAAAATATATTTTATGAGCCGATAGAGCTCTGCCCGTCTATGTGTGTTATTCAGTGAGTTTGTCCGCTTATTTTTGGAAAGCTCAGGTCTATAAAAATTGAGATAGAGAATTAATACTTAATATATGCATTACACATAAATATTCAAACAATGAGTATAATTTTTGGAAAACTATGCTCATAAGAGGTAAATGACTCTAAATTGCAAATCATAATACTTATTGATTGGACACTCTGTCCAAACTTTAGAACGAAAATGTGCCACGTCATATCTTATTGAAAAAGAAGCTTCGGAAAATGCGCTGAAAAAGTGTTTGCACTGAGGACCATGGTTGCTGCGGTATATTTTACTCATATCACTCTGCCTTGATGAATTTCAATGCAATGAGAAGCAGAATGCGTGAGAAGTGATCTTATCTTGTAAGAAGAGTAGAATAAATATGTTACATTCATTGCATTCCGTTTGTTTGCGTGTGTAATTAGTTAAGTACTCTACCGTAACACGCGAATATATTTTTCTTAGTGACCTCAAAGACCGGAAAGAGAAAGCAATTTTAAAGTTTTTTATTATAAACTTTAATTTGATAAAGTTTTTGTCATACATATTGATTTTTGTCATAGTAATTTGTTAATTAATCACACCAAACTTTGTTACAATGAGCACAAACATTCACACCAAACATATGTATTTTTGCTTTCTTTTTTTATACCTTTTGTAACATAGAAAAATGTCAACAACTTTCATTTGACAAATTGCTTATTCGTTACTCCCTAACATAAACACAGAAAATGTTGATGAAAGCTGCTGCACAAAAAAAAAAAAGGAAACAACGAAAGAAAAAAAAATAAATAAACAGAACAGTTTGCATGTAAGCATCAGATACATAACATCATCGGCGCCATCATCATACCACATCACATCACACGGCAGTCTGTCAATAATGCATTGACACAAAGAGAATTCTTCGAGTGAATGAACGTATCAACAGTTCGATATCAAAGTCATCTAAAGCTTATGTACAAGAATATGCAGCAATGTTTAACGTGCGAACTATGTTTACTACAATATGTGTACATGCATATGGAAAAACTATTCATTAGCCAAGTGTGTAACATTGCGATATATATATATATATATATATGTCCTCAACCGAATTTCGTTTATCCATTAGCAAGCTTTGTCGATGCTCCACGACTTCAATTGGCCAGGTAAAAAGTTATACATACCGCCTTCGAGGTTTAACTTTTGCATTCCCACCGCTTCTAGGAATTATACAACAGTTTGAACAAATTTTTCCCAAATATAGACGTCCTAATAAGCTGATGCGGATTGTCTTCACTCATGGTTATGCACAGTATTGTCAATAACTTAGTTGTTCATTACAATATTTTGAAATCTTGTTCTACTTTTTTTATGAAATATGAATGAATTAGTTTCGCTTTTAGATTCATTCTATAAATACGAATAAATAACATATGTGCTAAACTTTAGTTTTGTAAATTAATTTTTGTGATTATAAGTATTGCAAAAACATACCATGAAGAGCCCAACATTTTGTCAACCAACAACAAGCTTCTCAACAGCAAAACAAACTTCTCAAGCACTTTTTCTTTAGCTGAACGATACGAAAGAAAATCTCTTTCACATAGCGTCCTAACTCAAGATGAAAAGTGAATCTATTTTGAGAATTCCATAACGTAAGAATTCATGAATAGATGCAGGCGTACCATTCACATAGAGGGCGGGACTAAGTTGGCAAAAAAACGATACTTTATAGTTTGTGAAACCATAAGTGTGTAGCTTGTTATTACTTGTTAAATCCTGGTGAAACCTTTAATACCACACGCTGCCGGCTAAAGGTAATTTATTTGAAAGTTTTGCTATTCAAACAACCACCGAAATAAAAAAAAGTCAAACAACTTGATTTTTTACATGCCATCCGTCCATCCATTCCGCATGATTTACTCACAAAGCTTGAGTCCTTCTAATTACTACTTGTTTCCATCGATTGGACAGGCATTTCCTGAGCAGCGCTTTACTTTCTACGAAAATCCAAAAATGGAGAAATGTGCCTATACTGTGAATATTTTATCATTTTTATATATACAAATTTCTATATGACAATTTCCCTTTGATTACTTTATATTCGGTATGGTTATTTCCTTCCGGATAAAATAAGAATTATAAGGCCGCCATATACGTGATTGGTAGGTGAACAAAGGGTTAAAGAAGGATGGACACAAAAATAAGGAAAGAAGTAAAAAAAACCTTAAGGTTATTTACTCTTACTTTATGTTACCTTATATAAGATTGGTTTCCTTCAAAATATTTGGCAATCTACTTGTTTTTTTGGTTTTTTATAGTGCTTTTATAATATTTATCCCACCACACTAAATGATCGTTCCTATAAACTACATAAAGCTAAATGACTGAATGTTAAAACTAAATCAAATTTAACATAAAAGTTTTACCCTTGAAATTATTCACGATAAAATTAACTTAAAGTTTCAGTTGGCAGCGGAGCCTGAAAGCAAATATCTAATTTGTTCTCTGTCGTTAGGCGTACTTTTGGCCGAATACATTGTGCTCCACCTTACTGAACCATATTTATTATGTGGTCGAAATATATCTACTGATAACTTCTTCACAAGTAATTTCTTTCGAAAAAAGTTGCTTGCCAAAAAAGCAACTCTCGTGGGAAGTTTACATGCGAATAGAAAGAAATTGTCAAAAATTACAAAGAATAAACAGCATAATATGACCCGATATTTTACGAAGCTATGCAAACCAGATGAATACATTGTTACAATTTGAAAATAAAAACCAAACGAAAGATATTATTGCTAAATTCGAAGCATAAAAAATTTAAGATAGAACGAAATGCCGAACGTTCTAACGGCCCTTCTTATCCAGGGTATGCTTGGGGCTTCCCAGGAAGTCCCTTTCCAAGAAACTTATAAAATGTCTTGGACCTTCGTATTTTCTTCTATATTATTCCTTTCTTGTTTGCAAGAAATTCGATAGACAATTTCGATTTCGTACATTTTAGGACGATACCGATTTTTATATACAGTTGTAATTGACGTATTAATAGTGATGAAGCTATTAATAGGTACGGTTTGCACATTTGATAGGTACTTATGATTCCGTAGAAGAAAAACCAGCGTGGTGATTCGCGACCCGACTCCTACTCGTAGTTCTTTTAACAGATATTACGCGTTCCGTACGTACCAAAGTTCTGCAAAATATGTGGGAGATGTTACAGTAGCCAACCTTATGGGCCAATAGGACCACACGTCCATGCCTACCTGTGTCCTAGTTGTTTTTATTGCCCCTAACCGTGCGAAGAGTCATCAGAGAGAGTGGTCTTATCCGGTGTTTAGGGATACCAACTATGCTCAGCCTGCTATCCTCTACCCGTAAGTCAAAAAAAGAATTATCCCTATCAGTAAGTACCCCACAGTCAAAAACAAGGAACTATTTCGTCAGATATCACTTACCTCCTTTGCTGCGGTAACAGAAGTGAAAAATCAAGCGTGTTGTGTTACGCTCTTTTATAGTCGTGACCACCTTCGCTATCCCGATACGCTGTTGCTCTGCCTGCGCCTATTACAGCTTGGCGCACATCATTGCAATCTTATGTACGTATTGGAATATGATTCCGTAGAAGATCAATGCTATTCTACGTATGTGTTATATCAATGGTATCTTACGTATGTATTGGAATACATATTACTACTACCCTACGGATATATTAGCATATGCTTATCGCTTACAATTAAGCTGAAGCATCATTCATGTATGGAAACTATGGATAAGTACCAAAAATAAACGTACTACAATGTGTAGCCGTTAATCCCTACATAGCAAAAACAATTCAATTTGCCAGCCTTAGCAAGTAATACTTCAGAAACAAGGATAGGTAACAAAATATATAGACCATTATTTATATGCCTATGCAGGAGACGAAAGTAAATATATTACAATGTATGCCAGTTGAACCAAAAAAAAAAAAAAAAATTAAATGTGCCATCCTCAGCCTATTGACGTAATTGTCAATAAACCAGTAAACGTTAGGTACATGATTTCGACTAAGACAAAAATAAATATAGAATACAAGATCGATGTACATGCCTATGCATGTATTATAATATGTATGCTATTTATAGTTGGAACATATATAACAAAATAAATATATCACAATATGTAACCGTTAATCCCTAAATAATAAGAACAATTCAATAGGCTAGCCACTGACGTAAACTATTAATAGACAAGTGAGCAGTTAGGTATATGATTTCGCATATAAGAAGTATGAGAATAATAACAAAAATAAATATAGAGAATACAAGATCCTCATGTATATGCCCATAATGTCTTAATTAATAGTCGGAATGTTGTGTGAAGATTTGAAACATGGTTATAAAGAGAAGCTATATTTACACATGCTTATACCACGCATATGCTAAGGAAAGGTACCTATACTTTTCCGTGTAACTTAAGGGACGAATCGGACAGACGGACCAACTGCTTTCCGAATTTACCTGGTTACGGGTGAGGGATATTTCATATTATGGGTGGACTATCACCCCCACAGATTTGTTATACCACGTATATAGAAAATATATTCACGGGATCAAAAGTTATAGACATAAATATGAAAAAATTATTAATGTTTTTCTAAGTTCTTTCAGGTTTTCCTATATTGTGAACGTACGTGTCAACAGATTATGCCCATTTGTGAACCACATGTTTCTAATCGATCAAGGAGCGTGTGTGCCAAATTTCAGTTGCCTTTATCTATTTTTGCGACAGTGACGATTCACAAAATTTATCCGTCAAATTTAATAAAAATAGATACGTTTTGTATCGTCGACAAATATAGTGCTAAAAGTTTCATTAAAAGCGTAATGGTTCGTTGAACTTTTCTAACGTTCCGAATTCAACTTTTTCAAATAAATATTATGATTCCCATAAAATCAATATTTCAATACTAAAATCACATCTTTCACATATTAAGCTTGATTTCTCAGTTGATAGCTTACTGTCATTATTCTACAATATATTAAATCTAGCTATTTCTGCATCCGTTCCGATCAAGCAGTCCCGTCCTTGAAGCAGGTGTTGCCCGTGGTTTAATAAGACAATTAGATAATATAAGAATAGGAAAAACAAGCCTTTCAAGAAATTTTCGAAAAGTGGCTCTACTTTAGACTATTTCGCTTACTCAGCCGCAAGGCATAGATTTAACTCCCTCAACAACAAATATTATTGCAGATACCTTCAACTCATTAAATCCTCTCTGTTTGCTAATCCGAAATACTTTTTTAAATTTGTTAATTCAAAAAGAAAAATTTCCGCACATTCCTCGCATGTTTCTTTTAATGGCTCTGATTCCTCGGATGATTTTGAAATCTTAAATCTGTTTGCGGAGTACTTCCGACGAAACTTTTCGTCTGCTAGTTTTGATTCATCAGCAAATTACCCATATCCTATAACTAACTCGGTTTCATTACCCAATTTGGTTATTTCTGAAAATGACGTGTTTGAAGGGTTGAGTTCTCTAAAATACAGTTGTTCGCCTGGACCTGATGGAATTTCATCATTTTTACTTAACTCTTGCGCTGTCGAGCTATGTGATGTTATCTCAAAGATTTTTAACCAGTTCTTGAATTTAGGTGCTTTCCCTTTGTGTTGAAAGAGTAGTTTTCTTATTCCAATTCACCAAAGTGGGAATAGACAGCTTGTTCAGAACTATAGAGGCATTGCCAAGCTAAGTGTTTTACCTAAACTATTCGAGAGAATTGTGACTCAGCATTTGACCTTTGCCCTCAAATCGTATATTTCTCCACTCCAACATGGCTTTCGAAAAGGAAGATCTACGGTCACCAATCTGTTAGACTTTACTTGTCATTTTTCAAGGCTCTTTCTAGTGGCTCTCGCACTGATGTCATATACGCTGATTTCAGCAAAGCGTTCGATTTGGTTAACCATAAGTTACTTATCCTTAAATTCCAAGGTTCTGGCTTCCCTTCCCATTTAGTGAAATGGATAAGCTCTTATCTGCATAATAGGCCATTCAGGGTTTTGTTTAACTTCATCACCTCATATGAATGCCCCGTTACGTCAGGCGTACCTCAAGGTAGCCACTTCGGACCCATTGTATTTAATCTATACATTAATGACTTGCCTTCGGCGATTAAATCTAGCCAGATCTTAATGTATGCTGATGATTTTAAACTGTTTTCTTCCTTCTCCTTGGAATCGCAATCGTATCAGCTTCAAACTGATTTAAATAATTTGGTTACATAGTGCTCGTTGAATCATACGACACTAAACCTAAATATATGTAGAAAGCTTTCTTTCTCAAGAAGGAAGTCATTCAATACCCAGTATTTCATAGATTGGCACAAGTTGGAGGATTTCGATTCGTTCACAAATTTAGGCGTTCTCTTTGACCAAAGGTTACGTTTTAACTTGAATATTGAGCTCTCGTAAAGCAAAGCTAGGCCCGCGTTTGGTTTTATAAGGAGGTGGTCCAAAGAGCTTGATGCGAAAAGGCTGTACATATGTTTGGTTAGACTTATACTAGAGTAAGCCTCTGTTGTGTGGAGTCCTACCTATAGGTGCTACGTAGATTCAATTGAATCTGTTCAAAAGCAATTTTGCTGTTTGCCCTTAGGAATTTACTCTTATCTTCTTACACTTATTCTCTCTATCGGACTGTTTAAAATCTATTAAAGCAACTTTGCTTAATACGCGCGATCTTCCTATGTCGTACTTAAACTAACTTGCGTTCGTAATATCTCACTTTTTTTTTCGACAGTTGTATGCTGTTGTTAATATGTCGGTTGCCAAGCTTATGCATGTCGGCAATGACTTAGGCGTTCACTTGCAACCTGGATCTGTTCTTGTTGCGGGTGTGCTTCTGTGCTAGCTGTGTACATGTTTTTTTTTTTCCTATTTTTTTATTTATACTTGAATAATTATTTTTAATTTCTTTGTTTTTGTTTTTATTACTCTTCTTTTCTTTATATTTCTTTATATTGTATACTAGTTTTAAAACAATTAGTACAAGATTTACTTTAAACTGTATTTGAATTCGACTGCCAAATTTAGTCGAATTTCATGTACACATAAGTAAAATAAATATAAAAATAAAAAAATATAAACAAAAAAAAAAGGAATTGATTTGATGGAGAAAAAGTGCGTAAAATTAAAACTTAACTTTAACGGACATTTTAGATGGTTTTAGATTCAACAGAATGCAAAAAAGGCTGACTAAAGGGAGTATGTGGAAAAAATACGACTCGTTGATCACTTGATCATTTACTGACCCATTACATGAAGTAGGCACTGAGATTAGACGCTATGCGACAAAAATTTCCGTTATTAGGTTCAGTATTGGATTCGATCTTCAATGAAGAATTTTTAAATATTTTACTTAAGACGTTATAAAGTCCGCGTAAGCAGATATAGGAGGTTTCGGTCGATCGGCTTGCCCGAGAGGATAATGTGCAATATAACAACACTCTTCCGTTAATTACTGTCTCTTTTCGTAATTCTCCGCTCATGTATTGGCATAATTTAAAAATAGAATTTATGAAAAGAGAATAAAGTCCGCAGTCCGAATGTATAGCATCAGGGAGGGTTTTGTACTTGAAAATGATATGCTCTTCCTTTTAGGGTTACTACCGATGAATGGCAAAAAGACTGACAAGGAAAAAAACAGAGCAAGGCATTTTGGATTGAACCGTCAACAAGTGAACAACAAGAAGAGGAGTAATTGGAAAAAGTTTAATTAAAGTTAAATTGCATATCTCTCTGAAAGAATTGAAAATATTTGGTTGTATCTCTAAAAATATTTACAAAAATTTTCCAAGCTTACAAATCAAGGCGATCAAGACAAAAGGAGGAAAAAAGGGAAAACACACTGCTAGAGAAGTGAAACAAAACATTTCAACAACAAGACCTGTTAGCTTCAACATATAATTATATATACAAGTGCATCTATATCCACATATATATGTGTATGCTTGGAAAAAACGGAAAATGTGCGTAATACAAAACAAAAAGAATTCAAATTTAAATCTAATTTCTGGCTGGAGACGAGAACCTGGAGCACTTCACGCCAATCATAATAAAGAGGTGGAAAGAAATTATCTGTGATATGAAAGGAAGATCGCCATCGAATTCCCAAATTGGTATGGTAAGCGCGGTGAAAGCAGCAGAAAACAAAAATAGTATTGCGACGCAGTAGTAAGTAGTCCCTTTTATTTGCGAGCTCTTAATTTGGATTAATTCCAAAAGAAAAAAAAGAGGTATGTAACAATAATGCCTGCGGCTTAAGAGGCAAACATGGTTTCGTCAGGATGTGTGTGTGTGTGAAAGTGAGTGTAACCTTGGACAGTGACTTGACGGGCCAACAGACATTACAAGACTAACGCACAAGGGAACAGTGCAGACTGACAATAGGACCGTTAGTTAACACTATGGCGAGAGTGACTTTTATGATATATATATATAATATATATATAATATATATATAATATATATATATAATATATATATATATATATATATAATATATATATATATATATAATATATATATAATATATGTATTGTGAGGACCCAAAGTCGTACCCTCGTTTTGGCCTCACGGATTCTCCGTCTCTGGGGAGGGGGAAGTGCTAAAATAAGAATTGGCTAAGATAGAATACGTAGTAGTTTAGGCATAGATTAGGAATAGAATAAGAAATAGTCTAAGAACAGTTTTAGGAATAGAATAAGGAATAGTTAGGATTAGAGTAAGTAATAGAATAGCATAACATAGAATAGGAGTAGATTAAGATAGGATAGGATAGAATAAGAATAGCGTAAGTATAGGTTACAAGTAGCTTAGAGAAAGTTAGTTCAGTCAAAGTCGTAGCTGGGCTCTCGAGCAAGCAAGCAGTCAGAGTTAAGCTCTCAAACCGACGAGTCAAAGTTGGGCTCTCAAGCAAGTCAGTCGTGGTTGGGCTCTCAAACCAAGAAGTCAGTTAAGCTCTTTGGCTTTGTAAAGTTAATCATATAAAAAAATCTATTCATCGAAAATACTTAAAATTGTTGGCAATTCGCTAAACGTAACGGTAATAATTAAATAATAAAAGAAAGAGCAAGTCCCTGTAAAAATAGAAATTTTCTTGTGATTCTTTCCCTGGGCCGCTGAGCTGCCCCAGCCTAAGGAAAGGGCCGAAACGGCCTCACAGTATATATATATATATATATCATCCTAATCTATTCCTTTTTTTTGCGAAGGCAACTGGACTAGCCAGACAAAGTAAATTGCAGCCCCAGGTCAACGCGTTTGAAATCCCTTGTAAAATATTTTTCAATTATAGTTAATTTTCTTTAGTTTAATTTTTTATTTGTTTTTTTTTTTTGTTTTTCACAATACAAACACAAACAAATTTTTTGTTTTTCAATAGATTTTCTTATTTATTTTATTTTCGGTTTGTTGTTTCTTTTTGGCACAAATTTACTTTTCTTTGTATTTATTTCTGTGTAACATTTGTTGTGTGCACACAGTTTTATTTTTGGGGGCGTTTCCTTTCAAAATTGAACTTCCGTTTCCTTTCTCGTGCACAATTCACACGTTTCATTCTTTACGATTATATAAAGATAACTAAATACTGCGAACGTACCATAGAAGTAGTTAGAGTATTGTGCTAATGTGTTTGCATTTAGTTGTGTTACAACTAACTTTTATGTGAGTGTATCGGGAGAAGCTTTTGTTACCAAACTAGAAACATTGATAAAGATTTATTGCACTATTTGGTACAAACATACGCACACACATCCATACACAAAAGCATTCATTAATTCAAGCTTTGCTTTCCTTTAACTTTTCACTCAACACACACTGAATATAACTTCAATCTTTAATGGTGATTATACGAAAGAAACGTAAAGAACATTTCAGGAAAATCCTCTTTCGACACATTTTGTATAAATATATCAAAGAGATAACATTGATACCAACACAAATGCATTCTATCCTATTCTTATTTCATTCAACCAGTGAATGAAAGAATTTGCAAGCTTTTCTTCTCTTCATATATTTTATTATACACCAGTATGTGTGTTTGTATTAAGTATATATAAATCAAGTTAATAAAAGTTTGTTTATTTATCCATGTTGTTCTTGTTGTTTTGGTGAACAATTTTTATAATATCTTTATTGGGAAGTTCGTTTTTTTTAATAATAATTACGAAGTAGGTATTTTTTTCTTTTACTATATTTTCTGCACTCTCACGATTAATATTATTTGTACTGATCACATAATGCCACGTTCGAAAATCAATTTCTTTCGTTCCGTAACGTTTATTCCATTATGGCTGCAATTTCTATTTGCTAACAATAAATTCAATGCAATCTCGACTCTTTTTCCTACTTGAAATCCTTAAAAACTTATTCTGTGGTTTTGCTGCATTTGCTTCAAGTCAAGTCGCTATGTACGCATAAGATATATAAGATTGCGTTCGGAACTAGATATGTTCTTCGCTGTTGTATATATATATGTTTATATATGTACATATCTATTTTTTTGTATTTTTTATTATTGCGGTTTATTCCTGAATTCTTTGGAAATCATGAAGCTTTCAGAAAATTCAATTTTCAAACTGTTATAAACTGATTTAATTTTAACGCTTTAAGGCTCACAACAATGCATACGAAGAAAAAAGGAGAGCGCACACAAAAGAATCCTATAATCGCACACATAGAAACTGACATATCAGTTGTAAATACTTAAATGCCACACAAACGCACACAACTTGGATATATTCTGCCACTTGAATGCACATTGTTGCGTTATTATATTGAATATTGTGCACATTTCATATTCATCCAAACACTTCGCATACGTAACTCTGTACCCAAGTTCCTCATCTCCCTACCTTCTTTTCCAGCGACGACGGATTTGTTGTCAGCCCCTACTTGCAATTATTGTTTAAGGCAGTTTGTAGCATCTTGCTTTAGTCTTGTTAGTACGCTTGTATTCAACTATGTATGTATGTATGTGCATGTGGCTATGTGTATATGTGTATTTGTCTGCACCATATTGTATCTATTTTTCTCTAAGCTTTGTAATTTTCAACAAGAAATTTTATAAACTCAACGATTTCATATAAAAATTCTCATTGCGGAATTTCGTTGTTGTTACTTTGTAAGAAAAATTTTGTTTATTTACTCTCCTTCCCCTCCTCTCTCTGCCTTTACATATATATTCTATTTTCTCCCGTAGTGTAATTTTAACAATTGTGCCAAAAAGTACATTTTGCATATTTATACTTTATGAAATTACTTTATTAGTTTAAGAAAAATAGTTCGGAAGCAAAGAAGAGAAAACCTTCACACGCTTGAAGCAAGTCTTTGCAAACCAAACACGTTGAATTGAGGCATTTTTATCAATCAATCGAGTCAAATTCAATATCAATTTTTTGTTTATTCTTTTTTTTATCTTATCTGTTATCTCCATTAACACACGACAGACTAGGCGATAGTATCCGAATTTACTAAAAATCTCTGTTTTATCAGAAATATCGATATAAATATTACCTCCTTACAAAATCATGAGTAATGGCTTGAAAATCGCAAGACGAAAAATCATCATCTTTTTTTTTATTTATTTGTTTATTTAGACATGAAATTCCGCTAAAACAATTTAACCATTGAATTGAAATGACTTTTAGAAATAAATCTTATGCTAAGCATTTATAACAACTGTTACAATTTTCCTATTTAAAGAAAAATAAAGAAAATATAAGAACATAAAAAAAAGACAATGCATTTGTAAACAAATAAGAGACTAAAAATAGAAGAAAGGAAAAAAATACGCATGAACTCATCTCTCATAAGGACAGTCGCATGCAATGCAAATCCGATTTGGAATTGAATCCCTAAGCCGTTTCAAAAATGAAAAAGCTTGGTAACCGACAATAGCGAAAATATTTAATTAAATTTTCGAATCCTATGAGGATACGAAGATTAAAATTGATTTGATAAAATTTGAAGAACACGATATTAAGATTAAATTATAGATATCATTTAGACTTTTGCAAGAGACTCCTAACTGCTAGAAAAGCTCATAATTACATCTGCGCGGGCTAAGCAGCTTTACGAAAAGAAACTTTGCTACAGAAACAGGGAAGTTTACCTCATGAAGTAATGTCGGCGAACGGATAGTACCATTTAATTAGATTAGTTAAAAAGGAACACCAAGAACAAATCTATGTTTCTCATATGACGGTAAAGCTAACAAAAGCAATTTATTTTCGAAAGGAGGCAAGGAGCCAAGTCATTTGGCGATAATAAAATTAAAAAAATTGAATGGCAAAATAATGGATTATACATCATATTTACCAGATCTCTCTAATTTCTATCTAAGCTGCGTTAGAGTTTACTTTGATCGTAGCTATAGCTGAATGCTCAGTCGGTAAAGGCTTTGGCATACATCCACTATGCCGCGGCCAGTCTCTATCTCTTTCCTCAATTCTTTCTGTCTGTCTCCGTGTTAGATAAAGGGACGACATTTTAGTGATCGGTTAAATTAAAAGAAAATCTTTACACAAACCTTATTTTCTTAGGAGGTGGAATACGCTTCTCATCAAATGCTACAACCATAACAACCATAGCAGGGAATTTTAAATAATTTTTAAACAAACTCTTCAGTATTAAATTAAGAGATTTTGAAAATTGCTGAAAAAAAATATCGGACTCTAGGAAACTTACGCGGAATAATAAAAGCATTTGATCAAGCCGCCACACTTCATTTTCCTTTATAGGCCGACAATAAATTGATTACTTTGTATAACATAAGCTCTAGTGCATCTAATATGTACAATATATGTATACACATATATGCGTATATGTATATAAGTATAAAATATACAATAATATAATAGGTACTTGCATGTATTTTGATCACACATATAATTGACATTGGTGAAAATGACAAAGTAATACAGAGGAGTATCAACATATGCAACCGTTAAATTCGATGATTCAGATCTTTCTCTCCAGAAAATAACAGTTTTCCATTTAGTATTCTTGAGTTATTCAGTTTGTACAGACGTTAATCACGAAACGCTAAAAATTTCATTTTTGAAATTCATTACTTTTATTGTTAGATTTATAGAAATCTGTTGCCGAAAACCCACAAAGCTTGCGGTGATGCTACGCCATCATTTCCCAATTGTCGGTTTTGGTTTGGGTGGTTTAAAATTGGCGATTTTAATGACAATGATAAAAAGCGGCCTGGAGGACCAGAAGAGTTCGAAGGCAATGAATTGCAAACAACGAAATTGGGAGGAAAGCCCAACTCAAACCCTCAAAAAGCTTTTGAGCAGCTTAGCAAAATTCCGATTTAGTCCATTTTCAATACCAACCTGCACGCAAGAACCTCCATTGGTTTTGCCAGATTTGAAATCCATAGCTTCATTTTGGCGATCAAGAGGAAATGTTTACGTCACAACAGCCGGACGACTAAACCGACAGATTGACAAACGGACAGACGGACAATTGCACAGATAAACAGAGGGCAGGTAGTCAAGTAGATATGCGGACATGCTTAAATCGAATCAAAATTTGGTGTCATTATATGACTTTTCGATTTTCGATTTTTCTTTTGCTATGTCGGCACACGTCCAAACAAATCTTGACGTTATCAGTCATTTTGCATTTTTACTTTATTTTTGACAGATATAACACGTTAGGCATGTTTTGGTGTCCTTGGCGATTTTTTGCCTGCGAGAAAAATGGATTCAAGAATCTGTATTAAATTTTGTGTGAAAAATGAAACTAAGTGGCGCAGCCCATTTAAAATGTTCACTGTGGCAATTGGCAAATCAACTTTGAGCAAAAAAGTGTTTATAAATGGTACAAGCTCTTTAAAGAAAGCCGAGAAGATGCTAATGACAATGCCTGCCCTGGATGCCCCAACACGTCCATCACCGATGAAAACGCTGCAGGAATAAAGAAAACTGTTATGGAGAAGGTTTCGCAACAGAGTTTGTTCCGAAATTTTTAACCAAAAGAACCATCGGATGAATATTTGGAATTGACCTAAACTTTTCATCCCTCACATGCCTGCATGGCAAAAAATTTATTATGAAAATAGAAAAAATCAGCTGCGTCCGCTCCATATTGTAGAGCATGAAAATGCATCTCCTTTATTTTTTTTGTCTTTTTTAGAATAACGGTGATGGGTGTAAAAGATTCGGTCCCGACCGAATTTAATTTTCTTACTTGTTATAATGTAACTTATCGCAGAATTTCCTAAGTATGGCCTGGTTACTCTAAATAACACCTGATCACTGAAACTTTCCCTTTATTTGTTCGAAATAAATATCGAACGAGAAAGCCATACATAGCGCAAACCGAAATAACTTTCAAGTTACGTTGCCGAAGTGAGAGCTAGTTAGCTGAAAAATAATCAGTATGCTGATTCCATACATTTCATTAGTGATTCGAAACATTTCATTAGTGACTCTTGCTTTTGCGAAAATCTTTTTAAAAACAATAAAAGCAATATTTAGGAAAACAAAACCAATGAAAACAAGGACAATGATCGCAACAACGTCGGTTACTTTTTATCTGATGTTGGTATTGTATTCAATAATCTTTATACTATACGATTCATTTCGATTGCTTATCTTCATACAGTTTGATTGTTTTTGTCTTCATGTTCGTTTTTCCCTTCTTACGATAACATGACTATCTGCTGCCATCACATGCAATTAAGTCATTTGTCAATTGTAAGCAATCGTTGCTTTCAATCTGTCATTATGATTTTTGGCGACCAAATGCAATGTCATGCTGAAATACGTTCGAACAGTCACCTGCAGCTTTTAAAGATAAATTCATATTTATATACATATATATATACATATATATCAATATAGGTGTGCATTGCATATTATTTTGGACATTGTTGAACGGCAACGTTTAGCAGAAATAGTGCATTGAAACATTGAAATGCATTACAGTGAAAATTGCATTACGCTTTGTGGCATTTCTCAACGTGTGTTCATTTTGCACATCGACAGCAGCGGCATAAGCAACAGACGCAGCTATTGGCACTTGTTAGTGTTTTTGTCGCACTTGAATTGTCTGGGTGAACTGTGAAATGGGGTTGACTGTTTGTCTGCCTGACTGACTGCTGTTGGTTGGTTGGTTGGCTGGCTGTTGAGCTTATCCTTTTTCTATATTGTCAGTCAATTGCACTTTGATGCTAAGTGCGCTTTAGTCAAATGCAAGCAAGAAATTAACCATGAACTAAGTATGAGTGTCTACATCAAATACTATGCAACGTTCTTTACCATTTATGTGCACGCACATGTAGTACTCACGCGCCCCATGTGTGACAAGTTGAATTAAATGCATATGCATTTCTATGCATATAAGCAAAGTAATACATACACTTCAACGATACTGAATAAAGGTGTATATATATATACATGTGTGCGTATTTTGTTTGTACGTGCATTAAGTTGTATGCAACACGTTTATTAAAGTGTCGCACATCGTTTTGCATATAAAATCCGTTCGCAAAGCAAAGTAAAAGAGATGTATACACGAAAGTGTGGCTTATATTTATAGACAGAACGGAAAGTTAACATTTTTCTTATTTCTACTCTAGTCTACAGATTAGACTTTCAGCTTTTAAGAGGTAATGCAGGCACTGCATCATATGTGGGTAAACATGGGTGTAGGTGGGTGCATATGCTTAGAGCGTAATCGCGTAATTTCTGCTTAATCAGGTGCTTATGCATCGGTATTAATACTTTAAATATTTTATTACATCGACATATACCAACGAAAGAGTTAACTAATTCCATTAAATTGTTTGCATCAACTAACTACAAATTTAATGAATGTTTTTAATCAGTACAAATTTTTTTAGGCTCCGTTTAATTAAACTAAAGATTAGAAAAAATGTAAGAAGGGGGAAAAAATAATCATTTAACTTGTTTAACGAAGCAGATTGAAATAATGAAACATTTTTAAAGACTCAATGATGAATATAGGAATTTCGGCCTAAATCATGTATACTTTATTTATTTGTTACGGTATAATTTGTTTTTCTTTATACCTGATACTCAATGTTTTTGAGATTGTTTTTCCTTCTATTTGTTTATTTTAAGCATTTCAGTTGTTTTTTCTACTTTTTTTAAAACGTTTATACAAGCCTTTGTTGCTTTTGTGTTGCGTTCTGTGTGTAATATCATTTTACATATTGTGACAATACAAAGCATTTGGTGCAAGTATAAAACTGAAAAGCTCGGCATGAAGAGAATGGCATACACTACACCACTATTCTGGTAAAAACTCTACTGACTTTGAACAATAACATTGTAAATAAATTCCTCAAGTGTTTAACTTGGTTATGCATACACATGTGCATACACATATATGTGCAGACAGACTTTTACTACACTTCATATGCAACAGTGTACGGTAAATACTGCTTGTGTTGTAGTATAATAGAAAATACTTTTTTATTATATAAATAAAATAGCAATTTTATCACATAGCATAAAGGTTCACTTTAAAATATACATAAAAAGGATTTTAATTAATTTTTTTTTTAATATTATTTTTATTTACTTTTTATTTTGTTTATTTATTTTCTTTTTCATTCAATTCAAGATGAATCTCATTTGTCTTTGCTTGAATGCGCGTTCCCGTTGTAACTACTTGCGTGTTTCAACAATTTCTTCATGCGGAGAGTATAAATAATCATGACAACAAAATAATAAAAATAATGAAACAGAAATTAATTTTTTCAGAAATATGAAACTATTAAAAAGTTAATCAACTTTCCCCTTAGGCTAGAAGATGTTTTAAGTAACAAAAAAGAAAAAAATAAAGAAGGATAACAAATAATACTTTCGAGCATAGAAATTGAGTTGAAATTCCATTTAAGAATTTCACTTTACGCTTATTAAACGTCAGTAAATATGCTTCATTACATCTCAAAAGCAAGTTTGTTATTACATTGTGTTTAAACTTTGAAAAATAATAGAAGAGAAACAATAATTTTTGATACCCACTTACCTTTTAATGTCCCTTTTTTTTCGTTCTTTTTTTAAGCATTTAAATTTAGTTGAAGAAATAAAAAAAGAAATATAAAGAACTAAAAATTATATAGAAATTTTTAAATAAATGTTCGAATGCACGCTCTACAAACTCTTACAATACAAATATAATCATGAAAAAAAAAAGAAAACGTGATAAATAAAAACCGTCTCATGCTCGCTTAATTCTTCCCTGACTACCTTTAACTTTTCTAGTAGAAGAGTTTTGACGTTTCAAATTTTTCGAATCATTCGATATCATTAAAAGACGGTAAAACGAAACTTGCACATCATACACGTCTATTATCTGAACCCTTTTTGGCTCTGGCAACACTAACGTGCTATGCCGTCAATTTAAGATCGCTACAATTGTTTAATAAGCTGAAACATTTTAACATATGGGAGAAAAAAGCAAGAGAAGAGAATTTGTGGCTGTAGGGAAAACCGATTGGTAGATGTTTGGAAATTACCATTTTGTGATATACATCTTCAAAAATATGTAGTTATATGTCACGTAAGAGAAAAATTATCGAAGTACGCGTTCACTAAGAAGCCAAATATGATGCATTATTATAAAAGCAACATTGAGGCCATGGTCCACTATTGCATACTCTACATCAACTCAAAGATGAATCTCATTGGTAACGAGTTTTAAAACTGAGGCGTTATAAGGGAAGTGAGCGAAACATTGGTCCGATCATTTTCATCATTTTCAATGACGTTGGCCCATCAGCCAAAACACCTTAGTGCACCAAATTGATTCTGAATCGATTATTATAATAAAAGATAAGTTGCATACATCCGCGTAAAGTTAATATACACTTTACGCCAAGTAGTGCAAGATATAAAGAGGTAAAATTACTAAATGAATATTTGCTTTGTACTTTCAAGGGGTCATGACGCTGTAAAGACTGTTTCCACCTTATATTCTGCCGTCAGACCGAAAAGAACGCAGCTTTTGGGAGACTAGACGTATTTACTTCCTTACTTGGGGGCACTAGAGGCCAATCATCCGTAGCTGGAAAAGAAAAAACACGGTTTCTTGGTTAGACTACTTTGTAGGCTTATATAAACTCATTCGGTAATTCCGTTTTACAGCTTATTGTTAAGCTTCTCTATAACACTTAGCCAATTGATTTTTTACAAGTACGAGTGTAAACACGTCCCAAGGAGAATACGATTTCCTGGCTTGATTGTTGTGCCCGCTACCGGGGAACATAGTTTTTGTTAAAACATATACAACATAATCAGGAAAAAAGATTGAGAATATCTATAATGTATTATATTGATCTATCTATTTGTCCATCGGTATAATAGCTGCTATAAATAATTCACTGAGCGCAAATATCAAGATGGTCTTGAAATGTGCAAAAACATTGAAAGGGCTGTTACCCAGGCTGCTATTAAAAACTAGTCTAGTCAGGCAAAGGACACGCTTACAATATCATGTATGGTAAGGATACCTCCCCACCAGATACAACGCTAATAATTTGCGTACACGTTCCATGGGTAATTCTGCCTACGCAGAAAACGAAAAATCGAGCATGTCCACCCTATTTTATAAAGTATCAATTCAAATTTTTGTAGTTACTTTTCTCTCCCTCCTGGGATTTATCTAATTTCGCACAAAGACCCGTTTGGATGTGACTAAGTATAGTAAGCGATAGCGAGCTTTAGCTGAAACTGAAATCAACCTATAGTTTTAGAAGACATGATTTTTAAACCTTAATTCACCCGAAAAAAAAGAAGGAATGAAATTGAAAGCCATTGGTTTGCCTAGTAGTAGGTCTGACATCATTCTAGAGTAAGTACGAGAAAGCAAAAAGCTAAAGCTTTTCGATGTGTACTAGCATGTATAACAAATCGGTCAATAAGTTCGTAGCATCACTAATCAAACAACAACTTTTGGACAAAATTTCACTTTATTCATCATCATAGCCTTCTTCAAGAGTGATGCCATCAGTCTAGCACTTGTCTAACATTTATACATTTTTCTTATAGATAAAAATAGTTTTCGGTTGTGGCGGTCAGTTTTTCATTGCAACCATATCTCTGTCCGGAGAGCATTTTTTTTTTAAATTCGACATCGATTCGATTGATATCAGATGAAGAAATTGTTTTTACTTCGTCTCAACAACTCCGAAGAGCGGTTTAAATCAAAAAAACATTATTGCTTTTGGTCAAAAGTAAGCAAACGCGCTATTCACTTCGAACACAGCTTTCTCATGAACAAACGTTGATACAAAATAATAAACACATTGACCTATCTCGCAACTTCACTTTTTGGTTCGCCAAAACGATTTTGCGTACTTTTTTATATAATTCTGGAACAACTAACCGAATTCAGTCGACCAGATCATTCATCGACAGACAAGAGAAAGCCAATACTTATTGCAAAAGTAGCGTCATTAGAGCAACTATAACTTGTAAACTATTGTTCCGAATGTCATGAAACTTTGACACATTTCGTTTGAAGAGTAGCACTATTTAAAAATCATATGGATTCGTTAATAGTGGCATGTATTACACTACGAACTAATTGACTAATCTGTTACAATTTTTTATACATATGCAATTTGTTCAGATTTAAATGTAAACATTTCGTTAATTATATCAGAAAAATAATTAGAATTATTTCATACATTTTTACATCATACGAAATTTGCAATCGACAGAAATTTTGATATCTCTAATCTAAATATGTGGGATTCGACAAGAGTGTGCATTCAAGACAATTATGTATAAACATTCATTACCCGTACCTCGCTAATTATACCATACAGAATGAAAATATAATCAAATGCTAAATGGATGCGAATACGCATTCAATCATCTACCAACACGTGCGTATATCGGTGTTGTATGTACAGTCCATTTACATTCTATAGGAGACCACAAAAAAGAAAAAAATAGAGAGAAAACCTGCAATGAAAACCGATATACAGACCAAGAATAAAGACACGAAAATGGAAAACTAGAGGAATGAGCTGAAAATTATGGTGCTCGGATAGTTAGTGAGTGGAATATTTCAAGCAAACGCCTTCAGGATATTTGGTAAAAGGGTTCAAAAAATAACACAAACACTTGGCATATCACACAGACATCCAAAGACCCAAGCATTTGTATATATACATATGCATATGGTCGTCGACACAAGCGAATATTAAACACATTGATTAAATGTACAGAATGGTGACGAGATGAGGGAGAACAGAAAGGTATACATACACAAAGATCCGAAAATTGCATTAAAAAAAAAAAGAATGTAATCCTCTGTCAGTCGGTAAAAATGTAAAATAATATAAACATACGTTTGCAGAGCCCTAGAACTCGTACAAGAAGAGTATGTGGTAAGAGTTTTAAAATAAACACAAAAACAACTAATAGATAGACAAAAGTGAAAGAGAAGCAACATATAAGCAGACAGACTGATAGATATTTATTCAGACGGACATATAACTACAGTTGGCCTTAGGCAAATGAATCCCTTAGTTATATCAGAGTATGAGTAGTTGGTCTGTCTTTTTTTCTGAGCTTGTGCTTCGTTTGATGAAATGTAAGCAGACACATTTTTCGAAAACTAATTCCAACGCATAACGTATCAGCATACCATAAGCAATATATGCACTATACATTTACGTTTGAAGTGATTGTCTATACACATGTATGAGTGTATATATGCACATGTATACATATATATATGTTTGGAAAGTAAAATCATTGGTGTTTAGATTATAAATTTTTAAATCAAAATAAAATATTGTTGAATTATTTACAGTTTTGCATATATATGAAAACTAAAATAAAAACGCTCTGACAAACATGTATAATTTTTTTTGTTGTAACTTTTTGTAGAAGCAAAAGTGTTGCGAAAGCAATCAAAAAAGTTAAACTTTGAAGGATCAAAAGAAAGTTTCATTGAATTTGCCAGATTTTATGTCAGAGCAATTATAGAAATTTGAACTTTGTCCATTACCAAGCGACCTCGTTACCACGATTTTTGAGAATTGCCTAGGGAAAATAGCTGTTGAAGTGAACGGGTTAGATTCACTTACTTGTACGATGATAATAACTATTAGCTGATCAAATTTTTCAATCTATGAAAACTCGAACGTCTTTATACTGCATATTATGCTTAAGAAGTGAACACAACAAAAATTAAAAAAGCAAAAATATTTTTGAACTGAAGTTTGCGAATACGCTAACATGTGTCTTTCGAAAATGCTTATGATCGTTTAAAAGCATTTCCAAACAAAGATATGTACGTGTAGACTGAGAAACTGAGATGCGAAACCTGTCAGTCCTTCAAGCAAGAAATTAAAACTTTGGGGTGAAATCTTTGGTATTGATCATGGATTCATCTATCGAATTATACATTTTGCCGTTTTCTTTATTATTTCGCCAAACGTGAAGTGGAAAGTATGCGATTCTGTCTTTGATAGATGCAGCAAAAGAGGCAATTTTGAACAAAAAATTGTCGAGGAAACAAATTTAAGAAAAAAATTTCAACATTAATCGTTATTTTTATGGTGCTGGGACTGTAGACTAATAAAAAAAAAAATTATTATGCTTGAATATTATTCCTATAACACATATAAAGAGTTCAAACGTATTTATCGTGCAAACGGTTTTTTAAAACTGTCCGAAGAAGTAGTGAAATTGTCATTTTTTCCTTTTCAATTCCACAGAGCAGTAGACAGAAAGTTTACGATAAGTTAAGATAAAGATTTCGATAGAGTAAGAAAAGGTGAAGCTTAGTCCACCATTAAATACCCTTCACCACTCCGCAGTTATTTATAAAGTGACATTTCAAAGTAAGGGGTATATGGGGAGTGGTCGAGAGAGTACTCCGATCCATCCCGAAGTTTCAACAGCGGTTTTCGTTGGGCCTTAGCACGTCTGTCTACCAACTTTCATCAAAATATCTCAATACATGCAATATGTAGTGTGAATACAACAATACCGTTCAGACAAATGGACAGATAAGCTTAAATCGATTGAGGAAGTGAAGAACGCTTGGAAAAATCGTATTTTGTGTGAAAAATTTATTCTTCGAAATCCTAGGCTTTTCTCCCATCGCTCTGAGAACATTGCCCGTGCCAAATGAATCTCAGGTGGGAGTTTTAATCTGTCGATTTTCAATGTGTCTAATATGCCAGCAATTTTTTTTTTGTTAAAAGTTTTGTAGACGCAGATATGTTTGTGTAGCTTCATTAAGCGGACCGTTGTTTAGATAGGCTCAAAGCTATTCGAAAACTGACGTTAGTTATGAATTTGGTATTCGCTGCAACGGTATTTCGCTACACGTAAAGTCTAAAATGTATGATTCTGTCTTTTACGGGTGTGCCAAAAATGACACCTTCGAGTATAAACTGGTAGAGGAAAGAGATTGAATAGTAATATAGAAGGTCAGTTATATGATTCTGTGATAGTACGCTATTGGAAAAGAATAATGAAAAATTTATTATAATCACAAAGTTAAGAACATCATACTTGGCCAAGGTCGTGATAATACACCAAAAATAAACATTGCTTTTATGTAAAATCATAATTTTCACGAAAGATACCATATCGTAGGACACTCGAACGTCAAAATGGTCTAAATTTGACAATCTAAATTCACTTGTCAAAGATTTTATCATAAAAAGCTATAAATTAGACTTCGTTACCATAAAAGAGATTACTTTTTATGAGAGTCCCTATAGACGTTTGAGTCTAACTCATACTTTTTTTAAAGTAGGCAGAATGATAAAGTATAACGGTACTTGCAATGAAAATCAACTTCAGCCTTCCAGATGTTGAATAAATCTCATACGCTCGATTCGTCCAATTTTGTGATTACTGTAAGGAAACACGATTTTAGTTTTGCTCTATTCCAATCAAATTTTTCATGAAATACCAAAATAAATAAACGATGTCATAACTTCGTCGGCAGGTTCCTGCGTAACCTGCGTTCCTCTCTATCAAAATAAAAAAAGAAAAACTTTATAATATATTAAATAGAAAAATTCAAAAATCAAATTTCTATAAAAAGAAGGGAACAAGTTATCATTTTTTTTTGTAGAAAATTAAACTCACTCATGTAACTCGGTAATGTAACGCATAATTGTTTACATTCATTATATTATTATTATATTTTTGTTTGTTAT
Organism: Glossina pallidipes; assembly: GCA_000688715.1. Taxonomy (NCBI): domain Eukaryota; kingdom Metazoa; phylum Arthropoda; class Insecta; order Diptera; family Glossinidae; genus Glossina; species Glossina pallidipes. The sequence goes on along the minus strand of KK499851.1, from coordinate 140,068 downwards.
ATGTAATTATAGATAATTGTAAATACCGGATATCAGATACTCAGATACCCATACAGATATGAAACAAAATTATGATGAAATTGTCTGGTGCTCTCATTCACATCTTGCCTGGATCGGTAGCCTATCCTGACTATCCAAATGATATTTTTAAAAATTTTTAATTTTATCGAATTTTTAGAAAAAAAGAAAAATTTCTATGGGCATTTTGGTTTACTTAAAGTTAAAACTATAATTTAATTGAATAGCAGCTTAAATGTAAAACTTCAACATTTTTTTGTTAAAAATTGTAATTTTATTGATAAATTTATCATATAAATAAGAATTGAAGGTAAGCACCATTTTATACAAATATATATATATATGTATATACATATACTTATAATGGGAAATAAACTAATTTTAAATCCGTTAATAAAATTTAATATTTAGTGACTTTTTAGATTCCATAATTTAAAATAAATATTATAATTGAATTTTATAGTTTGATTCTGAAATATTGATATCATAAATTAAAATCTTAAATCTTTATTAATCTAGAATTAATTGATAAAATGAAATATATGAAAATTGTGAAATTTTTTTAATTCAAGATAAAATACGAATGTAATGATTAAATTATAAAATTATATGTTATAATATTGAAGAAATAGATTATAAGGAGGGGCTTATTTGTTTAAAATTTATTAATAAATTATTTGCAATTATATTATACTATAATATAATATATTATATATGATATTATATGTATATAATATATAATATATAATAATATATAATATATAATATATTATATAATATATTATTATATAATAATTTTATTATAATCAAATTATTTAATTTAGATTATTATAATTATTTTTGTTTAACACACACACACACACACACACACACACAGTCTGAAGCAACCCAAGATGGTCGAGTGCAAAGACATCGACGAAGTCACCACCAAGAAGGACATAAACAACGCGCTTAAGTCCCAATAAGGAGTGACAACCGCAGTAGTGGTCAACTTAAGAAAGGCATATAGCGCAACGCAGACGGCGCTCATTAGCCTGCAACAGGAGGAAGCCGCTAAACTATTGGAAGGTGGAAAATTGCGCATAGGCTGGGTGATCTGTAGAATCAGAGAGCGCATATCTTTGCTGCGATGCTTCCGATGCCTGGAGTTTGGGCCCACGGCGAAGCAATGTGCAGGCCCATCCGGCCGATCAAAGCCTTGTCGGAGGTGTGGGGAAGAACGCCATATTGCTAAAAGCTGCACTAAAGAGCCTTCTTGCATATTTTGCAGGGCGACGCCGAATGTAGATGCAAAGCACGTGGCGGGAAGCGGAAAATGTCCGCTGCTCAAGCGGGTACTGGCCACTAGAGAGCGGAAATGAGACTAATGCAGATAAATCTCAACCACGGCGAAGCAGCTCATGACCTACTTCGGCAGACGGTCGTTGAGAAAGAGGTGGAGGTGGTGCTATTGAGTGAACCATATCGAAAGGCGGGGCAGGGTACCTGGGTAACCGATTTGTCCAAAAAAGCAGTAATTTGGGCGCCCGCACCTATAGTGCTTTTGAATGTAGACTGTCAGCACAGAGGTTTCATTAGGGCGACAGTTAAATATTTATGCTACAGTTGCTATGCTCCTCCAAGCTGGACACAAGGTGAATTCCAGCGCATGTTAGACGAGCTTGTGAAAGATGCCCGTGCGAAACCGGCAATTATAATTGCGGTGGACTTCAATGCTTGGGCCTTCGAGTGGGGCAGTAAACCCTGCAATGCGAGAGGACGCAGCTTGTTGGAGGCCTTCGCCGTGCTGAAAGTATCTCTTCTGAACGATGGGCGGAGGGATACGTTTCGAAAGGCAGGAAGAGGATCGAAAGTAGACCTCACTTTTGTTAGCGACGGTCTGGTGGCGAGATACAAGTAGTCGCTGAGCGAAGAGTATACAAACAGCGATCACCAGGCTATCTTCCTCGACATACAAACTAGAGAGAATAGAGGAAATTGGTGGAACAAAACTACCGGGCCGAAGTGGAGAGATTCATCCTTCGATGAGGACGTCTTTAAGATCATTATGGACTCCTACGAGAAGGGTGACGGCACGGCTGGTGAACTCCAGAGAAACGTGGCAAAGCTGCTTGTACAAGCATGTGACGCGGCGATGCCTCGAAGAAGAAATACAGGCAGAAGAGGATCTCCGTGCTATTGGTGGACAGATGAGATAACATCCCTGAGAACGAACTGCCTGAAAGCCAGAAAGCTGCAGCGCTCGAGAGGAAGAAAACTTTAGTGAACTGCTCACACTCTACAGAGACTCGCGCAGTGATTTCAAGAAAGCCATAAGGGCTACCAAAAGGAAAAACTTTGATCGAATATGCCAGAATGCCAATACTAGTCCGTGGCATGTAAAGTCGTCTTGAAGAAGGTCAGACCTCTACGGCAGAAAAGATGAAGCAATAGCAGCAATTACTGACGACGAGCTTTTAAACGCCTGCAAAAGGATTGGGGACAAAAATTTCCTGGCTCAGACGGAACCCCAAACAAGGCCATAAAGGGAGCGATGCGTAGGAGACCATACGTCTTCATGATGATGGTGCAAAGGTGTCTGGAAGAAAGGACATTCCCAGACGAATGGAAGGTCCAAAGATTGGTCCTCATTCCGAAGGCCAATAAGCCAATGAACGAGACATCGTCATACCGACCCATTTGTTTTTTAGATACAATAGGCAAGGTATTGGAGAGGGTCGTATACGAACGTCTGCTGGTTGTCGTCGAAGGAAAGTATGCTTCTTCGGATAAGCAGTACGGGTTCAGAAGAGCACGGTCTACGATAGATGCCATAAACCATGTCATGACGCTTGCTTCAGACGCTATAGCCGGAGATCGTTGGAGGGGCAGTGATAAAAAGTACTGCGCTGTCGTTACGCTAGACGTAAAAAACGCCTTCAATTCGGTGGACTAGGGGATTATTCGAAAAGCCCTCATAAGATTGCAGGTTCCAAGGTATATACTTGAGGTAATAACCAGTTACATTTCCCACAAAATAACGGACGGTGTTCCACAGGGATCAGTTCTTGGCCCTCTCCTGTGGAACATAATGTACAACGGTATTCTTGAGCCGAACCTTCCTGCCGGGGTAACGATTATCGGCTTTGCCGACGATATTGCAATCGCAGTTGTTGCAAAATTTGTTACGCAGGTAGAAACGAGGGCTTACGAGGCTATCATTAAAGTGAAGGCGTGGCTAGATGAGATAGAGCTAGAGCTAGCCGAGAATAAAACTGAGGTGGTGCTAATAAGCAGCTGGCGGCGCGTGCAAACATGCTCCATACGAGTCGGGCAGCACACGGTGCAGTCATCTCCTGCCCTGAAATACCTTGGAGTAATGCTAGACCATCGATTCGACTTTAAGCACCACGTTGAGTACGCGGCTCAGAAGGCTGCAGGCATCCAGGCGTCGCTAGCAAGGATCATGCCAAATATTGGAGGTCCGAAATTAACCAATCGAAGAGTAATAGCCACCGTGGTAACGTCGATCACACTGTACGGAAGCCCGGTCTGGGCCGGCGCACTCACAGTGAAGACAATGTACCGAAAGCTGGCGGCAATATATCGTCTTAGTGCGCTAAGGCAAATATGCGGATGATGCTGCCCTGGTGATTAACATGCCAATCGACATCCTGGCAGATGAAATGAGGCGCATTCACGAAAGGCGCCACATCAACGCCCCTCCCATGAGACCATTAAAAAAGAAGACCGGCTAGCGGCGATTAAGACTGGGCAATCGTGTTGGGAAAGAACAACGCAAGGAAGATGGACGTTCATTCTTCTCCCAAACATAATGTAATCGATAGAAAGGCCACACGGTGAGGTAAATTATTATCTCACCCAGTTCCTGACCGGCCATGGCTGTTTTCGAAAATACCTGTTCAGATTCGGGCACGACAACTCGCGGAATTGCCCGGCATGCCCGGAGACGGATGAAGATGCAGAGCACAGCATCTTTCGCTGCAGAAGGTTCGAGAATGGCAGACCCAATATAAAGCCATGTGAGATATTGGTAATGTTAACTGCCAGCAAAGAGGTCTGGAGCACAGTAGGCGACTTTGTAAGCAGAGTACTCAAAGAACTACGACGGCTTGAAAGACAGCGGGTGGAGAGCAGAGGGAGTGAAAGTCCATTGTGTATTCCACTGAGGTTCCACCATCGGAAGCGTTCTAATGACAACCAGCCTTCGCGGAGTAATACCTAACGGTGGTCCCGTGGGGGAGAGTGGTAGAAGAAGTGTGTGAGGGGTAGTTTTTAGTAAATAAGCGCCATGAATGGTGAATCGTGCATGGTGCTACTAAGAACCAGCAGTATCTTTTGAAGATGTTCTACCTCCTGCTAGCTGAGCAAAAAAAACACACACACACACATTAGGGATTGATCGTTGTGATTTCGAAGCGCGCGTACGTTTTTCTTAAGTGCTTCGTAAATATCATAGGCGATTGTTATTAGAAAATTACTCCAGCTGAAATTCTTTTAGTGAAAAGGAAACTAAACGATATTTAAAAGTGCGTCAGTGCTTCTGCCCGTTTTTAATTAGATATAAAGACAATAAAACAATAGTGCGAAAGGGCAGATTTCGTTTTTCATTACTTTTGCTTTTCCTTTCTTTTCTGTGGGTTTACCCGCTTTCGTGTTTAATTGGGGGCCGTTCAATGGCATCCAAGTAAATACACAAAAGAAAGGAAGCAAATTGCAGAGGAACATTGCCATCAATTGTTGCAATAGAGCAACCCAGTGCATTGGCGAGATTTTAATAATAAGCAATAGCACAGACTTACTTCTTGCTGTTAAAGGACTAACTTAGAGTAGCATAGCTGAGGGCGACATTAAATTAATAAGCAGTATTGGTCAACCCTTGACCGACCAAGGGCCGCAGAGGGAAAAAGACTAACAATAAAGTAAGTACATAATTGTAGAAAATGACGACAATGACAGCAACATACATACATAGTCTGCACACGCAGGAAATGCACTTTAGCCTACTACTGACTAACACACTAAGGCCTTTACAAACACACGCATACACAAGTAGATATATACAAATACATTTAAACATACACACACGAACACACGAACACACGCAGACAAAAATATACAAACAAGATACATCCATACACACATAAACATAGGCGAAATTCTCATACATTTGCATACATACATACACAAGCAGATAAATATAAATAGCCCGATATAAAAAACATAACTACGTAAAAGTTTTACACAATCAACACGAAAATTATGCCGGTCAAGATCGGAAATAAAGGGACACCTCAAGGCGCACATGCCATGCGGCAAAGTCCGGAAGTGTTGCCCGATCCATTCAAAAGGAGCACTCGAATCTAACGCTCACCTGAGCAACTGGGCGGGAAACCAACGCAGGAGAGAAGTCAATCCTCACCGCCTATACTTCAAGATAAGTCACTGATGATAAAGAAGGGCGAAAACTCATTTGCCGAGCTAGGGGAGAAAATTGGAGAACTCATCGAAATGATGGCCCCAACTCCTTCCGCTCCTGCCAGGCGTACCATTCATCAGCCGATGAAGGATTTGGTAGATAGGCTGGCTGTGCTCAATGAAAAAGCCGCGAAAGAGCTAGTAAATTAAATGCCAAAAAAAAGGCCAGAGATGGCACTACCCCGACCGAAAAGGCTAGCAAAGTAAACGCTGCGAGAAGGCTCAAAGAAAAGCGGATACTACTCCTGCGAAAAAAAGTAAGCGGACGGGCGATGGGATAAATCTCAATAATGAGGCTCCAAAGCAGCCAAAAAACGCCAATGAAGACTGGACCGTTGTCAGAGCGAAAAATAAAAAGGTCAAGCCAATCAAATTGGTGAGTATGCTAGATGCTATTGTAATCAAGCAAACGGGCACTATGTCTTACAGCGATATGCTGAAAAGAGTTAAAAATGATGCTGAGTTTCAAAAAGTCGGCGAAAATGTGACCAGAATACGGAAAACATTAAAAGGAGAGATGCTGCTGGAATGTAAGCAAAGTGCGAAAAAAGAAAACACTGCTTACCAGCAATGGATGGAAAAAGCGCTCGGCCAAGAGGCTAGTGTCAAATTAACGACAAAGCAAACAAAGATTGAGTTTAAAGACCTCGATGAAGTGACTTCGGCGGATGACTTAATAGCGGTTATAAATACGAGTTTCAGTAGCTTGGATATCAAGAAAGAAGCAGTCATGTCAATCAGGAAGGTGTATACCGGCACACAAACAGCAACTCTATGAGTCCCAACAAAAAGTGGTAAAGAGTTACTTGAAGCCGGGAAAATCAAAGTTGGTTGGGTAGTAAGCAGGATCAGTGAAAAATGCGCAGTACTGAAATGCTATAGATGCTTAGAAGAAGGTCACATCAATAGAAACTGTAAAGGACAGAAAGATAAAAGCAAGTGCTGTCTAAAATGCAGTGAAGAAGGTCACCGAGCAAGAGACTGCACAAAGAGTCCGTGTTGTGCGATCTGCAAGGAACAAGGCAAGCCTCATGACCATCAACTGGCCGGCAGAAGTTGCCCGGTAAATACACGCGGCGCGAACAATTAGGGACAACTATGAAGTGTATGCAAATTAACATAAATCACTGTCGGGCTGCACAAGAGGTGCAGAACGTCCGAGAACTCGCGATTGAATAGTAGTCTTGAGTGAGCCATGCAAGTTATGCTCCGGAAACAGGTGGGCAAAGGACAAGAATGGCACTGCAGCCTTTTGGCAATGCAGCTCGCGTATGCCAACCATGAGATTTATCTCAGCAGGGGAGGGCTACGTTTGTGTTAATTATAAACAGGTTTACCTTTACAGCTGCTATTTCCCGACAAACACAAACCACGCGGACTTCAAGAAACGAATAGATGAGCTATGTACCGACGCAAGGGGGAAAACACCGGTAATTTTCGCCGGCGATTTTAATGCCTCGGCGACTGATTGGGGTAGCAAGTGGACCAACGCTTAGGGCAGAATAGTGTTTGAATCCGTAGCCTCACTGGATATGACAACTCTAAACTCTAGACGGTGATGAAAACATGTTCAACAGAGACGGTCGTGGCTCCACGATCGATATTACCATGGCCAAGAGTACATTGGCCTTGCGCAACATCTATACCCAAAGTGACCATGCAGCAATAATCTGGGAACTACAGCAGAGCCAGCGGGCGAACAGGGCAAAACTCCCTCTCAAAGGTCCCAAATGGAAACCAGAATCTCTATACAAAGAACTCTTCGAGCTTATGTTGAAAGACGCAGAACCCAGAAACTCAGCTCAGGCTTCTGTTGCGGGGGTTCCAGTACGAATTATAAAAACCTGTGAGGGTTCTATGACAAGACGTTGTTTCTATAAGAGCAAGGAGCCAGTATACTGCTGGACAGATGAAATAGCCGAACTAAGGGCTCAATGTAATAGAGCGAGGCGTGTCTACCAAAGATCGAGGGGGACTAATGCTTATCTCAGCCACCAAGAAGAGTTTAAACTCAGGCGAAAGCTTTTCAAAAAAGCGATTATGGTCAGTAAGAATAACCGCTTCCAGAACCTGATTAATGAGATTAATGAGGACCCATGGGGTATGGCATATAAGTTGGTAATGAAGAAGCTAAAATACTCAGACCAACCAAGCTATGCAGAATTAGTGGAAGAAATAATCAGCACCCTGTTTCCCCAGAAAACTATGTTTGTACATATGCCACTGATTGAGGTGAGAGATAATATTAATCTCATCGAGCCTGAGGAGATTTTTGCCATTGCAAAGGGAATAAAGGGCAAGAAAGCGCCGGGTCCTGATGGCATGCCAAACTGCGCTATTAAGCAAGCCATGCTGGCAAAGCCTGCTATGTTTGCAACAACTTTCAACGCTTGTTTGAAAGAACAAATTTTCCCGGATAAGTGGAAACAACAAACTCTCGTGCTGCTATCAAAGCCAAATAAGCCGGCTTTGGTTATCATTGGCATGATACCAATCGGATTGCGAGCTAAAGAAAGTAAATATAGGGCTGATTTTCATAGATTTTCGGCTGAAGCGGCTAAACAGCGACTAGTGGATGAAAATGGCAGGAGCGATGGAGCAGAACGAGTAAGGGTAGATGGACGCACCGGCTTAGACCTGATTTACGGCCCTGGATGAATAGGCAACATGGTGAGGTTGACTTTCATTTGACACAACTAATTAGCGACCACGGTTGCTTCAGGTCATATCTGAATAGGTTTAAAATAGAGCAGGACCCATTCTGTAGTTTTTGTGAGTGCATCCAAGACGCTAAGCATGTTGTCTTTGTCTGTCCGAAATACCATAACAAACGACAGAGACTACAGACGGAAATTGAAGGATTACCTCTCCCCGACAATCTTGTGACAAATATGGTGCACGACCAGAAAATATGGAAGGCGGTAGGAGTGTTCGCCGCAAACATAATGAGGAAACACAGGAACGGGTGCGGGAAAACGGCTACCCCCTGTGAGGGTATACCTAAATGGTCGTGCCATAGGGTACGGAATAGGAGGGGTGGTTTTTAGCGGGTTAAAGGCTCGCACTGCCCTCATGGGCGCCTGTTGATGGTTTTCCACCTCATAAACCAAAACACACACACACACATACACACACAATACAATCCTCCACACCTACTACACATTCCACATCAAACTATATTTTCCCACACAACACGGATTATTCCTTCCAACGCGAACGATCGCCTTTCATCACATGCGTTTCTTTCCCATATATCTTCTCTTCATTATACACATCTTAATGACCAAACGAAAAAGAATTCCTTGAAGGACATACATTATTTATGATTCTGATAAAAAAAAATATACAAAAAGAAACACGATCGCGCATGCACATGTCTACACAAATTTCCACGGACACTTCTGTTCATTATACACATCTTAATGACCAAACGCAAAAGAATTCCTTGAAGGACATACATTATTTATGATTCTGATAAAAAAAAATATAGAAAAAAAAACGCGATCGTGCCTTTCCACGAAGAAAAAATAAAGTGCACTCTGAGTGATGCGACTTTTTCACCACAGCGCATTTCAGGATCCTTACACGTCTTATGATCCCTCCTCATTTCTATTTTTTATTAACACTATTTCTATTCGTATAAATACCCCGCTGAGAAGGGAACAAAGAACTAGTATTATGGTGCATTATAAACGATCAAAAAAAAGGTCAAACGGTACTTATAACCACACTTAAAAGTATTTATAAAGAAAAATAAAAAAAATCGTTACAGATAACGCTTGAAGGTAAGTTCACCAACATTTCTATCCTATATAAGAAGAGTTTCCTCTTTAATTATTTTCAAAAATACTAAAACCACCAAATCGGTTAGTAAGTTCATTCCTTAAAATAAAAAATAAAAAAATTTAAAATGCAACTAAAGAACAACAATATAATATTATTATCATCATCAATGGAACCTAACAAACATAAGTGCACTTTTTGCCATGAGACAGTTGATAATTTACTGGACCATTACTGCTCAGAATTTGTAGGCTAGATTTGCAGTAAGCTGACTCCTTGCCCGAAGGAACAATTGGCGACCGGCGAACAAGGTGTAAGTTTTGCAGTGTGATTGTAACCGAACACGAGTTGTTCTATAGCCATTTACGCAAGGAGTTCGTAGCAGGCTGTGAAGCAGCATTTAAAGGAAACCAGCCTCCTACTTCCAGTATTAACGACGAACCGTCTACAAGCAACGTCGGCAAGCTTAAAGGAGTTTTCGAAGCTAGTATGAAGAAGAAAGTTCCTGTCAGTGAGGTGTATTGGGAGCCCTGACAAGTTTTTATGATGTAGTACAAAAACCATTTGAGGACCAACAAGCACAAGGCGAAGGCAGCTGTGCTCTTAAAAGAAAATGTGTTGGTCACATCTCCGTCGACATCGGAAAATGTGATTCAACACAAAACAGTCAGAAAGTTGAGGGATGAGATATTAATAAACAGATTTTTAGATGATATCCGCACGTATATACACGAGCAAATTCAAACTAAGTTAGATAAATTTGGCTCTGTAAAGTTTAATTTGAGGCTTTTTGGAGATTACGCGAAGAGCTTTGAACCAGAAATGGTAACAACACTGAAACACTTCTGAACGAAATTCGTTGCTACAAGAAAAAACAAGAGATAAGATATAAAAAGCTCTTTTGAGCAGCTGAAGAATACCAGGAACGAGATAGCGGATGGGCGATGGCAGAATTTAAATTCTGTGAATTAACTATTTGCAAGTTGGAGTCCTTTCCTGTGAGTTCACATGTACCATTGTCAATTAGTACATACAATAAAAAAGGCTACAATTAATGTGAAAAATGCTGATGTCCACTGTTTTAAATGGTGTATATTAGCGGCTATCGCTTACAAGTTCGAAAAACCGTTGGGAGAAGAATTACGCGGATTGGCTTACCAACCAAATCGGTTAGTAAGTTTATTACTTTAAATAAAAAATAAAAAAAATTTAAAATGGAACCAAAGAACAACAATATCATATCATAATCATCATCATCATCATCATCAATATTATCAGTATCAAGGGAATACGAGAATCAATCAACTGCGAAAATGATGATGACTGAAAGTTACGATTCTCAGATGACATTGGACTCTGTAATCTTTTTACCTTCACAAACTTCTAAAATTATTTCACTTTCTGACGATAATGAAGATGATTTGGAAATTTTTGTATCAACGCAACCTAGTACATATAATCCAATCTCGTCTAGTCAAGTTGCTCAAGTATCTCAAAGGTCGGAGTTTAATTGGTCATCCGTCTCGCAGGCAATCTTCATGGAGAATAATCAAATGAATCAATTCCTTCGGAACGAGACTCCGGATTAGGACCCCAGATATCAAACTAAAACACTTTCTGATCAAATTGAAAGCTATGATCATTATTTCAATGATAGCTTCGATGACCAAGAGTACAATATTAATATACCTACAGTCACTACAGACTACAACAGCCTTTTAGACGATAGTTTCAATAGCGAAATTCCTAAGATTAATTTGGAGAGTTTACTACAATAAAGCATTAAACAAATAAATACCAATTAAACTCATGTTTTATTTTTATTCTTCTGATAACTCCAGCCATTGTGATGCGAATGTGACCAGAAATCTGTAAAAATAAATTATAAACTGTGTTTTGGATAGTTTCTTCAAACTCGTGATTGGAAAAAGAACTACGTGAGCAATACAATAAAAGTCATGGTAAGAAATTAGAAGCATAAGAAATATTTTTCATACAATTATTCTAAAAATCTCATAATTTTTTTAAATGCTTTAATAGACCTTTTTGCAGACTCTGAATGGCGCGTGGAAAATATCAGGACAAGGTATCCAAACATAAATGAGTTATCAATTGAGACAGCCTATAAAATAGTCGGATGTAAAGCAAAAGTAACACAATATGGAGAAAAAATTGCTCTTTATTTGGAATCACCAGAGGGAAAGTTACTGTAGACATTTTTTTCGCAACGTCTTAGTCAAGTATTCCCATCCAAGAATCCGTATAAGAAGTTAAAGGAAAATAATATTCAACATATTATCTTTCGAGGAAGAGACAAATCTATAGCTAATGCCCCTATTTTTGAGTTTATTCCAAATGAAAATAAAGAACTTGATATCTAAAATGAAATTTTAATTTATTTTATTAAAAATCCTTTTTACATAGTTTGAGTATTTTCTTATCATCGAAGCCGTAGTCAGTTTTACTAAATTGTTTGAGATAAGCATTTCAACTTTTTCGTTGACTCTTATATAAGCTATAAAGCAACGCATAATGTCCGCAAGTGCTTGAAAAGTATCCTTGGAGTTGCTGTTTATTACATACATACGTGTCGCAGTTTCTCTTTAAAAAACTGCTAAATTCTTTCTTCAATGGTCGTTGACTATATGAATCGAAGTATTCCGCTCCTAACTTAGAATTAAAATAAAAAGCCACTCAATGCTCTCCTGGCTGATTAGAGTAGTGTATATTTGCTATTATAATAGCAGGTTTAGAGCTCACTTTTCTTGTTAAGTTATTAGTTCGGAAAACACCTTGAAAATACTTCTCTGTAGATTGATTTGCCTTAAGTGCTTGATCTATTTGTATCGTATTCATTTTAAAGCGCAATTTCACGTTTCTGTTTCTATCAATCTCTAACATCGAACTATACTTGTAACCTATGCAAGTTGCAGCTGCTATTAATGCCCGGGCGAATTTTCCTTCAATACGTATGTTTCCTTGCCTTAAAATATTAGCACACAAATCGTTATTGCAATGATAAGCGGAGAGGTCAAACGCTATTATAAAGCAGCTATCATCAAAAAGTTCCTTATTTATATGAAGACCACGATCTGAGTGATTAATTCCAGATGATTTGAATACCATGCTATAAGCTCTGGTTGATCTTAATTTTTAGAGTAATCGAACTCAAGTTGAGCGGGTATTTGAACACCATTGACTGACAAATTAAACCTTTGCAAATAAAAATGTTCGAACTTGAAAAGATCCATTGTACGATCGCCTGAATAAGCGCTATTGTAAACCATACGAAAAGCTAAGAATGTCGGAAGTTGTCCTCTTATAACATTATCTAATGATAGGCTATGGTTTCCAGGATACAGAGTGACTGTTTTAACTTCTACTTTATTAAATGGATATAAAGCTGCTTTCGTTTGTAAAATTTTATGATGAGGAAGCAGTATTTCTGGATTAATATTTATGTGATTCATAAACAATCGTGCTTTCAATATCTTAAGCGGCGTTTCCTTGACAGGATTTTGCATTAAATAAAGTGATGACTTTTCCAAATTAAATATAATGCGCAAACCAACATTATTTAGCAAGAGCTTAGGCTGATTAAAAATATCTCCATGCAGCTTTCCGAACAATTCAACTTTGTTGCTCTTATCAAACAATTCGGTTAATTGTTTTTTGCCATCATGAAATATTTCACCGGTGTAGTAATCTGGATACCATCCAGAACATGATAAATGAGTTCGACCTGCATCAGTGTCATAATTAAGTAGAGTTTGTATGTATGATCCGTAGTGATAATTGTTGTCACTTTGCGAAACCAATACGTTATTTAAATATACGGATACGCTTCGAAACATAGAATGCAGAAGATTATTTACAACGCTACACTTATCGTCAGTAACATCAGAATTATCTCTATTCTTCAATTGAACAACCAACTTTAAATAAACGTTGCAAAGATCTCGATGTTTATCTCCATTACCAAGACAGAGAAATTCTACAAAGCTAGGATTGTATAAGACTTCTTCTGTGTTTACAATGCTACTTTGTATAGGATGAGGTGCAAATAAATCCAATTCACTTTTCATACATTCTATATGAGTGCTCACAGTTTCTGAGCAAGTACGTATTTTACTTTGTTACGTAGTTTGAATTTTTTCGTGCGTTTCGCGTTAGATCTCTTTTGTGACTGGCGTCGTTTCCTTTTGATTCGACGTCTTATACTACTTTTGCCAGCGCCTTTTTGAAATTTAGACGATATCTTATTGATTGCTTTTTCTGTTAAATTACTTAAAGCAGTTTTGCTTTGCTCTTCCAAAATGTTTCTAAGTGGTTTGCGACCGAAATCATTGAGAATAGATTTGCCAGTGTCCATAGCTTGGTCTTTAATCGCATTCAAACCTGATCGAAACAACAGTTTTAAATTTCTAAAAAAGGACGCGAGGAATGAACCAATGCCACACCCATGTTGTACGACTCGTGGTGACACATATAATAACCCTATGTGACTTAATTCACTTCCGATTGATTAGAGTAATATGAAGTATACACTTGCTCCATGCCAGTCTGCCTAACTTCTGAGTGAAATGTTAAATGTTCTCTCCTTTTGATCGGATTTATTTTAATTCCGTTTTCTTTTTTCTAAAGTGAAGAGTAATGTAAGTAGGTGTAATGGAATCACGAGGATTATATTTGGAACCGTCTGTACTAACAATGAGTATAGAGATGTCCCTTAGAGTGTCAATTTCAAGGCTATAGTACTCTAGGCTGGTGAACTCAAAACACTTGCTTTTTCCATTAAACGACAGAACTCGAAGACATCTTAAAATTTTGTCCCCCACGCAACGAGGTTTTATTATATCAGTATAAATAAATAGTGGTGAATATTCCTGCGCTTGTTCTTGAGATGTATCACTTTCAATGTTGGCATTATTTAAATACAGTTCGCTTATGCCAACTTCCCACTGATCATTTGTACTAGTAGGAAGATTTACAATATTGTAAATGACGACAAAGTATTATTTTCGTAAACGACAACTGAATTGTTGCTTAATAAGGCTACATAAAAATCCTCCTTGTAATTCATAGTTTAAAAGGCAAACGATTGTAATAGTTTTTTATTTAATGTTAGCTCAAATGCACATTTTTATAAAGCAATCCACTTAAAACTATTTTCGTCCTTCTGAATTGAAGATTTCTGCCCCAATTTTCGTTTTCCGTCTGGAATGATAACATCTGTAGACTGGCCGTTTTTAATTAAATCATCCTTAGTCTTAAATTGGCTTCTAAGCCGGATGTTATATGAAGAAATGCGTTTTCAAATTCTCGATTTTATATGAGATTTTGTAGGTTGTCTGCTCACTTGGTGTGGTGTTGCTTCTTTATTTTTATTTAAGAATTTTTTAGGCGTCATAAATTCAATTTTTGAAATGCTATCATCTAAGTCACTTTGTAATTTTTCTTTACTATTTTTGAATGGGCTGTCATCTAAGTCACTTTGCAATTTTTCGCTACTATTTTGGAATATGCCGTCATTATTCACATTTTGGAGGAGGATTTCAGATTTTTCAATGTCAACATTCCCATTGTTTTCATCACTTTTAGAAAGCGCCATTTCAGGTATTGTTATATTCTGGAAGAGAGACATTGTTGAAATATGGTAACAGCTTTCTATTAATAAATTCCGCTGAATATTTGTCATCCATCAACGCGTCGTATGCACTTGG
Source organism: Glossina pallidipes (assembly GCA_000688715.1). NCBI lineage: Eukaryota > Metazoa > Arthropoda > Insecta > Diptera > Glossinidae > Glossina > Glossina pallidipes. Next base: position 125,066 of record KK499851.1, on the reverse strand, counting down.
GTACAACAAAATTACTTTGTTTAGCTTCAGCTTAAATTTATTGAACATTGCCTAATAATTTTCCGGTAAATCCACTTAATAACGACGCTAAGGTTATAGGCAAGAAGCCGCCACCTTTCTGCACAACTACCTTTCTTTTGGACTCTATGGTTGCGTTTGGTCTCGAGATGAATCGAAGTTCGTTTTTATACTTTTTTAAAACCTCGAAATCTTTGTTTTTTAGTTTCGGCTTTCCAATTATTGTGTTAAAGCTAAACTCAGTCAAAGTTTTGATTAACGCATCATCAGCACAATTGAGTATAGCTTTTCTTAATTTGCTATTATTGGTTTTGAGGACATACAGCATATGTTTGTGGTTCTTCAGTCGCTTCAAACTCTTTTTTAAGACCATTTTCTCCGGTGTCACAGAAGCAATAACAAAAATTCGGATTAAATATGTTCGTTCTGTATCTTAATAAATCATTTACGCTTTGTGTAAGGTCGATTAATAAATAACCGTGAGGCTTGCTAGTCACATCTTTATATATTCTCATAAGTTCAGATGAATTTTCAGGATGGATTTGCCTGGCTAAATGCTGAAACTGTAGGGTATCTCTAGGATTTTTAAAAACAACTATATATTTTGAATTCAATGAAATATCTCTTGTGTGCGACGATTTGTGAAATATGTTTTGTGTTACTACAATGACAGAAAAATTCCTATGGTGTGACCCTTTGTGAAAAGTTCACAAACCGTTTTGTTGAAAGCGCCCATCATTAAGTCATCAAGTACGACGATAGTTGGTTCGTTGAGACCATTTTCCAAATTCTCTGGTATTCCATTGTTATATTCAATATGTGCCACATTATTTATATTAGGGTTCGCATTTTCTTCACCATAACACCAAATTATTCGATCAATTTTCACATTAATCAAGAAATCCTTATTGCAAATAAGATTTTCCAAAAATGTTGTTTTGCCTGACCCTGATGGTCCAGTAATAAGCATAGTGAATGGATGGTAAAACTAATAAAACATGTTGTCTTGCTAATTATAAGCCAGAGAATAAATTAGGACTTTATAGAATTCGTCATTTTATAAATATTTATTTATTTAATCTTAAGTAATAACTTCAATGGTGTTTGAGTGTTTTCGAAGATAGATAAAAAGTTTATATAAATTGTTAAGAGCACATCTAAGTTTAAAGTCATTTCGATGATGTGGGCAGTTATTAAAATAATTACGTAGTTTTCTCAAAGATGTTTGAGTGTCCACGAATATCACTTTAGATTTTAAATATTTTTTAAGAAATTCTTGTTTTTCTCTTCCCACGACTATAACATACTCATAATTATTCAAGGGAGATAGTATGTCGTCTAAGTAGCAATAGTCTATAGCGCCATCCCACCATTTTAAACCATAAATAAATTTAGCACAAAAATGATTTTTATCCCTAGTTTTCTCATTTAATTCCTAACTAAATGTTTTATGGAATCTATTGCCGAACGCGCTCTTCTGAAGCCGTACTGGTTATTAGATACGACACCATTTTCTTCGGCTACTAGCAATAGACGCCCGTATGCCACTGATTCTAGCAGTTTGCGCATCGTATCCAGGCGACAGAAAGGCCTGTATGACGACGGTTCATCCAATGGCTTGCTACTTTTAAGGATCAGCACCAGTCCCTGTATCTTCCATTTCTCCGGGAATACTCCCTCTCTGACACATTGTTGCAGAAGCTGGGCAAACATGTCCGGTCTTACCCTAATCGCCGCCTTGGGGGCTTTATTAGGGGTCCTGCGGCCTTTTTGTCGCAAATTCTTTTGCTGGCCGCAACCACGTCTTCCATAGCAACGACCGGGGGTGGTTCCTGCTCCCTTCCGAGCAGGTTCACCGCTAGGTATGGCGGCCTTTGTGGGAAAAGTGTTGTCACAATTTTTCTCAGCCAGGCAGAGCACATCGTGCCCTTTAAGTTTTTATGAGAACCACTTTGTACGCATTTTCCCACGGGTTAGCGTCTGCTTCACTGCAGAGAGCCTCGAAACAGTTTCGTTTGCTGCGCCTAATGGCTTTCTTCGGGTTTCCGTGTAGGCACTTGTAGGCGTGGACCCGACTGTCGAAGTCTGGCTTTCCCCTAGATCGCTGGACCAATTTTCTGGCTTTAACGCAATCCTTCCTGGCTCAACTTATTTCCGCGTTTCACCAGCAGCACAGGGCGCCTTTTTTGCACATTCTTTTTCTAGCCATTGACACGTCGCATGCCACGATTATAGCGGTGATTCAAAGCCCGCCTTCCTGAACGTATGTTTTTGCCCGTCGTTCATTAACGTCAGTGGTAGCATCGCAAACGCTCCCGGAAGGCATGGTCTCTAGAGTTTGTGGTTCTACTGCCCCATTCCACCGCCCAGGCGTTAAAGTCTCTCGCGATTATGACCAGTAGTGTGCTGCGAGCTTCCGCCAATAGCTTCTCCAACATATTCAGGAACTCCCGCTGCGTCCAGTTTGGGCGTAAATAGCAGCTGTAACAATATGTATCTCGGATTCTCGCCCTCTCATAGCCGTTGTCCTGAGCACATTGGAGCACGCCTTTGCGCTATGCCCGTCTTGTTCACATCATCGGCAGACCTTTGATCGGTCGCATGTCCCTTTATATTGTTTGGCAATGTGCCCGAATTCCAGGCAGCGGTAACATTTCACAAGTGTTCTGTGCTCCCTTAGTCGGCACACCACCGAACCTACTCTTAGCTTGCAATCACCGAGCAGCTCGTTGGCTTCTTCTTCCGGCAGGCTGATTATTGCCGTTTGCATGCTGCCATAGGCCTTTCTCAGGCTAACCACTTCTGCGTTTGCCAGCCCATATTGGTTCTTTATGGTTTCGCATATATCCTCCTTAGAAGTGCTCTCGTCTGTGTCCTTGCACACGACTTTGCCGCGTTGTCTCAGGATTCTAACTGCCACCTGCTCACCTAGTAGGGAGCTCGCTGCATTCTTCAGCTCTTCCGTTTTTTCTCCATTTTTGTTCAGTTGCAGCAGTAGGTCGCCTTTCTGCGTTCTTCTTCTTCTTTTGTGGACCACTTCGCCTAGCTGTTTCAGTTTGGGCTCACCTTTAACAAAACACTTCAGCGTAGGGGAGCTTGTCGCAGTTATAGCGATGGAGTCCGGGTCTATTCTACGGACTTGCATTTTGCGGTCCTTCTTCTTCCTGGCGGTCACTTGTAGCTGGTCCTCGACGGTAGTCCGTGTAGTTTAGTCGGTGAGCTACTACGGAGCTCTTTGGACATACTGGCCACATTACGCCGCTTGGGAATTGGTGCGTCTATATCACCGGGTTGTCTTCTTTTAGCGGCGCTCGTTTTCGGATCGGCCTCCGGAGCATCCTTCTGGCTCACCGCTCCCAGATTAGGGAGAGGGGTCGTTTGAGAGGCTTTTTCGACCTTGTCGCCATTGCCACTCGGTTCGCCCTTCGGTTCGTCCTTCGCCTGGCCTCTTAGCAGCACGCACTGATCATACGCCGCTCTGATGTCATCAATGGCATCTCTCATGGCTTGGTTAACTGACCGCCTTTTGCCGTCCTCCATCATTTCCACCAGTGCCTCTATGTGGTCACCCAGCCTTACAAAGGATTGTGCGTCTCCCGTGTCTGTTGTGGGCACTCTTCTTAGCTTTGTAGGCGACTGTGACTGGGCTTGGCCGGCGAAGGTTCTCTTCGCTCAGATCACTGGGGTGAACCACGCTGTCTGCTTTTTTTTCGAACCGGCAGACATCGGTGTTGTCGTTTTAGATTTATTTTTGTTAACGTTCATTTTCTACGCTTTATGGACCCCAACTGGGAAGCCGCTATCCGGTTAAGCTGGTATAGGACCCCATGGTTATCTTTGCAAGCAGTGAGGCAATGCAATGGGTTGACGCTAGCCCTTATGAGGCTAGCGTTCAATGCCATGTCCAGCATTAGCCAGGAGTTCTACTCAACTGGGCCTACACCCACCAACTCAACGGTGCGGCCGAGAACGTACTTCCCACCATTGCCATCATTTTAGGGGGAGGTGTCAGCATTAACCCGAAAGCCATTTCGATTGGATGTCACTCGAACCTACTCAGGTAACGGAATACTGCCACCACCAACTCGAAATCGTCAGTTCAAGTAGGTGTTCCGATATACTATAATCAAAACTTTACCGGGCTCGGTCTTGATGCCTACCTATAGGCTTTGTAGAACTGTCTTCCTGTCGGTGGCACCGGCCATCCCGATACCAAGGGTGGGGAGCACCTATTTAAAGGACGGAGCCTACTCGTCCTGTCACCGAAGATTCGTAGGGTTATGCGGCCTTTTCAGCCGCCCCTCCTTCTCTGTCGCTCTTGGTCGGGGACTCCTTTTTGGTTGTTCGCAGCTAGCCCACAAATATACCCTAGGGTACATGCAGGCCGATCACGATCGGCCACCGGTGACCCCCACAGTAGCTTGAGCTTAGCCCTGTGTGTGTGTGTGTGTGTGTGTGTGTGTGTGTTGAGTGTGCGGTGTTGTGGGCAAGCGACCGACTTTCCCACACATGTATACTACTATCCGGAAATGCCGAAAAATTGTAAACCAAATTGTGGGCCAAAATACGCGTCGACTTTGCCCCATATTATGTATTACTAAGGTAGCCTAATCATTACTTTTTTATCTACAAGCGGCAATAAATGATTGAACGAGACAACAACTGTCTTATTATAATTTTTAACAAAATTTTATATCTTAGTAAAAAAGCTAAAATTATATTAAAACATAATTACTTATTACTTCATTAATAAATTTATAGATCCTTTTTTTTAATGGTAAATTAATAATTTTACGGGATAATATTGAAATTTAATTAACTTTTAATTAAATAAAACATTGACTAAGGAATTATTGATCTTTTATTAATGATTATAAGAATAAGTAACTTTAGGGATAACAGCGTAATTTTTTTGGAGAGTTCATATCGAGTAGTTCGACTTTTAAAATCTTACATGAGCTGAGTTCAAACCAGTTGGTTTCTGCAGGTCCTTAGTAATTTTTAATATTTTAGCACGACGGAACCAAATATTATATAAATAATTATTTTATTTTTGAATTATATTAAAAACTATTTTGTCAGAAAAGTGTAATAAATTTAGAGTTTACGTATGTGATTTATCTATCACAAATAGTATTGCATTTATTTGAAATTATTTTATTTATGATTAGAAGATTTTTATTACTTATTTTTGTTTTAGTTAGAGTAGCTTTTATAACTTTAGTAGAACGTAAAGTGTTAGGATATATTCAAATCCGTCAAGTATAGTTTTATTTGTTAACATATTTTCTTCTAATTTGGGGTTAATATTTTTTTTGTGCTGTACAAGATTAGTGTTTATACCTCCTGGATGATCATCAAATTCTAATTATGCTTTATTAGGGCGATTATGAGTTATTGCTCAAACTGTTTCATAGGAAGTATGTTTAGCTTTAATTTTATTGAGATTTAGTTATAATATATTATTTTTTTATAAATATTAATTATTTATTTCATTTTATTTTTATAATGTTTCCTGTATTTTTAGTGTGATTTAAAATTTCATTAGCTGAAACTAATGTTGCTGAAGGAGAGTCAGAGTTAGTATCTGCATTTAATGTTAAATATAGAAGAGAAGGATTTGCTTTACTTTTTTTTTTGCCAGAATATGCTAGAATAATATTAAAAGAATATTATTTTGTATTTTATTTTTGGGAAGAGATGTTTTTTCTTTATTTTTTTATTTTAAATTAACTTTTATATCTTTTTTATTTATTTGAGTTTTAGGAACTTAACTTAATTGTTAGGATCTTCTAGTAAGTAAGGGTTTATTGATACCAATATTATTAAAATTCTTAGTATAATAATATATCCTACATTATCTTTATAAGTAAAATAAGGATTAAATGTTTCGTGAAGAAATATTAAGTGAATTATCGCTATTGCTAATACAATAAAACCTAAAATGAAATGGAAAGTGGCAAACTAGGTTAATGTTGTATTATCTACTGCAAATCCTCCTCAAACTCATTGGACTAAATCGTGACCTAAGTAATAGGTTCGTCATTACTGATAATAGGTTTGTCATTACTGATAATAGGTTCGTAATTACTGTAGTTCCTCAAAAAGACATTTACCATCATGGTAAAACATATCCTATAAAATCTGAAGCTGTAATTCCTACTAATTATGTCGGAGTAAATAAATAGGAACCATAATAAATTCGACGTCTGATATGAAAAAAAAATGCAAATAAAAAAAACTTAAGCTCCATTTGCATGTAAGGTTCGTAATAATCAACCATTATTAACATCTTCACAAATATTATTTACTCTATTAAATATTAAGTTAATGTATTGTTAAAATGTGTTGTTAAAAATAGAGTAGAATTAAAATTTTGATAATTAAACATAACCCAAGTAAGGAACCGAAATTTCATCACGAAGAAATACTAATAGAAACTGCAAGAGAAGCAGTAAAAAAAATAAGAAAATTGTTTAGAGCTATTCATATTAAATCGACTATTACTATTATTATTATTATTATTATTATTATTATTATTATTATTATTATTATTACTATTATTATTATTATTATTATTATTATTATTATTATTATTATTATTATTATTATTATTATTATTATTATTATTATTATTATTAGTTTTAACATTTGAAAGAATTAGTTTATTTATATTTTATTTATTTTTTGAAAATAGATTAATTCCTACATTATTTTTAATTTTAGTTTGAGGTTATCAATCTGAACATTTACAGGCAGCAATTTATTTACTATTTCATACTTTATTAGTATCATTACCAATATTGATGGGAATTTTTTATTTGTGTTAGTTGACAGGATCTTTAAATTTTTATTTATTGTACAGTTATATAGTTGATTATGAGTTATTATACTTTCCTACACTTTTACCTTTTTTTTCGTAAGAATATCCATATTTTTAGTTCATTTATGGTTACCAAAAGTTCATGTAGAAGCAATAGTTTCAGGGTCAATAATTTTGAATGGAATTATATAAAAATTACGAGTGAAAAATTTTGTTCACTATATTGGTTCAAAATATAATTATATATGGATTTCGATTAGTTTAGTTGGGCGAGTATTACCTACATTAATTTGTTTACGTCAAGTTGATTTAAAAGCATTAATTGCATATTCTTCAGTAGCTCATATAGGAATTGTATTATCTTCTTTGGTAACAATTACTTATATAGGGATTTCTGGGTCTTATACTTTAATAATTGCTTACGTTCATCATTCTTTTTCTGTTCATCGAGGCTTTTTTGTTTAGCAATTATTTCTTATATATTAAATTCTTTATACCTTCAATGGGATTACGATGAATTTTACTATGTTCTTTAAATTTATTAAGTGAAATTTCTTTAATTAATAGTCTTATATCACGATCTTGGGTAATTGTAATAATATTGTCATTATTATTAATTTTTTAGAGCTGGTTATAGTTTATATTTATGTGCTTATAGTCAAGATGGAAAAATTTTTTCAGGTCCACATAGTTTTAGAAAGGGAAAAATTCGTTAATTTTATTTAATGTTTATACATCGATTTCTTTAAATTTACTTATCATGAAAAGTGATATATGTATATTGTGATTATAATAAAAGAGTTTTATAAAAATAAGGATTATCGTTATTAATTGATTAAGCTTTTATCTATTTGTACGACTGACTAGTTTTGTAATTTTAATTTTTTTAGAATTAGTTTTTTTTTATTAGGAATATATTCTATTATAAATGCTTTTAGATTATTTATTGAGTGAAAAGTAGTTTCATTAAATTCAATAAGAATTGTGTAGACTTTTTTGTTTGATTAGATAAACTTAATTTTTATTCTTTTGTATTAATCATTTCCTCTTTAGTAATTTATTATAGAAAGATATATACATATATATATATATATAATAATAATAAACATATATATATAATAATAGATTGAAAATTGAATCGTTTTTTCATATTAGTATAAATATTTGTTTTCTCAATAATATTATTAATTATTAGCCCTAATTCAACAAGAATTTTACTAGGGTGAGCTAGTTTAGGGTTAGTATCTTACTGTTTAATAGTTTACTTTCAGAATGTAAAATCTTTTAATGCAGGAATATTAACTGCTTTATCTAATCGAATTGGGAATGTGGCTTTATTATTAGAATTGCTTCAATATCAAATTATGGGAGATTGGAGCCCCGATCATATTAGCAAATAACAAAACGTGCTCAGATTCGTTTTTCTTCTTGACTTCCCACTGCTATACCTGTTCCTACCCCTTTTTCTACATTAGTTCATTCTTCTACTTTAATTACTGCACGGGTTTATTTATTAATTCGATTTAATTTAGTATTATTTACTAGATGAATGGGAAATTTTTTATTGGTAAATATCAATTTGACTTAAAAAAAATTATTGCTTTATCAACTTTAAGACAATTAGTTTTAATAATAAGAATTTTAACAATAGGTTACAGAAAATAAGCTTTTTGTCATTTACTAACAAATGCTTTATTTTATTATTTATATGTGCGGGTGCTATTATTCATAATATACATAATAATCAAGATATTCGTTTAATATGGAGTTTAAGAAATTCCACACCATTAACGTCTTCTTGTTTTAATATCCCTAATTTAGAATTATGTGGAATAGCTTTTTAGCAGGATTTTCTTCAAAAGCTATTATCTTGGAAATAGTATATTAACCGATAGTTAATTATTTTTCTTTTTTTCTTTTCCACTGGGTTAAATGGAAGCTTATTTATTTCATTTAGGTTATAATTCTATAACAGGAGATTTAAGTTTTTTTTCTATAAATTATTTAAATGATGAAAGGTGAGTAATATTAAAAAGAATAATCCAGATAATTTTCAAAGTCCAATAATAATTTTATTACCTTTTTATTTAAAGTTAATAACGTTATTTGTTTGCATTGTTGGAGGTTTAATAGGGTATTTAATTTCTAATGTTTCTTTTTAATTTTTTTTTTATAAATCTATATTATCTTACAAAATTTCTACAGTTTTAGGGACTATATGATTTATACCAAACATTTCTATTTTCTTATTCTTAATTATTATTTAATAGTAGGAAAGATTTCTTTGAAATCTTTTTATCAAGGTTAAGTAGAATTTTTTCGAGATCAAAATTTATATAATAATTTAGTTAATTTATCTCAAGTCAAGAATCAATTAGTTCAAAATAATAATTTAAAAATTTATTTATTAAGTTTTACTTTATGGATTATTGTTATTTATATATTATTATTGTTTATTTAATTCAAATAGTTTATAAAGAGTGTACCATTGAAGCTGTTAAGGAGATTTAATATCTTTGTTTAGTCTAAGTATATATATTCATCATAATTCAGTTAATGTTAAGTTCAATTTAAATATATAATTTTATTTCATTCATACTCGATATCTCATTTTGCGTTTTCATTAACGTTTACTTATGCATGTACTTGCATTTGCACATACATGTTTATGTGTTGATCTATTTGGCATAACTGACCACAGACAACGACATTATAAAATTGCATAATCTTGAAGTGTGTCGTCGTTGATTATATTAATTTGCCTATGTCGCATTTTTGTGACACACTTCAAGTTCTTCATGTTCTTTGGAGTCAAGAAACGTAAAAATGCAAGTGCATCATTTTCATGCAGTAATTAATGCGCTATAATTCTAAGTTAGTTTGTAAGAATTATAATTTATATATTCACAATTTATTAATAAAACTTGTCTTTGTGCATTTCGACATTGACCGATATTTTCTGCTTTCCAGTCCCAAGTGCTGGAAGAACCACCCAAACAAGTTGGTACGACCATCGTCTGTTCGGTTCATGCCAACCCAATAGGCTTACCTATTAACCTTCTTATCCACGAGGTATACTGTACAGAACAAAGTGCACATTTTTATTATTGAGTGTCCATTTTGGACACGGCAATGAATACATATCAACAACATCGTACATTTGGTAACCTCAACGTGATACCTCACGCAAGTTGCCGCGTTCAACAACATAATCATCTGGTAACCCCGACGTGATTTGAACACATCTGATAACAAACAAATAATCAACGGTCGTACATCAGACCACTGAAGAATTTACAACGCAGTTATCCGTTTGGACTTGCCAACACGGTTTTGGTGCCTGATTCGAAGAATAGGCAAATAAACACTAAATATATTCAACAACGGTTGAAGCATATTTGGCAAGGCAGTGTCAATTGGACACACTTAACGCAAAACAGTAATCACAATTAATTCAAAATGACGTCAATACAAGAATTAATTAAGGAACAAACCACCACCGGTGAAAACGTTCAGCGTGTCATACGCAACTACAAAAAGGATTCGGTTGATAGGAAAGGCAAGGCATCCTACTATCATGACAAACATCGAATCCTCTCTGAGCTTTGGGATGCGTTTGAATCAACAGATGGCAAGTTGCGCATACTTGCCGGAGACAGAACTGACATTGAATATTTCAATAGTCAATATTATGAGCAGATTCAAGCGTTAACAAACGAATATCTTGACATCCTCAATAAAGAAGTCGGTCAATTAAAAGAAGCCGAACCACCACCAACGATGAAATAGGAGCAGCCGCATCAGCTACTAATAAATCTGGGCATGGCCTGATTGGCAAATTTAATGCTCGCAGCACAGCATTTAAATTGTTTTTTGGCTGGACTCACAATTCTCAGCCCCAATGAACCACAACAAGCTTACACAATCCGTATTGGCACCATAAACAAGCTATGGGGTCAAGTCGAGGATTTATACGATCAAATCTGGGAACAGGTCTCAGAGCCCCTGATCAATGGTCTAGATCAGGACAACCATGAACAACTTGAATTAATGGTCATTGAAGCGTTAACCAAACTTCACATAACGCCCATTCAAGATACAAAGGCCGGGCCAGCAAGTTGTAATACATCCAT